>JAHXMU010000118.1:1440177-1530550 GCA_019455685.1 Philornis downsi | reverse complement strand
TTCCGACTTCAAGTAAAGTAAAGTTATATAAAGCACACGTAAAGCTATGATTTCGATAAAACTTTTATTTAGTTATGATGTTTGGACCTGGCCATTATGTATAAAGTACAATGTCATTTAAATGACCGCCTCTGGATTGGTTGCAGCAGTGGATCCTTTTGAGGTTGCTCCAGCGTCATTTTCAAAAAAATACTGCTCAATGACATCTCCAGACCATAATGCACACCAAACAGTCACTTTTTCCGGATGCAATAGCTTTTCCACAATCACTTCTGAGCCCCATATGTGACAATTTTGCTTATTGACTTAACCACCGAGTGAGAAATGAGCTTCATCGTTGACGAAAATGTTGTTCGATGGAAAAATCCCACGTTTAAATCACCACTTTTGTAGTAAGTTTTGTTAAATGTTCCATAGTCTTAAATGGCAAACTTTTCACTAAATAAATATCACTTCAGATGACAGGTATTTAACCTGTCAGCTATTTTAACCTGTTGCCAGACCGGGGGATTTTGAAATCACTAAATGGATAGCCCTATACAAATTTCGGAAAATCTTTTCTTGTCTTGTGCCTAGAAGGGATTCCACCAATATTCGTGGTTCTAGCTATAGCCATTCTAGACGCGCTTTGTAACCTGAATTATCCTTTTAAATCCTTTTTTAGTCTTAAAGGACAATTCTTGTATTGTCGCGCGTCTACCTATTCTAGAAGAGAAATTCGGCCACCACTTCTCATGATTCTAGTTCTAGCCATTTAAACTAATGAATTTACCCCTTTTTGCCCTAATTTTGTCCATAAAAGTACGAATATCGAAAAGACCTTTCTTATCGTTCACCTATTCTAGGAGGGAAATGTGGACGGCAATTTCCATGATTCCAGCTGTAGTCATTTGAGCGGGGCATTTGTACCAACTGTCTTTTATCCCAATTTTCTTCCTCATCCTGCTCCTACTCGATAAGAGGCGTTTATACTAATTCTAACTTTAGTCGCTTGATCTGAGTTGTGATCAGTTAGCCAGTTAGTTAGTAACGCAACAAAAATTATATATATAAATTCACTTTAAAGATCGTCTTCTGATCCCTGTACATATTTCTGTTCATTATATTGTTTTATGCATATAACGAACTAGTGGTCTCCTAGTTGAAATTGATTTATAGAAAATCAATTTCCAAAGTTTATGTGCGTATGAGCGTTTATTTAAGAAATAATTTACGTTACAATTTAACTGGTAGAATATTAAATCAATATCTTTTAAACAACCAATTATTGCTGAAATTTGATGTTGCTGGTTTAAAATTGTCCAGCGGATGGAGTAGAAAACCTTAAGTTTAAAATATATGTGTTAAGTCTTCCACTGTGCCACGGCAGCAAAAAAAAAAAAAAAAAAAAAAAAAATAACATCGTCATGCTTTACTATATGAAAAGTTCATATTCACAATTGTATTATGACTGAACGCAAAATGCAAACAAAAATTTATATTTTTATTGTGAACTAAAACACATTCAATTAATAAAGATACCAACTGTGAGTCGACATCCAAAGTATCCGTATGCATTTTTCTTTTACATATTATTATTATTGCTGTTGTTGTCCCTGTTGCTGTTGTTCTTCAGTTCGGTTTCGGTTGTGCACTTAGTTGCTACAGTTGTTGGTAACTGCAGAGTGTGAAGCGAAATGAAATGATAAATTTCTGAAAACATTTTTCATAAATGCATTTAAATAATTTTGCAAATTCCCACAGTGACAGACAAATTGGTGCCGGTGTTTTTTGATAGTGACAATTATCAGTTCATCATAAATGTGCATTAGCCACAAAGACTTCAGTCATATTTAAACCCTTGATAAACTCGGATCTGAGAACGAAATTACGTTTCTTTACCACATTGGTATATAGCAAATAAATTTGTAGATTTTCCTAAATTAAATTTTTACTCCGTTTTTTTTAACAGGTAGACTGCAGTAACTCAGGTTTTTTGTCTACTTTATCATCATCATAAATAAAATCGACCGAGTAGCCACCTTTCATACAAACGAACCGATTAACAGAAATTCAATTCCTGTGTAATTTCTAATTAGATCTGTAACTTAAGTTTTTAAGTGGTGAGGATGATTGTTCAAAAAATTAAAAATCAAATATTCATTCTGGCTACACACATTCTTAAATATCATTTTTTTAGTCGGCCTAGATTTTACAGCTTTATGCGATGATATAAATGGTTTTAGTCCAATTTTAAAGTATAACTGGCACTGCTGACTAACCTTTATCACCATTCATTTTTTGTAGCCAACTTTCCACTTTTGTGGAAAGTTTTTGCGACGATAAAGTTATAAGAATTAAATTATAAAATTATGATTTGAAATAAATACCGGGAAAGTGTAGCTGAAAGCACTGTACGCAGAAAATTTCTTAAAATATTGACCCAATTTTTTTTTTTTTTGCTCCCAAGGTTTTACAGTAAAAACTTGTAATCCAATTAATTTTTAATCTTTATTTTATTTATGTTCTCAACTGTATATAAAACATGTGTTCGTCATCATAGGCAAAAACATTGGAATACATAAGAATATGAAGGGAAGCCATATATTGCCAAATCATAGGAGAATAAACACATTTTTTTTTCTTTACAAGAAAACAAATTGAAATAGGTGTAACCAGTAATGCATGCAATATACACTGTAACAAATTCTAATGAAAATAATTACATTTCCACACTGAAAGGCTAACCGTTTGGAATGACAGATATTAAGGAAAGAGTGGTTACAAGGATATTCGCTCCGTCGAAAGTAATAAATCCAGTATGAAATCATGCATTCAAATCTTAAAAATTTCTGAAATCAACATCTAATTTAATCAGCATAATAGGAAATAGCCAGAGCTTAAATAAGTAATAAATTCCCTACTTAACTCTCCAAAAGTTCAATTAAATTTTCAAGAATACGAGAGCGGTCCCAACCTAAACGTAAGAAAGAAGACACAAAAATGATGGTATTTTTTTTTTTATTTTTCAACATTATCTCCTTTTACCTCGATACACTTTTTCCAGCGATCTCAATACCTCCTATACACTTTTTTTTTAGTAAGAACGGTCAAACTCCTTAAAATAACCATCAACCGCGAACTTCACCCCTACATTGTTAGCAAATCTTTTACCATCAAACTGTCTTTTTGATAATAGAAAATAGTGCGAAGAAATTTCAAATTTTAATTCAATAATTTTGGCTTTTGTCGCAATAGCGGATGTGTTAACTGGAATTGTCTTGATGAAGCAACACTTTCTCTTACGCCGAATGCGGCCTTTTTTCATAATTTCGTCACCTGAACGCTGTAATAAAGTAGCATACGATTCGCAGTTAATGGTTTTTCCTTTCTAAAAATAATAAAATGAATCCCATGCGCATTCCAAAAAAGCGGACGCCATAACCTTGCCTGCAGGTGGCACCGTTTTCCTCTTCTTTGGACACGATTCTCCCATTCTAGTCCACTGCTTTGACTGTTTGTTTGTCTTAGGTATGAATTAGTGGGCCCATGTCTCATCCACGGTTATAAATTGACTTAAAACTTCGGCTTTATTGCTGTGAAACATCGTCCAACACTTTACTGAAACATCTTCACGACTCTGGTATTGCTCTATTAAAAGCAAGCGTGGTACCAATCTTGCGCACAGTTTTTTCATCTTCAAATCTTCGGTCAATATACAACGTAAAACACTTTTTGTAATGCCTATCATTTCAGCTAGCTCACCACCCTCAGCCGACGATCATCCAATACTGTTTGGTAGATTTTCTGAACCGTGTCTGGATGGACACCTCCGTACGACCAGTACTGTGTTCTTGCCAGATCGTAAGGCTCGTTTAAATTCCGCTGCACAATATTTTAGCGGAATTTAGCTTGGCTGTAATATCGGTTGGACTGAGACTTTTTAACTGAAAATATTGAATTACATAACGATGACCAATTTTGTTCCATGTTTACATATACACTGAGATCACTTACTTTTGATAGCTCAAATAAAAATACTGAACAACGTGATGGTGTCAAACTACTGACATCATTTACACATAAGGCCGGCTAGTTTGGGGACCGCCATCGTATGTCCATTTTCATTTGGCAATAATTTGTAGTATGAGATGCGGTTTGAGTCCAAGTTTTTTCCTGGTTATGAACTTAACCTGGCAGTGATAGATTATAATATAAAAACACTAATCCGTTTTGGCTACTTTATTTGGGGTTATATAAAGTCATCGGTTTTACTCGCATAAATCTCAAATCCATGATCTGAAACTCAACATTAGTCGTGTTGGTAGCGAAATAAGTGCTGATTTTAATTAGAAAATGGGTCAAAATTTTTAAATAAAAACGTAAAGAATCAAAATTTAAATTAAAAGTAGAAGTTATATTGGTCTCTTGTAACGTTTTTTTTATTTACTTTGAAAACGTAAACATATTATATTTTCATTCCGGAATGCTTTATTTGGTTTTCCACTTTATTTCTAACATAAATTATAAATTTGTTTTATATATATTATATTAAAACTTAAGAAAATTTATATTAACATCCAAAAATCCAGACAATTCTTTTAAAATATAGGCTGTTTTCAGAACCAATACCTACTTACTTTTTTAAAGTACTTTGGTAGTTTATCAGAGATTTTGAAAATATTTAGGTTTATAACTTAGTCTATACTTTCTAAAAAAATATTTTTTAAATTTTTCTCAACGTAATTTCTGGAATTCGTTATAATTATTTGAATTATATATATAGTAATAGATTCTAAATATATTGCATAGTAAAATATAAAGCGTAACAATCCATTATTTTTCCAACATATGGTTTTAATAATCCATAACTTGCGCTCTATAGTTGCGCAGCAATGAAAGAAAATACGCATATACTCCCGACTCATTGTTTGATAATTAGATAATTTTTCAGCAGAATACAAAATATTTGTATTCTGCTTTCAATTAAGGAATAAATGGAAATATTCAGAGAAACGATCGTTTTTCAAGTTTTTTTTTTATAATTCTTATTGTTATTTTCCTACTCGAGTATTTTGCTCGAATCGCGACACTTGAAATGTACTGGCCCATCAAGACAAGTGGTTATGCGCCCATTTCTCTAGATGTGGGTTCAGTCTTAATGGAAACAATTGTTGTCATTTCCTTTCTATCTTGTTTTTTTTTATTTTTTTTTTTTTTAGAATTATCAAACAAGTGTCCTAAAATTAATATCAAGCGATTTCAAATATTTCTCAAATTTTACAACATATTTTCGATGGCACGAAATCTCAGTCTTCAATTATCGTATTTCCTTTTAGTTCTTTTTTTAGAAAGAATTAAAAAATGTCTTAAAATTACCAATTTTTGACATAAAACAGTCGACAAATTTTTCACGAATGCCTTTGAATAACCTTTATTTCAATTTTCAAAAAAAAAACTTTTCGTCCATTTTTAATGAACCAATGCAATTCAGTTTAGGGTGTCAATCGCCGGTCAAAATATCATCCACCATATATTTTTACATGTCCGTTTAAGTTAACTAAAGTATACAAAAATATTGCCTAATCTATAATCTTATCTCTATATTTTCTAATTTTGATCCACATCCTGGTACTTTTAGGAATGGTATTGTTCTCAAAAAGGTTAAATAAATATACAGAATATGAAATCAATATTTAATTTTTTTAAAAAAAAGCATAAAAAAAGCATAAAATATGTGTGGATAGATCAGTTTTCTCGACTTTTTTTTAACAAAAGCATGAGAAAGATTTGTGGAAATTCAAAAGCCCTCTCTGAAATGCGTTGGCCAATAAATTTGTAGGATGTTTTGAATAACAAGCTTTCCATTTTAGTGCATATATTTGACAATTGTTAAAAAAATTATGAAGAGCACCATTTAACTTTTATGTATATATTATATAATATATATAATAATTTACATATTATATAATACAACAACAATTTTCGTCCAAATGCGCTAAGTACTTCATTGTAATATATTTTCTATATTTTTATACTTCCATTCGAAGGAATAAAAGCATGTATCATTTGACAGGGCAAAAATGTAACACCTAGAAAGAAGCACCTAAAATACTCAGCATCTTTTCACCAAACGTATTTGAATGATTTTTTAAGCCAATTTGAAAGGCTGGCTGATGACCACGATAACTGGTGTAAATCTTTCTGAAACTTGCAGATTGCAGCCGGGAATTGTAAATGTTAATGTAATTGCAAATGAAATTCGTAGATTGGAGTGGCCTGAATTTTTTGGCCGTTGTTTTGATTTTTAAATCTTGATGAAATATGAAAAAATTGATTGATTAAATATGCCTCTTCTGAAATACCCTATACAAATTACCGATTTAACCAAGTATTCTTGTGTTCATATGTTTCACTCTGTTACACTATATTGAACCAATTTTGGTAGACGTTAAGGATTTGCCAAGATAGAAACCGAAATGCAACGCATTTTCATAACCCTTCTGGTAGCTAGTTATAAAAATTGTCCGATTTTTTGAAAAACCATGTAACTACTAATACATTGATTGTAGCAATAAAATTTTTGAAAATCGATCGGCCCTTCTGGCATCTCCTATACAAGTGACCGATTTAAACTTTGGTTCACGTCTCACAGTGCTTTGTTCCAGTACATCGATGGGACAAAAATAGAAGGAGTCGTCCCAGGGTAATAAAATTTGGCACGAGTCCCTAATATAACTGAATTAAGAAAATTTCAAAGTATGGACAAAATTGACCACGTTCATCGCCCACCGCCCATACAAACCGAAACTATTTTTGGCTATAAAAATTGAACTATTGCGTAAAATTTCATGAAAATTGCATGAAGAACATATCTAAATGCCCTCTTATTAAAAAATAGCATTTCATCAACATTGACCACGACCATTGCCTACCGCCCATACAAATTGAACTATTGCAACACCCTATGCGATTAACCGATTATAACTAAAATTCAGAAAGCGTAAGATTTCCAATCCCAATAATTGTACGCCTAATTTAAAAGAAATCGGATAACGAATTCTAGTACCTCCCATACAAGGGGGGCAATATTTCTCTTACACTAATACTTTATTGTTAATAATACTATAGAACGTAATACAGAAAATTTGTTTTATTTTATTGGGAATCAATCTTTGTACAATGCATTTCGTAAGGTAAAGCAAGCATAAATTATTTCTCATACCTTCAAAAAGCACTATTAGCTAAATAAAAACACAATAAAAAAAAAATTATGGTTTTTTTTTAAATTCCATCAAACTTTTGTAATTTCTGAAAATTTTTAGAAAAATATATTTTTTTCCAGCGATTACAAATAATTCCACTTACAATATTCAATACATGACTTATTTTTTCCGAGTTCTGCTCACACTAAGTAACATAAAAATCCAAATTTTAAGCTCCTTCTTAAAAAAATAAATTTTTGGGAATTATTTTCATAAAGCAATACAATTAAAAATTCATTGATTTTTGCTTAAATTTCACTGACTTTAGCGCCCTCTGGTTAAGTGTAGGAGAGTCAAACGAAACTATTTCCTTCAATTTTATTTCTTTTGTATTGTTATTTCTCGATTATTATAACTTTCATTATATTTTGGGACAATTTTTTTTATTTTTGTCTATGGGACAAAGCACCGTGCGTCTTCTACCTGGTATCACTAAATGTTGCCATATTTGGTATATTTAAAAAGTTAGCTAAGGTAGTGTGAAGGAATGATAACGGATTGCATAGTCATGTTTAACTCATAACTCATATTCTTAGCTTTATGTCTTTCAAGTAGTTGCATTGAATTCAACCAAATTTGTTACATGTCATTCATTTGCAAACTTAGTTCTGAGAATGAACTTGGGCTACTGTACCATACTCATTCCCACATACATACATTAATAGATTGATTTAGCAAAATTTGAGTTCAGGAACTGCAGTAACTTGGGGTAGTGTTATGTAATATAATGTTTTTAAAACGTGAACAAATCGACGGAGAATTAAGTGTTTTCTGATATCTCTTATATCTTTGTATCTTTCTTTCTATTGCATTAAATTTAATATAATTTGGAAAGCATTAAGCATTTATTAGGCTTAATTCGCGAATGAAAATGGTCTACTTTTCGGCTTCCTTAGCATACCCCATATACGATTTAACAGAAAATTCCTATAACTTCAGAGCGGGAGATAGTAAACTATAAGTATGTCGTTGTACTTAAGTTCATGAAGTTACAATTTTCTGCTTTTGTTGTGAGTTAATTTACAGCATTCGTTGACACCAATCTACAGATTTACCGCGCCCCCTCTGGTACTCTGGACACCTTTGCACTAAAGTGAAAAGGCATCAGGTGATGGTATATGTAAGTTAGTCTAAATGACAGAATCTTCTGTACTGGCTCCGAATTTATTTCAAACAACATCAGCCATGATTACAAAAACTTTTTTGGCTCTATCTGCTTTTTGGGGAATACGCAAAACTCGAATACGATAACCAATTGGTTGGCAAAGCTTCCAATCTCTACTTATAGCAGACTTGAACATTTTTGGGCAAAATTCATGATGGGGAAAGTATACAGTATTGAAGATTATAAGGCAACATATGTAGGAAGTGGCATTAATTTAATTTTGCACGGTTATATCCAATACCTTCTTATAGAAAACTTGGAATTTTTTTGGACAAAATTCATGAACGGGAAAGTGTGTAGTATTAACAACTATAAGACAAAACATGTGGGAGATGGCACTAACGTAATTTTCCATCATTGTACCCCTATCAGAAGTAATTTTTAATGTTTTCACTCTATATTTCTTTGAATAAAATTTGCTTTTAATTTTACATTTGATAAAATTATTTGTTTCAGTGTATTAAGAGTGTTTTTACAGTTCTTAATATTTAAATTAAACTTTGAATTATTTTTAGAACGAAAAGAATTTAAAATCACATAAATTTTTATTAACAGCCAAGGAAGGAATTAGAAATTATGAAAATAAGTCGACAAAATTCATCACTATGATTTCACTGTTTGAAGAGATTCTGCCGATTGGTATCAACTAACAATCTTAAAAACATATTAAATGTCTTAGCATAATACATACAATTTTCTTAATTTTAATAATTTATATTGCTTTAAAGAACAATAATCGCAGGTAAGAATTAAATAACTACAATTGATTTTATAAAAATTAATATTTCAAAACGTGATTTAAAACTATAAATACAATTACAATAAATCTGTCTTAATTGCATTATTTGAAATTTGGAATAGTGTGCATATTTAAGTCACTGCCATTTTACTATTTCTAATAGTTATGCATCCATTCATCACGTACACATCTCTTTCATGTTAGATTTCTTGAAGAATTTGTTAGATTTTCGGTCTGTTGAAATTAATTTAAAATTCTTGTTTAAATAAACGATGTAGAACGAAAAGAAATTTAATTAAATCATTTCACAATTAAACAGCAAAATATTTTCGTTTTTGTTTGACTCTTCCTTGTGCTTTGGTGTGGTGTTGTCGCTGTCGTTATTGCTGTTGTTGGGGCCGTACATTTTTCAGATTTCAGATGTTCACGGATATGTGAAAATCAATGTTGGCATTAATTTTTCTAACATTAATTATAAATTAATTACAAAGACATTCAGTTATAATGTAAACATTAAGTATTAAATCCAATTATTTTCGTTGCAAACATTATTCTTTCAGGTCAGCGTATTTCCCACAGTGTTTATTATAATTAATTTCTATTACAACTCATAATCTGAAAAAGAACAAGTTATTATTAGCGATGCCAGGAAAACAATTCTGTAGTTTAAAGTTTAAATTTTCAATATTTTTACTTACAAATAATTCCTATGCTGTAAGTTGGCGACAGAACGACAAAAGACACAAGAGGCCGTTAATAATTGATGGTTGCTCTGTGAGCTGCTACAGTTCAAGTCTGGAAATAATTACTTTTTGATTCTAAACATCCGCTGTTATAACCTGTAAAGATATTAAAAATATCAGTTGGGTATTATTTAAATTTCCGTCTGGCCGCTGTCTATATGAAGTTTGCAATGAAAGTTGAGGTCGTGAATGGGAAGAGATGTCGACCAAATTTAGTAGCCTGTTTAGTTAGAGGAACAACGATATTGATATTAGTAAGTCTGATATATATTTCGATATACACTTCTATACAAAATTTTCGCTCAAGTTGGTTTCTTAACATGGTCGAGTCTCCCAGCTTTCGTCCAAATTCATCAAACTCTTTAAATAAAGCCTCAAAAAGTGATAGAATTAATTTTCGGAAAATACATATTAAATTGTAGTAAAATCTTTGATTGCCGCTTTCATAGTAGGTAGCAAATTCGTTACTTCGTATTAAATGTTGTCAACCCCTACGCAATTTAGTTTGCAGGGAATTAAATGTGAAAAATGCCAAAAATGTTAGAACTAATTTCTTCATAACCTTGCCAATTACTTCCAATGTTTTACAGCCAAATTTAATTAAAATTATAAAAGTCTTTAGCGTTTGCGCTAATCTGCACAATACAAAATGTAATTTGGCGATTTATACTATATGTAATTTTGTTGAACGAAAAAATTGCCTTAAATTTTATAAGATTTAGTAGAAAGAAATCAATTTTTGATGGTATTCAAGTTTTTATTTATCATAATTAAAACCATCTGATTTAAGGCAAATACGTACCGTTTTGTGTCATAACTCGTTGTTATTTTGCAGTTAATTCCATTATGCCCCTCACATAGAAACACTAGTCGCTGTTGGCAAAAACTGTGACAATCGATTTTCACAAAGTTCTCTGGAGGCAAATAGCAAAATCATTCGGCATAGACAAGAACTGGTGCCAGGTCTGTACTATTATGTGGATGCGTAAGAACTTCTTAATCAAGTTCCAGGAGCCAGTTACTATTACTGACTGTTTCCAGTCGTTGTTCTAATGGGACACAATTCGTCTTGGAGAAAGGTGCCGGCTTTGGGCGATTGCAAAAGAATGGTCCATTCAACATTATTTTGGTCGACATCTTCTGTCCCACATATAAATTTCGTTATCCATAACATTTCTGCTGCAGCCTTTTAGTAGATCCGCACAACCCAGCTTTGTATTCGTTATATTTTTACGCGTAGACTTAGCAGGACAGCTCGTACGACCTCAGCTATTTTCATTACCGCTGTTATCTTCCTATAATTTCTCTCAAGAGAGAAATTTTTGTGTTCGTCGAGAAAGGGATTTGTCTTTAAATTGGATACTAAGCCTACGGTAGCTTCGGTTTGGAAGCGACGCCCATCTCTTCGAAGTGAAACGACGGAGCCAAGATAAGTGAAATCGTCTACCATCTAAAATATATAGTTGTCGACGTCCACCTAGAGTACTAAACGAAAAGATTTTTGTGGTCGAAACAAATAGTTTCATCTGATCCTAGTTTACCAACAGACCTACCTCAACGGGTGAGGTGACTCCGGTAACATATCATAGTTTTCGGCTAATGATATCTATTGTTCAAGATGGTTCACTGTACTTTTCAAACAATCTTCTCCAAAATTATATTGAAGTGATCGCACGATATGTTGTGATCCTGATTAAATCCTCATTTGATGTGAATAAGATTAAGATATCTCTATCTATTAATCAGGTTTAAAGTCACACTGGTACGGGCCAATTAAGTCAGACAAAATAAGCTTTAATCTTTCACACATAGCACCCCTAAATCATGACCCATACAGAATTTTCATTTCAATTTTATTTAAGATAACCACGTTATTAGGCCGTCACATCCGAATCTAGTTTTGGAGATATCAACAGCCATTTGGCTGGCATTACAGTTTAATTGGCAGATGTTACCTACTTACCTAAAACGCTTTACCGTTAGTCTGCGTACTATTATTAGTCTAGTGATAGACATATGGCGTTACCAGGGACTACTTGCTCTAAGGACGATTTCCGGAAACCGTGATCTGGTTGTGAAATTCTGATAAAGTTTGTGTTTACCAGAGAACCAAAATTAGAATTTCCGAATTTATAGTGCACAACAAGCTAATTTAATAAATTTGGACTCCCTATCCAAAATTTTTATTTATAACTTTGGCAAATGTTGTTTTTTTATTAGGAAACATTATTTTGTATGTCAACCATTTATTTTAGTATCATGAATAACCAATTATTGGCAGGACCACCTTCATCTTCTTATCAATTTCAATATCTTTAACAGATAAAGCAAAGTGTCCCTGTCCTTTTTTAATCTTCATCTAGGAAAACTTTTTCGAATGTCCGAATTTAGCTGTATAATGAACAAGCCTCGTGAAGGATGAAGTGACAAAAACTTGTGTATTATAATTTTAATATTTTTTTTTTAATTTTTATTCATTTAATTCAGATTTTCTTTACTCTAAAAAGTATATTTACAATAATTTTACTTGTATTATTTTTGTCGTTATTAGTAATATTACAAATATTTCCATTTTTGTTATATTTATTGTATGTAAATACATTTAAAGTGTTTATTTATTTGTTTTGTTTTTTTTTTCAATTTTATCCCATTTTGTATTTTGCTGTAAAATGCTTAATAAATTTTCAGTTTTTTTGTTGTATTTATTGATATTTTCTTACAGAAATAGGCCTAAAAATTTACGTATTTTGGGAGGTTTTTCTCTTGTGCCAAATGTTTATGTCCTTTTTCCAATATCCTTTTGTTTACACTCTTATATGATGCCAATGTTGCAATTTTGAAAATTAATATTCATTAATACGAGTACCAATTTCGATTATAAATAACGTTAGTTTGTAAGTTTTGAGAACATTTTTATTTCGTAATAATAATTGTGAACCATTTATAAACATCACAATATTGTTTGAAGTAAATCAATCGAGGGTTTTCTTAAAATGTTTAGTTTTTTTTCAAGAACATAATCACAATGATTTTTTTTTTGTTTTTTTGATGTGTAGATTTTATTCATACACTATTTTATGATTCCTTGTTTTTAGGGATTTTATTCAAAGCAACCTATCTCATAATTTAAATAATATAACCAAAGGAATATATATTTTTTTAATCCTTTTTTATTTTATATATTGTGTTATTTGAAAAAAATATGGTATTTACAAGACTTACCAAACACTCTTCAATGAAAACACCTTTCAACTTTCAAGAATAATTATGATCTTGTTTTACATAGAAAGACTAAGCGAATTAAACCAAGAATTCCTGAATATATAATGCCGGTTTGAACGACTTGAATCTCAAATCCTTTCGCGACCCTCAATATATCTCGGCACAACACACCGCCTACTGTTAGTCGCCGCAGACTACTTAAGTCATGGTCCTCGCCATCAGCAACTAAGCTGGTGAATATAGAGAAATGTTAGAAATCGTAAATATGCGAAGATGTTATTTAAATACCTATACATAGAATGTGTTTTTGTCCTGTGAGAGAACCCCTTTAAACTCAGTGTGCTGCCAACAAAATGCAATTTGCCACATAACAAGACCAGTATTTCACAATAAACTGACTCAGCCTCATTCCTTTAGCGCCGAAGGCCTCCTAACCTTACCACATGTAATTTTTTTTTTTGTTGGATTACTGCAAACAGATAGTTAACAAAACAACAAAATTCTCAAACTCCAATGATTCGCAGTAATCTATTCGAATGATATCTGGGGCGATTACTGTTGCTGATAGTAAAGAATGATGATGTAGGACATGCACCGCCGAATTTTGAAGTTTTTTAAAATCAATTGATGAAATAAATAATTTTTTAAAATCAATTGATGAAATAATTGGTTTTAAAAGAGTTTAAATTCACTATTCACTAAAATGCTTGACAAAAACGTGTTATTTTTCAGAGGAATAAGAAAAAGGTAATTAATAATAATTTGTGAGGATCAAAACAAAATTTATTTCGTTTTCTTAACGTAACAACATTCGTCAGATACTCTGTATTATGGCAGAATGCCCCAAATTTTGACACATAATGACAACATATTGCCCTTAGATAAATTCTAGTTTAAAGGGGAATATGACAAAGAATTTGAGGAATTAGAGAGAATTTGAGGAATTAGCAAGAAAAGGTTTAACACTTTTAAAGCAAAGAAGAGAAGTCTTGTAAGTGAATAAGTTGTTCCAATCATGGAAGATGACATATGCAGTGAAAAACATAAAGTCAAGGCGACACCAGAAATGCACCTTAGTAACAGAAAAAGATATACTGTCTGCCCATTGACAAAACATCCTCACTAAGATCAGGTCAGATAGCTGCTAACATCATTAATAGAATCATCCATACACTCTATGCTTAGGTCGCAATATTTAATCACAGACAGTAAATTTCGAAATCAAGACTCATTGATTGATGATTTGCATATAAAGAGGGACAAAGTCAAGTTTAAATGCCCTCAGAACATAAGGCTTTTGTGGGACAAATTAGAAATGGAACGCTTTGCTTTTTAGAGGTCATGCAGCAGTTTTGTTAATTTTGATGAAAAACAAGAACACTAAAATGATTAGCATGTTGTTTAAGAACATCGTTTTCTCTTGTTGAACAAAATCTATTATTGTGCGGCTGACATTGAATTTTGCAGCATTTCATTGATCGAAACCACTAATTTTGAAATCATTGAAAATCATAGCACTGTTGCAAAAGAGAATATTCATTTGCTGAGCAAACTTATTTGTCTATTTATAAACATTTTTGTATTTAGAACTGTAAGGTAAACTGTGTACCAATAAATAATTAGTGCAATAACCTGGCTTGAAAGAATAACGTGGCTTGAAATCACCAATTACTTTAACCAACTGAATGTGAATAATGCACTACCTTAGACGTCGACGATCTTAGTTGTTTTCAAATAACTAAAATAATTGCATTAGATATTTGAGAAAGCCCAGATTCCTACAAATCTTATTACCACGATACTACAATGAGTACAAAATTCATGATGTTGAACTAAAATTCTATAACGTGATGTGGCTGGCTTTATGGTAAGGATTACAAATAGGCAATCAAACACTTAAAGTGCATTTATATATTAAAGTGGCAGTCCAATTTGGCATTTATTTATTGGATTGACCGCATTTCGCATTATTATAAAGAGATTTTCTTCATTGCAATAAAAATGGGTCATAATAATAATTGAAAATTATTTTAGCCCAAAACCATTGATTCAGCATTTGTGAAAGTGCATCAAAATGTAAATTTTATAACATATTTTCAATGCCATTAATAAACCAAAATATTTTGTTTTTAAAGTTCATAAAAAAGACTTCTTTATGCATTAACAAATAATGCACTCTTATTAAGTCTTTAAAAACTTTTAAAATTATTTGAATTCGAATAAGCTCCTCAAGCGGCGACGCAGGTGCGACATCGTTATTTTTCACGGCTTAACACCAACGAGAATTGCTACAATTACAGTAGGTCTGGAACTAAAAACTCTCTTAATTCCTTTAAGTAAAATCTTCACGCAAAAATAAAGTAGTACTTAAATTGGTTTTAAAACTTATTCAAAATATATGTTCGAAATATACACAATATTAGTAAATTTGTACATGAAATGAGTACGTGAAAATAGCGCGTACTAAAAATAAGTACGCACATCTTCTCGAATAATTTTCTTACATATTTCGAGTAAAGAGGTACTTGACGCCATGTGAAGATCACTTTTACGCAATTTGAGTTCATTTTGAATAAAAATTAGTTAGCCAGCCTCTAAGTAGCCTTTGCAGCAATAAAGGCATAATACGTATATCGTATTCGCGCTATAGACAATTTTGTGTATCTTTCCAGTAAACGATCGTTACCATTGATCTAAATTCAATGCACTTTGACGTTATACAATCATAGACTTTTAACAGTCGTGATATAGTGCAATATAGGAAATAGGGAAATCTTTTCCAGTTCAAGTTTTTAATTTGTAGTTGTCCAATTATTCTATCTCAAACAATTCTTCAAAAGTCATTGCTACAGATTAACCTATGCAGAATTTATAAGTGCAAAAAGTGCTCAGGGGACGAAACTTATATATGCATCACTTTGGAATGCAGTCCACAATGTGGTGGACAGTGAGACGATGAGAAGGCACTTGTCATTACAAAGTAAGTGGGCGTGTCGTTTTCGTATGCATAATATATCGACGTAGATCGTTAATTAATTGCGGTATATAATTAATTGCCAAATAAAGCATTCGAATTTAGGATTATTTTTCATAAGTTGGATTTATCCTTAATTTTTTTATACTTTGATCCTTTTACGAGCAAGTTTTTTCTTCCAATAACTTTTTCCTCAATAAATGCACTTAGGCTTCCTATAATTATGAATCACGCTAATGATCCTTGAATTGGCAAGTTTTCACCAATTGGCTTATATGGCTATAAAATATGTTTGTGCTTTCAATAGGCAATCAGCAACCAGCAATATGTATACTTTGCGGTGTTTCAGATAGGTATTTCTTATTGCAACAAATGGAATAACAAAATTGTTGTATCCCCATCTTATGTTGGTTTTATCCTGAAAACACTGTATCGAAATTGGTTAATCCAATTTAAGCAAACTACATAAATCTTCTTAAGACAGCAGTGTTTTTGCATTGCAGAATATTGATAGGTCTTGCAAAATAAGCTCATTTTCATTGAAGAGTTTTTGGGCTAATTCAAAAAATTCCCCTTGAGAGAAAATTAATGAAACTTTGGTATTTCAGAGATGTTCTACTCAAGAAATATCTCAACATCTACACATTAATATAAAATTAACTAATTTACATCAGGAAAATCAGATAGGACAGCTAAAACCATAACTATGTGTAAGAAAACTATTAAAATTTTAAAACCAAAAACTTAAAAGAAAATAATGTGACAACTATTAGGTAATTAACGTGTTAACGTATTACAACATTTTCTATAAATCGGTATACATTATATCCTGGTAAATTTCAATTTGTTTTTCACTTTTTGAATATAAACCTTAAAAGTACAGAAATCTGAACATAATACGAAAGGAGCCGATTAAAGAATATCGTTTCGTTCAATTTAGTAGTAAATTTCAGTTTGAATTTTGGTTTTGTGTCTGAGTGAGAGTGAGTGGTGTAGTAATTTTGCAAAATATTAAAAAAAGACTTGTGGTTTGTTTGTTTTGTTTTTTTTTTTAATAAATTTATTTAATAATTATTATTGTATATCGTTTGGTATATCTTTGTCTAAATTTATTTGTGTGTGTGTACGTATGTATGTGTGTGTGAGTGTATGTGTATATGTATGTGTGTGTGTGAGTGTGTGTATGTGTGTAGGTGTAAGTGTAAAAGTACATGCTGGTTTCGGCATGCTATCCATTATTATTAATAGTTCGTTTATATTTATACAATATATTTTGTTTAATTATTATTTAATTAGCATTTTTTGCATGTTTATAAATATAAATAGATTTCTTTTGAATACACCATATCAATTAATTTCTTGTTTATACATTGCAACTTTTTTCTTTTTTTTTATAAGTAACTTTTTTTCTTTTTTTATTTTATATATTATATATTAAACCTAGTGGGGAGTGGGGTAGAGAGGGCTTGTCGTGTTGTGTTCTTGGGAGTAGAGGAGATTTCTAATAGTTTACTTATACTTAAAATAAAATTATCATAAACTTTTTATAATTTTATTTTATTATTTTAGTATCATTATCATTAAATAACTTATTCAAATTTGAGGTCACATGAGTTGGTTTTGTTTGAGTTTACTTTGCTATTATTATTACTTTTTTTATATTTCTTTGCTTTCATTTATTACTATTTTACACAATTATTAAAGAGAAAGAAAAACGAATAACATCTTATGAAGGAAACATCAATTTGAATAAAGTAATATAGCAGTTTATTAAACCATTATGAACTATTTAGAATAACAAAAAGTTTTTTTTTTGGAAAATTAAACTCAAGTCTTTAGCTTTATGTGTATAACTGATTGCAATTGCCTTGAAAAGTTTTTATTTTTATTTGATGGCAATTGGCTTCCTAAAGTAAATTATTATGAAAAGTTTAAATACACATTGAATTTGGAGAATTTCCTATGATACAAGATGGATTTTCATATGCTTTGAGTTAAAAATTTCACAGGCGTTTAATGAATAAAGAATGGCCTCTGGTACTCTGCAATGATTTTCATTAGAAGACTAGATGTCTTGCTGAAGCCGAATAAACGGAAAATGAGAGCAGAATGTTATACAAAATAAATTCTCAAGTCAATTCTATGTGAAAGACCCGGTCACACCTATTGATATTTTTCTCTTTCAGCGTGACGATAATGCGCCATCATCCACATTCTCTATTTCAGCGGCGGGTGAGAGTTTACGGTTCCTTTGAGACTTTTCACTATTTCTTTCCAACTTCAAACTCCAAAAATTTGTTTTCATCAAGTGTTGCTCTCCAACTTCTATTCACGCGGGTCGTGGTTGATACCAAAATCGCTGGTAGAGACATTATGCTCGAATGTGGAGTTGCATTGCAACCGGGTGCTACAGACCCATAGAGTAGCAGAGGTGGTAAGATAGGCCTCACCTCCGCCAATGGGGATTATGTTCCATACTAGCATAATCAATTTGGTATCTCCTGGCTGCGAAGAAAGGGCTGCCAATATGTGTTAATAGCACAATTGTCAGCCCCTTTTCCTAGATAGCCCAAGTTTTTACTTGGCTATCCCAGGGCGGCGTCGGCAATCGCATTGTAATATGCCCAGTGTGTCGCACACCGTGGATAAGGCCTTCACGGCGAGACTCACGTTAAACCCTCGTGGACTTCTCTAACTTCCATTATAACGGCAGTCCGATCCAAATGTGGTTACTCCCAATATTTTTCTCTGGAGTCCCTTTTTTATCTTAACATTTCAGTGTGACTTTTCTTCGCAGAAGAGTGAATATTCGATATTTTTAAATATACTATAGAAGATGTTATATTGGTTTGCATTTTCTATGGGCGGGTCAACACAAAATTTACAAATAATTTCTAGAACTGAGCTTTTCTTCGACAAAATATTTCCAAACATTAAATTAACACAAAGCGAATCGGATAACGGCTTGAAAGAAAACAAATTTACATTTTCCAAACTTGAACCGAATTCATCTTCTTTTGATTAGGATATCAGAATAATGAAAATAAAATGATGGACCCTTCATTAAATGGAGACGTTATAAAAAACCACAAATTTCCAAACTAAAGCACGGAAAAAATCACAATCTTTTGAAGTTACACCATAACTTTATCTTTGTCTGGTTAGAAATTTTCACGTGTCGGTTTATTTCTTTTTAAGAAGCCAACTATAGCAAACAGCTTTTTATGCTAGTTTTTGCCTATTCATTTGAAAATCGACCTTGTTGTAGGAATGACTAAAAATAACCTTAGATTTTCTTAAGAAATTTACAGAAATAAAATTCTAAAGACTTGATTTTAAACAGATTCATGTAATAAATTTCAAATAGGAATAATAAATTAGAAAAAAACGACCAAACTTATTTATAAACAATTTTAATTTAAATTATATTATATCTGATATTATAACAAAAAAAAAATAAATTAAATTGTTCATATTTCAAAAATTAAACAAATCAAATTTTATCTATGGTTTTATAGCCATGATAGTGAGAGTTACATTTTAACATAGCTTTTTCAATTTTAGGTGTTTATTTGTTGCAGTGGATTTCCATTTTATATACTTTTATGATTTCTATACTTCTATTGTGGACTATTTGGCGGTGTAATCTCATCACCTTCACCTCCCGAGCCAGGTTCTCCCTTAGTTTTGTTTTCCTTTTTCCACTTCATGCGTCGGTTTTGGAACCAGATCTTAATTTGACGTTCAGTCAAACATAAAGCATGAGCGATTTCAATGCGTCTTCGACGAGTCAAATAACGATTGAAGTGAAATTCTTTCTCCAACTCCAAAGTTTGATAGCGTGTATAAGTTTGACGGCCTCTTTTGCGTTCTGTTGGTGTAAAAAAAGAAAAAAATAAATCAAATAAAATTATTATTGCTGTTATGAAAATTGAGAAAAAATCACAACTTTTACTACATTAACATGCCGTTTATGTAAAACGAAATTATAAAGAAAATCTTAAAAACAAACCAAAATAATCGTGAAACTCCCGAAACCAAGAAACCATAACCTTTCATTTTTTCAGATTTTTTTGTTGTCTTTTTTCACGTATTCGTGTCTATGCCCCCGTCCTCATATTTGTACTTGTCAAATTCACAACATGTGTTGCTTCAGAATAAGGTCTCTGTTTTAGATTTTTTTTTTCTTTTCGTTTTCTTCTTCTGTAATCCAAAATGGTATTTCATGCTTATTATCAGCGCCTTATACAAAATTTATGTATCGAATATACGTGCATACATATGTATATCCAATAGTTTATGCATATGTATCAACCCAACCAACATCAAACAAGCTGTGATGATGACGACGCTGATTCGGAGTCTCTTGATGCTGTTGATGATGCCATGCCATGCAACGCCATGCTATGCCGGTGCGACGACTGCTACGGATGATGAGGGACACGGCCATCCCTCTTTTACTCAAATCAGAGAAAAACGTTAACTAATTATACGCATTGCCTTAAAACATTTATTAAAAGTATACCATCACCTCGCTGAATTAGAATCGCTGATGTCTACTGGGCTATGATATCAAAAGATGTGTGCTCTGTTGAGTAGGCCTTCCTTTTTTCCGTCCGTCTGCCTACCTCAAGAAATTTATGCACATTGCGCGTTCTGCAGACAAGTGTAATCAATCAAGATTGAATGCAAATGTCACCATTCTCCCTTTACAAAAAGTGGATATTTTTTCTGTACGCTTTTGTGCAAATTAAAGAGCTTTGCAGAGATTTTGCACTAAATGAATAAATAAGGGTGTACACATTTCATAACTTTCAAATATGAACAAGTGCGCCTATATTATTCTTGAGGTAATTGTGGCTGTAATGGATAATCCTTTGGAAATAACTCAATAAATATTTTTGTATTCCTTATAATACAAAAATGACTATAACCTATCACCATATGATTAGAGAGACATGTAACGAACGAAATGTTTATTAAATTTCTACATATCAGAATGAATATTCAGAATATTTTAATGCAAAATGAATTAATTAGCAATTTCCCTGTTTTAGTACCTTTGGGCTTACTAATGCCGAGTTGTCAAATTCATGTAATTTGTGAATATTCCATCAAAGTATGCGTTACTAACACACCGATCAATGATTTCCGGAACTAAGGAAGAAAACCACTTTTTTGCGAAATTTAAATTTTTTTCATCCTTTAAGAACTTTTCTTTACCATTTCGATGCTTTTCCTTTAAAACGATTTCTCAAGACTTTCGAAATATAAAATATTATTTAGATTTGCAATTACATAACAGCTGTTGGAGTCCAGATCTGGAGAATATGGTGGATGATGCAATAATTCGAATTTAAAAATATTCAATTTGGAAATTGTAACTAACGACTTGTGTCTTATTGAAAAAAAAAAAAAATTCTTCATTATTTCAATTTTTTCTTCCTGACTAGTCTCCTAAACGATTCACAAGTGGTAATATTCGCTGTATACTGTATTTCCTAGTCATATATGCCACTTAATACGGAGAGGACTGTGTCTAAGATACCAACATCTTTTGACCAAATGCGTTTTATAACTTGTTAAGGCGATTGAGAATGCCTGGCTGGGATGACTGTCGTAAATCTTGTTAAAACTTCGCAAATATTATGATCAAATTGTAGGCGGGGATTGTAAATGGCCTATATCAACCGGTCTTTACGTTACAAATTGCCAGATATTTGCAACTAAATTTTTTCTAATTCGTTTACTCCATCAAGCTAAATTTTCCCTCATTGCATAGCTTCATAAAGCTTGACAACATTTGGAAGAATGGACCTATTAATCACACACCTTCTGTTATCTTCCACAGTTTGACCAAATGCGTTTCATAACTTGTTAAGCCGATTGAGAATATCTGGCTGACCGGCTGGTAGACACGATAAGAGTCGTAAATCTCTATGAAGCTTCTTAAAACTTTGCGCAGTCTAATATTTTATCAAATTGTAGCCGGGATTGTAAATGGGCTATATCGACCGGTCTTCATCACACCCCTTATGTTATCTTCCATACAAATGGACGATTTAACCCACATATTCACAGGTTCACATCTTTAATTTAGTTGCTCTAAATCTAGTCAAACTTGGTACACGTTAAGCGTTGATAACTTGCATATAAATTGGCCTATTATTCGAAATTCAAACCCTCTTCTGTAATTTCTAATTAGTAGATACACTAATCTGTATCTTTGTCCATTGTATTGATTTACAATGCTTTGTAAAACTTGAGAATAATTGATCATGTAATCACAACCTTTCTGGTATCTGCCATATAAATAGACGATTTAAACCACATATTCGTAACTTCATATCTTTCAAGCAAATGCACTGAATTCAGTCGAGTTTGGCATACATCATACGTTCGATAAATTTAGTTCAGAAACGACAATGGACTAAATTTGCCACTCCCATTCTGGTAACCCACGTACAGACGTAACATTTTCACTTTTATCAGTCGGATAACATTTGAATGATTGATAAGATATGAAAAAGTTGGCCCATAATATCGCCTGCTCCAGTACATCCAAAACTAATTACATAATTCAAACCACAAGTTCCCAGATTTGAACTTTTCGTTCAATCACATTAGATTTATATAAATTATCACGCCTCAGCAATTTAAGAAACTAAATTTTGCGAATGAGAATAGAATAAAAATATAAAAATAATAATAACAATAATAATTTAATAAAAATCAGGGGTATTGGTCAATGGCCTCTTTATTATTTCTAAGCGGAATACAACTAAAAATATACTATGAAAGTTCAGTGATTTATAATTTTGTTTCTTTTATTGCAAGCTAACGAGAAATCAGCTTTTGCCACGCTTCTTCTGGCATACCTCAAATGTTTCGGTTAACAAAAAAGAACGTTGATTGAAATATAGAAATGTGAAATTTAGATGCCATTAACTTATAAATTAAATAAAGAGTTTCATTTAATAAACTGATTAAGAAGATTAGTCGAATCAAAGGATTCGACGTCATTGATTCAATTAAACCGACCTCCACTTCGAAGTTAACGCTTTTCTTAAAATTGGCGAACTTCAATGGAATTTTTGGTTTTGTTGCCAACACAAATATTGAACAGCAAAGCTATTTTTGTAGGAAATACATTCGGCAGACAAAAAATCTTCAACTTCAGAACAACTTCGAAACTTAAGGCTACATAAATTACTACAAAAGGTTAATTTAAAAAAAAATAACCAATTCCATTTTTAAAACTATTTCCTTTTCTTCTCCCTTTCACTAACAGATAATTTACTTCTACATGACTTTTTCCCAAAACATACTTGACGATCTCAACTCCATTTTATTTCTACCACCAGTTTCTATAATTCAGTTTTTTACCGGTGTTTCTTTCTCTTTCACGTACTTACTTTACCATAATTAAAAAGTAATATTAATTTATACTGCAAAACCCATAAAATGTAATTATTTTTAATGATTTCCTTTGAGTTTAAGTTTCCATACAAACGCACCCATTTGACGGACTCACTCATAACGTCATCAACGGTGGTCGGTGGTTAACTCTAACATTGGCCAATGGCCAACTTAATATGGAGAATGGGATTTTATGATATTAAAGAAGTGGAAGAAACAGATGAATGAAAAAAAAAAAAAAAAAAAAAAAAAAAACTACTGGTAAAAATGTTTTTTTATATATCAAAATGGTGGCCTAATCGCTATTTAATTACAATACGCTTTCATATCAAAAATGAAAATGAACAGAAAAAACATTACATGAAAAAAATTGTACATTTGTGGAAAAACAACAAATCGAGTCATTGCTTAAACCAAACTATGCATATAGCAAGCAGTTCTTTCTAATAACTTTTCGTTTTGAAAATTATTTGACGGATCTCTTCAAACTCCGTAAGTAATTTATAATTCGTTTGATGCGTGAGTAGTTTTAGAGAGACCTCTGCGATATCGCACATAGTATATGAATGTGAAGAACTTAATGCGTTTGAAGCTATTTTTCATTAAATTTGTTGGATATTTAGCCTGTTTTTTTTTTGTTTGCCTTCACCGGACAAAGAAGAAACAAGCCGCTTCTATCATTTTTTTTTTTGGACTTTAGTTACTTTGACTTGATGTTTATGTGTTTCTTGTGATGTTTGATGAACAATATCAATTTAATCAAATTTATCACTTTGTGCTTAACGGGAGGAAGGAACATCGGAATGATAAACGCGTTAAAGGCGCCTTGTGCCATAAGAAAATTTATTATTATATATATTTTTAGATTTGTTTTTCATCCACAGGTCATCTCTCACTGTCTCGGTGTGGCTACAGTCCTAAGCCAAAGTCATTAAAATGTAATTTCGCTTATGATGGCCCTTCCCCCTTACGAAAAGAAGAAGCAAAACACATGACTTAAAACAAAAGACTCTGCACACCAAATATTGAAACGTCCAGGGAGGAAAGACCAAAATGACGAATTCAAGGTGTAAAACTCATATTTATAATGTTTTCTTTAAGATTTCATAAGATTTTGCGTAATTTATCAACTGTATTTAAGGCAGTCATTTTATTTCATTCAAGAAACAAAAAGACTGCACAAAAAGTACGAAAGAGAACGAATATGACAACCAACCACTAAATCGTAAAAATAAATAGCTGGTAAATGACGACAATGATTCGACAAAGGCGATTCTATAGATGACCTACAACAGATGACAACAAAGGGGGTAATAACATTTACGATGCACAGAATTCTGTAGGCTGCCAGATATATCCTTAAAAAACAGGGTTTTCCATTTTTCGGTTTCAAATGTAAAGTTAAATAAAACACACATAAAGCTAAGATATCCATGAAAGTTTTATTTCATTTTATTGCTTGGAATTTGTCATTTAAATGACCGCCTCCGGGTTGGTTGCAACAATAAATCCATCTGAGGTAGTTTTCGATCACTTTTTCACACATTTTGTATAGTACGTTTAGGAATTATACGCGTAAGTACGGTCCTTGACGTAGCCTCACAAAAAAAAAGTCTAACGGTGTCAAATCACATGATCTTTGTGCCTAATTGACGTCACCAAAACGTGAAATTACGCTGGAATCTTCTCATGCAACAAAGCCAAAATCGCGTTTTACGCGTTTACGCGATCCATGTTTGTAAATGGCAAATCTTTCACTAAATAAATAACACTTCAAATGATAGGTATTTAATATTCAACAGCTGCCAGTCTTGCCAGACTGGCGGTTTTGAAACCACTAAATGGATAAACCTTTACTACATCGTGGGGATCAGTGGTTTTTGTTTAACTTTAAAACTTGTAAAAATATATGTTTAAAATATTCAGAAATTATCAAATTCTGTGTGGATATTTTAAATAAACATTATTGCTACACTTTATGAGTATCACTTTGTTGCATTGCCGCGAGAGATCAAAGCAACTAATTTGACGAATTTTAGTGCAGTGCAATACTCGTTCTTTAAACAGCTAAAGATAAATTGCTATAAAATACAAAGAACGATTAAATGATCTTCTTCTTATTTGACAGTTTATTTACATTCATTAATGTTAATATATAGTTTTGACCACGGCCTTCCAGGCTAATGTCATGCATTAATAAAACCAAATTCCTTTGCATCCCATGATTGGGATATGGGAGATCTTCAGACATTTAGCGGGCTTACCAGCAGCTAAATGTACTGATCGGAATTACACCTTAATGAGACTCCGAATGGCAGTTGGAGAAACTTTTACTAGACTTCCCATTTGGTTGACTTCTTGATGTATTCGTCAGCTCATCGAGGTGAATGCTGTTCAGAAAAAGGTCGGTGACCTATTGATGCTCGATTATACGATCGCTTTAAAATTAGTCACAATATCTTGCAAACAAAAAATCTTAGATCATTGTTCGGCAACGTTCACATTCATTGTGTTATTTAATTGTTCACCATTTTTGTGATGATCCGACCAAATCTACTTACATTTAATTTTTCGAATTTTTTGTTGTATTTTGATCCAAATTAAGTAACTTTTTATATATGCATATAAAAATTTGCTTATCCTCAAAGCAACCCAACTGAAAGATCGACGATCACTAAATCGATGAAGTGTTCATTGATAGCATCATTTTATAATATCTTCCCTTGGAAGTTAACTATAGAAATGTGATTCCAAAGAGAAAATTGTCAGAATTCAAATTGGTAACGCCTGAAAAAGTGATGTTCAATTGAAAAATGAGCCAGGGATAAAAACAGCCAATAAATGTGGTATCTACACGAATCAAGACTAAAATAAACATTTTATTAAATCTCCAATAACACTCAGACTCAGAAAGTTATGTAGATGGAACTTGTACGGAGTGCTCAAAATACAGTTGTATTTTCGCATTGCATGTTAAAATGATACTGACAACTTTTTTCCGATCAAAATTTTGAAAGTTAGACGGCGTCGTATCTCTGAGGAACAAAATGGAAAATATTAGAAACTCGAAATATTGCTCGTCTCAAACTGTGTGCTAATTGAAAAGAAGTCTCGACTAAAATGAAGCACACTTGCGCGTCCTGCAAAAAATTCGTGAGATTAGCTTGGCAATAAACAACAGCGATGGCTCACGAAGAAAATGTGCCTGCTGTAGTCGGAAATATGAGACTTTTTTCGGGAAAATTGCTTCGGAATAGGTCTCAACAGCTCAATACCTCACATCACATTTTGATGGGAATTCGACACAAAGATATATTCGCTTGCCAAATCTAATCGAGTCAGCAGCTGAAAAAAATGGACATCCATTTCGTTAACGCTTGTCATTTTGAGTTTTAAATCAACGCTAATTGGTAGTTTAAGTCGACCAACAAAAATTGTTTTAGATGGGACTTATTTTTATCCCGGCAGCCATGTTAACAAACAAACACATTGTCGCGAAAAATAACAATTTTATTTGACTTTGGAACGCTGCTATCATTGACCCGCTTTATTCTTTTTCTAAAATTTTGCTAGAAACGAAAGTAACGAGAATCCAGACTGGGCAGACACATGAATCACATATTATTCCATGAATTATAAGAAAGTCTGACCTCCTAATAAAATCATAACACACGAAAAGAAATTAAAATTTCTCCATTTCATTCCATTACATTTTTAAAAGGGCATTTGAACTAGAAATGTCGTTTGCATACCAGATACAAAGCCATTACATTTAATCTATTATAAATTTCACTGCACTTTAGCGTAGAGTACTCAAATATTTTTCAACAAGTTAAAGTTTAAGCATACAACCATGAATTTGAATTAGATATTATTAAAACTTTAATGAATCGGAGTTAAAATTTAAATTTCTCCCTCTTTACCTACAAGTTCGAATCGACATCAAGCAAATAAATTTAATTAAACCTCTAGAGAATGACGGGAAAATAATGTGCTGATTTCAAATAAGACATACAAATTCAAATTCAGAATCAATTTAAATTTATTTTTTTTACAAACAAATATCTTCTGATACTGTATGTTACAAATAATCCAACCAACTGATGACACCTTCTCGTCAATAACATCCTGTCAATGGTGGATACAAAAAAAAAACAATCCAGCACATCACCATGGGAGATCAACTTCCACAAAAATACAACTCAAACAAATCATAGACATACAGCAGCAAAAAAAAAAAAAAAATCCGCTCACAATCACACAAATAAATGAAAACAAGCAGCCGGAGCAGCAGCCCAACCATCAGCAAAAGATGAAAAAGAGACGAAAAAAAATTAAACTTTTGCTACAAATCCCATTTTTTTACATCAACCAATGATTAAATATGGCCGCCTTAGGTTGTAGACAGACATCCATGAACAAAAAATGTATGTATTTATGTGGGTATTACTAAAAATTCCAGTTGGTCATGGCGGGCAGGTCATTAACAGAAAGTACCCATAATTTCCAGGTCCCCTTAAAAACGAAACAAAAAATTGCCAGAAAGAAAGTAGATCATGAAAGGGGTAAAAGGAGAAATGCATAATATAATATAGTATACTTATTTTAAGCCTCAATTTCCAAAAAATTATCATATATGCCGAAAATGTAAATGTGCATTAGTAGCTAACAAGCAAAAACTAAAATATTTGTTTTCTTCTTTTGTTTTGTTTTTTTTTTTTTTTTTTTTGTTTAGTTAATTACAAAATGACGCTGTCAAATTATTGTATTACTTCCAACAAATGTAATTCAATTTCCACCTTCCCCCTCTGACATTTCGAATCTCTATGATGTGTATAATTAACCCCGTTTTCAGGTGGGAGACATTAGCCTATAAAAGAAAATCAACTTTTGTTTGAAATCCCACAGTTGACACGGTGACATTCATAGAGCTGACACTGTCTTTGTCATCAAATATGTAAAATAAAATTTTGGTGGTGTTTCGAACGGTATCAATCTCCATCTTTCCGCCCTAAAATTATTTATATAATCGCTGTCATTTGTTTAATTATTTGAACAAAACTAAGTAATTTCACTTACTGTTCCGTGAGGTTTCTGTTACTTATTTGTAAAACATTTGTTTCACAATCCAATAAAGTTTTGGAAGCAGGCAGAACTGCAACAATGTACGATTTTAGTATCATTAATTAATCGTTAAACCAAATATTTGTAAGGTGAGTCTATTTTTAGTCTAGCTCTACAAATTTCAAAACCGATTATAGCGCGTAAGCCTGGCTTTACAGCTTATTATGTTTACAACAAACAATTTTGAGAGCAACGGCGTCCCCATCACAACTTTCATTATCAACTATTTGGGCGTTAGTACGTAAATAGTTTTTAATGCGAGATGAATACAAAGACAGAGCTTTTATCACGCAAAATCTTAACTTAGCTTAGTTCTGAAGCTAAAGGCTTTTGCGCATAAATTACTTTGATATCATTAAGTAAGAGAAAGCCATCCAAAATATCCTTGTGAATCGGTATCTATTGAGTTCTCAAATCAATTGTCAAAAGCAGACACCAATATTTCGGAATTTTTGAGTTGTTTTCTTAAACCTGCAACTTTCGAAAGACATTTTTTAGATAACAAAGATAAATTTTAAAATAACACTGGTCTACAAATTTGGGGGAAAATTTTGACTGCAGAAACGAAGCGTGCTTTTTAACTAACCTATATGCGCTGAATTCGAATCGGGCATAAAAATTGGACTATCACGTCTTGTTCATTTTTTTCGTATGCTGGCAAAACTGTAAAAGAGTCAACACTGACACTACAATTTCACAATTATTAATTTGACTGAAGCCCACATTCATTCTAAATCTTCATAATAGTAGCGTTTAAGCATGTCAGGGAAATCTTGTGTTACTGATTCAAGCTATTTTTGCTTTGTGTGTGGTAAATAATCGGTTTGAAAAAAAAGGATATGCAATATCACAATCACTAAAATATGCTTATTTACATTATTTTATTTCTGCTGTCTGAAACTTGAAAAAACCATGGACACCGACAATGTTTTGCAATAGTTGCAGAACTGTTTTATACAAGTGGTCAAACGGCAAGAAGATCTATTTCGATTTTTCAATTCCAGTACTTTGGATAAAGTCAAGTAACCACCAAATCGATAGTTATATCTGTTTACCAAAAGTTGCTAGATTCAATATAAACGTTCAATGTCCACCAAATGATCCGTTACCAGTCATTCCCAGTGCTACGAGCAGTGAATCCGAAATATCTTTCACCAGCAGTTTGTATCAGGCTGATGATGAACGTCATTTAGTGACTCAAGCTCAGCTGAATGATCTAATTCGGGATTTACATTTAACGAAGCAAGACGCAGAATTACTAGCTTCACCCATGCAGCAGTGGAAACATATATTTCTATAGAGATAAATGCTTGGAATTGGCTACATATTTTGAAAAGAAACACTCTATTCTACGAGTATATTCATTATTATCCATTTATTGATTTCAAATCCGCTGGCCTGGCAAGGCTGTCAGCTGTTAAATACCTGTCATCTGAAGAAAAAGTTTGCCAATTACGAATATGGAGCGTTTAACAACCGAAAAACGCGTGCAAATAGTTAAAACTTACTACAAAAGTGGTGATTCATCACTAAAGAAAGTTCAATGGAACAAAATTTTCTTCAGCGATGAAGCTCATTTCTCACTCGGCGATTACGTCCATATGCAAAGTTGTCACATATGGAGTTCGGAGAACCCAGAAGTGATTGCTGGAAAGCCATCGCATTCGGACTGACTGTTTGGTGCGCATTATGGTCTGAAGGTGTCATTGTGTAGTATTTTTTCTGGAGGAACGTCAAAAGGATCCACTGCTTCAATCAATCCAGAGGGGGTCATTTAATTACATAATGGTAAGGTCCAAGCATTATAATACAATAAAAGTTTCATCGAAATCATAACTTTATGTGTGTGTTTTTTTTTTAACTTTACTTGAAAATGAAAAATGGGTAACTCTATATTATATACGAAGATATTTTTACCACGCACATTTATCTGAAGAAGGGTCGAGATGTCGCCCTCTATGTTACGGCTTGCAGGAGTCACAATTGGTACAAATTGGTACAGCAAAGATGTACTAGTTCAGGGTTTTAAAAAACCAATTTCAACTTTTAAAAAATGTCTCGTTAATTAATGGCGCCATATGCAGGAAATTAATAGACATGAGAAGGACTTATTCCAATTTTTATACATTTGCAATGGGCCGGATTTTATTTTCTTGGCAATAACTTGGTTTCGTACTTATACTATCTAAAATAATTTGTGAAAATATTTAACTTATCGTGCTAACAAGAGCCATCTTACTCAGTATATTGTATTGACTCTAATGGAAATTTTGCATAACAATTTTATCACTAATTTGGAATTTGTAACGAAATAGTATCACATTTTATTTCTGCTCAAAAACAACTGTTTTCAATATACAAAGAATATACAAATGCATATTAAATGCGCCACATTTTTAGATTCGTTAATAACTAACGTTTGCTACGCAGGGCGGAAAAGTTTTAATACAACCTTGATTATTATATATTATTAACTAAAGCAAAGCAAAGCTAAGTTTGATACCAGCGCATATTTATGCAATTGCGGAAATTAAAATATTGTGAACAAAAGCGAAATATCTCAAAAGCAAGAACTTAAAATTTCACAATTCTTTTGTCGTTCCAAGAACAATGTACCCATCAATAAAACTGTGAATATATGGGACAATTCGAATAAAATGTTCACAGAAAATATGGCAAACGAAGAGAAGCGAATACAAAATACATTTAGTCTATAGTAATTATTTACTATAATGCAAAAGTTAAAAAGATAAAATGGAAAATAAACTCCTACGCGTAATTGTTCATCTTGCGTCTACAAATTGTGCCTAAAACTAAAAAAAATGCTAGTTTTAATTAGTTCAAAGATTTTGCATATAATAACACTGTTTGCAGTAATCCCTAATACAAATGATATTAGATTATTTCATCCTTTTAATTCTCCAGCATAGAACGCACTTATTTTTATACATTTTCATCAACATTTATTAGTCATTCGGCCAGTGTCCACTAAACTGCAAAATGACCCATACGATAAAAAATACGAAAAATGATTACAAGTATCTGCACATTATTAATGTGTATAAATTTGTTATTAAAACAACAAAAACAAAAAATATCAAAATTCGTGTGTGGCATTTGTAATGTCATCAACACAGTCCCTCCAAATGGTCACAATTGAATACGTACAAATCCCCCCGTCCAAAGATGCCAACATACGACTCCAAGATAATCACAGTAGGAGAAAACCTGCAAAGTCATTGTAGACTGGCAAGAGGGGAGATCATTTAACAGCAATGTTTATATGCTGCAATGATGATGGATCTTGTAACGAAAACTTGGAACTGGAAAAAAAAACAAATCCAACTACGCATTGACACACACAGAGTGAGAGGGAGATTAAAAACTAATAAAGAATTCTTAATTGTGATTGCAAAATAATAAGAAAAAATAAAACCTCAAAGTGAGATTATTTTCCGACAAATGCAGAGGAATCATAGGGGGAATTACTTAAAAAATGTAATTTCATTATTTAGATAAATGAAATGCAAACGAATGATTAAATGTTAAAAAAATAATCCTGGAAAGCCTTGCAAGTCCTTTGGGTCAGACCACACAGACACACACACACACTCAAATCTCGTGTATGGGTTGTTGGAGTGTAGCATTTTCTCTATTTTGTATACCCTAAGGATGAACCCAATATATTTCTAATATTTTTTCATATTTTCATATCACACTTTTCGTGGTTTTTCTTTTTTTCTGTATTGTGAAATATTTTAGTTGGCCATTTTTTCGTGTTTGCTTGCTTTCAGATACTCACTCAATGGCAGTGATATTCCCAAAAGTCAACTTCCCAAAACTTTCATTTTAGTTTTTTGACACATTTCAGCTGTTATGTTAACTTTGTTCTTCATTTCGGGGGTTTTTATTCATTTCAAACCTAATATCACAACCATGGCCATTTACTATGTATGCCTGAGATGGACTGTAAACGGCACATGATGTAAAATTTAAAAAATGTGGCCGATAGAGAAATATTGCAAAAATATCTGCTAAAAATACCGAGAGAGCGCTATTAGTTGACCCATCCCAAATATGATTGGAGCAATGTTTTATTAATATTTGCAAAATTATTATAAAATCAGTTTGCAGATGCATTAATAAGCACCAATTCCAATGTCTCCGGATTAAAAATGTATATACATCAGTTTCGGTTCCAAAAGGATAGTGTTTGGAGAGTATATTTTATCCTGCAAATACTAGGGTGTAATTACTATATTCGTTTCAATATTTCATCTGAATTACAAAAGTCCGATTTTACATAAATTTTAGATACGGTTTCCACAAAACCAATATGAACAATTGTATTCCCAGGTATTGATTACGATTTACATTTCACAAAAAATATATTAGGTGCGCAACTAAGTTCCCGCTATTTGCCAGTAGATGGCGCCAGGTGTAAGTGTTGGTCGATTTTGCCATAACCTAAACGTCATGAGCCAAGCTTAGGCAGGCATATGGTAAACATACCGCCTCGGTACAATAGTGATTTTCTTTTGACGTCATACTCTTTTGGTTGTATAAATATGTATGATTTTGCGCCAAATAATCATCATATGCAGGAAGTATTAATTTTCTTCTTTCAATCAAAGAAAACGGCGACAGAAGCTCATCGAGAGCTTCAAAACGTGTATGGAGATGCGGCCTTAAATGAAACAATGTCTTGGAAGACACTATATTGACGGTATTGCTTGATGGGGTTCCGTGTCAAACGCAGAGCTTTGTCAGAAAGATGGGAAAGATTAATAGCTAGCGATGGGCAATGCTTTCAATGAATCATTTGTAGACATGTTTTCATAATGAAGTTAAATTTTTATAAAAACTGACTGCGAGAACTTAGTCGTGCACGAATAGTTATCAAAAAAATAATAAATAAACCTCAAACGTCTTACCATTCTATGAATGAGATAAGAAGAGCTTCTCACATTCTAAATATCTTTAGATTTTAATGACGACTTCGGACATCAATTTTAGAAGCCTTTACTAGACTTTTCGATTGCTCGCCTAATCGAAGTGATCATCGATATATCGAGAATGAAACTGTCCAAGGAAAGATTGAATGGCTGAACCAGAACCAATATTAAAATGATAGAAACTTAGGTAATTTTCAAAGTTCGCCTTGGCTGGCTCATGAGACGTGTACATATATTAATCAAGCTAGTTAATCTTTCCTAGAATCTAAAAAGCCGGGATCTTCAAAACTGACTCTTGGTTAATTTAGAAAGAGCTGTAAGTAGTAAAGGTGGCTAACGAGCAGGCATATGTGATGTTTCCGCAGATGCTAATTTCAGAAACTAAAGAAAAGTGGAAATTTGTTGTTATTTTGTGCAAAGTGAGGTGAATTATCAACCATGTGCCAGGTCCCGTCCAGCCAATCTTTGCTCATGACCTGACTCACAAGTCGTCTTAATTTAGAAGCACTAATAAATTTCAATTCACAGCTCGTAAATAGGCAAGATAGTCAGCTTATGAGGCTTGCTTTGAAGGATCCAAAGGTTTTTATTCAGAGAAGGAAGGGGCCGCATTTATCGCACTTGACTATTTCTGAAGGGCTAATATTTTTCTTTTTTGTGTGATTCTTGATTCATTTATAAAGATCCGGGTGCAGCTCACATAATATGAAACTTAATAGTTTCTTGATGAATATGGTATATCAAATTTAGTTATCAAATTTTAGCATTGACGACTTCAAATATTGCAAATTATGTTACGAAAATTACAACAGTTTTTAAACCAAAGTTGCCAAATAACTTCTTGTTCACTTTTAAATAATCTCTAGTGGTGAGGATAATTAAAAATGATCCATTAAAGGAACGATTTTTACAAAGATTCAGTCTTATCTCGGTTTTGTAATTTTCTTTAAAAGTATATCAGATAATTGATTTTGATTCAAAATTTTACAGCATGTTACAGTTTGTTCTCACTTGAAATGTAGACAGCAATTCACATTGATTCGAATTACCGTCAAACCACCATAAAAAAATATGTTTTGATTGACTAACAGAAACGAAAAAATTGCTTTATATAGATTTGTTTCATAACCTGCACCAGGACTGAATGAAAATCTGATGCAGTTTTCATTTCATCGAAGAAAGAATATTTGAAGTTAAATTTCGAAAAGGCAAAATTTTTCAGAATTTTAGAGACCAGGCTCTCAGAACATTTCACAGCAATTTAAATAATGTATTTATTTATTTATTTTTTGTTACAAACCAAATAAAGAATCAAAACAATTTAGTTTCTTATCGTATCTATGAATCATAATTAAGCTTGTTGCAATTAAAATTCAATACAATTTTGCTCTAAATGTCAGAATCAAAATTGTGCATAGTTCTGTTTCGGATACAAGAAATTGAAACAAATCGATATTTTTCAATTTACTTTCTTTTCGGTTATGTTTTGAAGGCAAGAGTATAAGAGCATATTTCAGCTTTCATTGTCTTTATTAATTAATACACATGGCAAATTTTTGTTTAAAAAGTACATCTCTAACTTTGAATAATTTCTTTAGTTTTCAAAGTTATACCATATTGAAGGAATGAAGTTGTATCATACTGGATTATAACAATATTTTCTCAATTTAATTTAGCATAACCAAAACGCACTCAGCCAATGAATAATAAAATAGCAACAATTTTTAAAACCTTTTTGAAGTAAAAGATTGTATTTAAGCGAAATGGATTAATTCATGGGCCCTCGCCTTCAGTTAAATGTTCCACAAACCAAAAATGATTCCCCAGCCCAGGTGTCTACCCATACCTATCGTTTTCCATATATAAAATGTAACTCAAAAAAAAAATGTAACAAATGCAAAAATGGTTTGATGGCTCTTGACAGTGTCTGACCAGCGTAGGATAGCCGTAAAAACGAACTTTATAGTGAATATGACCTAAAGCAAAATAACAAAAAAATGAAACCACTCCGGACACTAAAAATGGAAAACCCACCCAAAGGTGGGTGGTTGTCCATCAACTAAGACACCATACGCTAGAAAGAGGGAGGTTGTTTCTCCCTCACAAAAAAACATCACAGAGTGATTGGGTACTGTTACTTTTTTGTTAATTTCATTCAACGCCATTTCCAGGGATTTGGTGTTAAGTAAAATATGAATGTTGTTATGCAGTTTTTTTTTATAATTTTCATAAAGTTGTTAATAAATGAAAGGAAATTTTCGCTCAAATATCACAGCGATGTTTTTAATTAAGATTTTGTTTTGGGGCTCGCAAGAAAAATTGTCTGGAATATTTTTGTAAAAAATTACCTATGGGAATTAAGGTATGCCTTTTCATGTAATAGGGTTAAAATTCCTTTCATTTCTAGTAATCAACCTCATGAAGGGTCAAGAGTTCTTCTTTTGCGTTTCGTTAGATAATTTTTAATTTTTTTTTTTCTTACTCTTTTGTTTTTGTTATCATATCTGGGTATAATGAAGCATTTTTTTCGTACAAACATCTGAATGTGGTAACTAAATATAATCAATAGTTTTTTTGTGACTTCTATTTATATCTCTCAATAAGTATTTGAATATTTTCTTTCCAAATTAGGTTTTCCTTTCTCCTTACATTTTTCAAATCAACTTCGACTTTTAGTCCGCCTTTGTTATTAACGTTGAGTAGAGAGAAATTACCTACGTATGTATATACCATTTTGGAATTTTCAGCTTGGAACCCATGTCAAAACATTTGACAGCTGACTAAAACATGCCATGTGAAGCCATGTCCCATTGCGAAGCGTCGTTGTCCAGTGAAGCTAAAACAAAAATATCAGCCATTACCGACAATAACAGTACCAGCAAAGAACACACAATTCAAACTATGGCCGTCGACGACTAAGGCCTGTAACCAACCAGAGTAGTAAGATAGAGTTGCTGTTGGGTTGCTTACCTGCCTAGACGTTAAAACGTGCACCCTTTTATGTAATACGTAGTAGGGGGCTGTGGTACAATATAATACATTTGATGATTTGGATATATTTGACGGTTATATAAAAGAAAACAAAAATAATATATAAATAAATAATAAAAAAGGGTTACTATCCATCAAAGGATTTTAATATTAATTGGTGGAATAGAAGTTACAAAATTGTAAGAGCATTATTAAAAAAAAAAACAAGAAAATAAATATTTTGTTCCAGTAATTTTTATATTAAGCGGATAGATAATAAACATTTCTAAGCGAAAATCTTTGCTTTGTAAATTTAACAAGATTGCGAAATTTGTTTTATTCAGTGATAGCAATAATTTAATTGGTTGTTATTGAGTGCCTGAAGACAAGTCCAGTTAATACATCTCAAAGTGGCGTTCGAAATCATCGTTTATTTTAAATCCCCTTAAGTTGAGAAAGCTTACTGAAAGCTACAAGCTCTGCCATATCTGATTCGTGGAATATAAAGGACTTTGTTTCCTTTTTCTTTTTTGTTCAACGAAGGCCAGGAATACTGAAACCTTACCATCCTCAAAATTGATTATCGAAGTCTTTTATTTAAAACGCTATTGTTCAGTAAAAGAACTTGTTTTACTCATACAATACGAAAGTTTTTCTCAATCAACCTTCAATCACGGTCTTAAAGAATTTATTTTTCACAATGCAGAAACACTAGTAAAGGGTGTCCCAACAAGGACGCAAGATTTAAATTTGGCGCCATTCGAAGTGTCATTGTTTGACATTTGAACAATTGTTATTGTTTGCTAGTAGAAGGTATGAGTTTAGTAAAAATGGAGCGCTACACGAATGAACAACGCATTCTTATTGTGAAATTGCTTTACCAAAATGGTGAAAGTTTTGCGGCTACAGTTCGCAAATTGCGATCAGTTTGGGATCACAATAATGCTCGAAAAGAGTCAACTGTAAAGAGATTAATGGATAAATTTGCCAAAACTGGGCCTGTTACTGATGTAAAGACAACAACGCGCCTTCGACCATGTCGATCGACCGAAAATGTCGCAGCAGTACGTGATGATGTCGTTCAAACTCCAACCACCTCAATTCGACACCGAGCTCAGCAAATTGGTGTCTCCAAACCCACTATGCAGAGAATGTTGCCGAAAGATTTGCATCTTCATGCATACAAAGTTCAGTTGACTCAGGAACTGAAGCCAGCTGACCATGGACAGCGAAGGGAGTTCGTTAATTGGGTATTGGAGAGACAACATGAAAATGCTGATTTTGCCGATGAAATCATCTTCAGTGACGAGGCTCATTTCCATCTTGATGGCTTCGTAAACAGGCAGAATTGCCGCATTTGGGGTGAGGAAAATCCTCGAGTGATTCACGAGAAGCAAATGCATCCTGAACGTGTCACTGTGTGGTGTGGATTGGACCTTTTTTTTATGAAAATGAGGCATGTCAATCGCAAATAGTCAATTGTGCTCGGTATCGTGAAATGATAACCAGTTTTTCCTGCCTTGAATTGAAGAAATGAATGCGGAGGGCATGTGGTTTCAACAAGACGGCGCCACCTGTCATACAGCCAGAGAAACAATTCAATTGCTGCATCAGTCATTTAAATCTTGCGTTCTTGCTGGGACAACCTTTATAAGGTGTTATAACAAGAAATCATTTTTTTTCCAATAGATGATTTAGTTACCTGTATCTCGCGTAGTACAAAAGCGATCGGATTATGCTAGATAAAGTTAGAAAAATAATATTTTATACTCGAAAAACTATTGCGATAGTTTTATGATTGCTGAACCAAGCATTATTTAAGCACAAGCAAAAGATAGACACCAGAGAAAATTTTTACTCATTATTTACAGTTTTTCTTCGATAAAAATGATAACGGAAACCAGGCGGCTGAAAATATGAGCAGTGTTTATGACTCTGATACTGTGTCTGCCAATCACAGACGCTCTGGAAAACTAATTATCGAAAATTTCAATAATATAATGGAAAGCGTGAAGTTTGATCGCCACATAAACGCTATTTCGACCAGAAGAATTGACGGTCAGGAAGGTTTTGCTGTGTGTTTCGTGGGAAGTCCTAATTCCGATCTATACTCTCGACAACTGGCCTATGAGCGGTCAACTTTGCCCAATGAGAGAGAAATTATGTTTCATCAGAACAACGTCAAGCTACACATATCGATATCGACTCGGAAGAAGCTCTGGGAGCTTGGTTGAGACTTTATTATGCATTCACTTCATAATCCGGCTGGCTCTAAGTAATTACTATATCTACTTGTCTACATCGAAATATAGTGCAGATGAAAAAATCGCCTCAAGAAAATGTTGTGAAAACTGACTGCCCCAGTTTTTTATATTTTTATAGCTATTAAATGTCTCTCCAATTGGGTAATACTGAACAATACATATATCTGTGGTCACAACCCATAACAGCCTAAGTCTGTTTTTCAATATTTTCAGTACAGGAGTTTAAAGTTTTGAATCTTCACTGAAAATCAGGAGAAGGTGTTTTTTGGAAAACTTTGCTACAGATTCCAAGGAAACGAATTTCTTTACTTAGTTGTTAACAAAAAATAGTTGTTTATTCTCGCAGTCAAAAGATATTATCGAAAAAGACACTTGGGCTCTTATGAATTGTTGAACGAAGGAAAGTCAAAAGTTCAAGTTGGTTTAGGCTATTATTCCAGATTAAATAAAAAACTTTAAGTTTGGAGAAAGAACTTAACTCAATTTATGTTTATCAAAAAACGAAATTGTAATTCGGAATAAGAGCTTAACTCAAGTTAGGAAAATAAAATTGTTTCTTTATTTTTTTGGATTAACGACTTAAGTTGATTTAGGCAATAATGAAAAAATAATGTTTATATTTGTTGTAATCCTAAATTGACTTAGGCAGTTATGCCAAAACAGTCATTTAGAAAAATAACTTAAGCTATTAGGTTTTTTAGGATTAATTGCCTTCTTAGAAGAGATACAAACATGAAAAATTTATAGCAAATAAATTTAGATACGCTGAATACGATGGTGCTAATAACTCAATTGTGTCCTAACTCGAGTTAGACTGTTACGAGTTGTGACCACAGATATATGTTCGCTTAAAAAAATGGAAAGATGACATTTTTAACAGGCTCCCTTGTATGAAGATGAAGAGTGGCATCGTGTATGGAAGAGATGCCGCAAGTGGTTGAAATTTAGCAAGTAGAGAAAATTTCCTTAATAAAGATGAATCTGCCGTTGTAAACATTATACGTTTTCAATATTAATCTGACAATTTTACCATGCAATTTAATACGGTAATTACGGTATTGTGAGAATTTGTGAAGAATTTATTTTATTGTAGTCCCTGTTAATGAAAAATTCTGGAAAATTCAAATTTTTACAGGGAAAGCAGTAAAAGTATACATATTGTTTATGAGAAGAGGGCATTATCGACAAGCCCACTAAACTAACGGTAATTTACAGTAGTATGCATGACAATACATTGTGGGGAACATATAAGCTTCAAATTTGCCCATGTTTATTTTTTATTTCCCAAAAATTACCCTTTGATCACATTTGGAAATAACCTTTTCGATGTAAATCTACAAGACCCCATACAAAATACCTCTTTGTAGACATTCACATTTTTCTTTTAATTGTATTTATAAAAAAAACTCATGTGTTAGCCAAGTAAAACTAAAGTTATAATATTTGCATGATAAATCGTCTAACAAATGAGAGTTATTTTATTCCAAGCTTACACCAATAATTTTGACTGAGAGTTTTAACGAATTTAAGTATTCAAAACAATTTTTTATACTTTTGAAATTTTTCGAAAATTAAAAGCCACTTTAACAAATTTCCGGTTGACGATTAGATCGGAAACCAGGATTCTTGAATTAAGATTTATATGTAAATGCTTATTGTGAAGTGCTACTGCAACCTTATCAAACATTGAAAATAAAGTAGTAAGTTATGTTGGGGGCTTATATTACAGTTATTAACATGCATATTATTATATTTTATATATTATTATTATATTACATATTAATGACAAATGATCATTTTAAACAGATAATTATTTTCAAGTCCAAACCTTATCAAAAAGAAGCTTTTTGAGAGACATACATTAGTATATTAATATAATAATATATAAAAGTCCAGTAAATACGAGTATATAGTGTTTTATAATTTTTGGCATTAATGCATCTTTTAAAATATATAGAATACAAATTCATGTGAATATGAAAATATGAAATTTCATATTGTAATGAAGACTGCCAGAAATGTTACATAACATTTTACACAAAATCATGCAACAATTAATGTAGTTAACCTTCGCATCTTTAACTCATCAACAAATTTGTCAGATAATTTTAATGCATTTCTAAAATGTTTTGTTTGACAAATTCCTTTCCCATAATGAAAACTTTTTATATATTAAACTATTGCTACGGTACTCTGTGAGCAATACAAATGTGTTTATTCTGCACACTTTTCACTTTTTTTTTGCCAACAACCTTAAACTGTTTCATATTCATAGAGGAACTTAAATAACAAAAAAAAAAAAGAGAGCCCAAATCTTTTTATATACTTTGCAGAAAATAAAAGCATCTAAATCTTCACGCAACTTGAAAATTATCTTTTGATCCAATGACTTAAGTGGCACATAACCAAAAACGAAAACAGAAAATCTGTTAAAGGAAACGGAAACGGAAACTACCACAAAAATAACGAAATTACCGTAGAACAAACAAAGAAACGAAAAACGTCGCTTAACTTGGGACAATAAACATTAAGTCTAATGGCAAAATTTTTATGTATTTACTTTCCAAACGTCAAACAATGGCTTTGGATAATAATGATGCTAAAAAGATTGATACCACCGCAAGCAATAATATTTGGTAACCCGGTAGCCCTCCCAAGCATGTATTTACTCCCCTTAATGCGTTCTCATATTTAGCCATCAACAAAACAAAAAAAAAAACGTAACACAGAGTAACAACGGGAAACTGGCAGCGAAAGTTCTGCAAAAAAGAACGTATTAAAGCGATTTCTTCTTTTGGTTTTAAACACATTTACGATGTGTTATTACTTTTTGCTTGTTCTCCTTCTCATAATATCTTCTAAAGACATTTACGTCACTTTTTATACTTTTTGTTTCTTGTTTTTTGTTTTTGCTTCAACATTTTCATAGTTTAAGCTTAGAAAATCGTCCTTTTAAGTAGTTGTTGTCTTTGTGGATATACCAACTTGACGTTAACGTTCTTCAAGTACGGCGGTGAAGCAAAGCGAGGGAGAGGTAAGCAATGGCCAAAGCTTTACGTAGTTTAGGATGGAAAATCCTTAAGAAAAGTTTATGAAAAGTATGTAAGCGACGAGGAAGCGACGAAGAGAAACACAATTGGCAAAGCTGCAAAGTTTGTTCGTTTTGTAGTCTTTTTCTGCTGTTCTCTACAGTTGTTGTTGCCGCTGCATTAAAAGAGCGTTGAAAACTTTAAGTAGAAGTTGAAGTTGACTTTGAATAGTTTGAAAGTACAATCGCTTAGAGAGAAGGGAGTATATGAAAAGGATATTTATAATAACAAACTTAAGGAATTGCACGAATATCTTTGTACGTTTAAAAGACTGAACAAATTTTTGTATTTAAAGCAATTTTTTCAACAAAAATTTGAGCTTAAAAATTCATATTTTATTTGTAAATTGTACAGTTGTCTATCTTCCATTGATTGGGATTAGCAGGAGCCCGTAGTATAGGATTCGTCACATTAAACTAAAATGATTATAAGTAGTTTTTCGGGTTCAAAAAGAAACAAATGAAAAGCGTTTTTTTTTTTTAAATAAAGAAGGTTCGACTATTCATATTCGTATGAATGTGTTGATATTTTTGTTGGACACTACAAACTTTAAAGATTGACAAACATTTTGCTTCGTAATTTTTTGTTTAATTAAAGAATAACAAAATTTCTTAACAAAGATGCCTACGCAGTGCTGATTATAATTGATTCTTATTATACTCTATTACAATCCATTGAAGAATATTTCACAGATTCCTAAGAAATCACAGCCACTACTATATCCTTACTATCCCCGCTTTCGTCTACTCAGAAAATTACTTGCAATAAACCGGTTTTCGAAAACCGGTGTTCCAAATATTCTGTTTTCGCTTACTGGATCAGCAAAGGAACGAACCACTTAACCCGGTTTTAAAGCAGAATACTCTAACGAGTAAAATTAAGATAAAAAACCAATTTTTGTTACTGAAATATGTACTATTAGTATGAAATACAAAAAAGGATATTTTTTTAAACAGGCTCTTATCTTGTTTTCCAAACGAAAAAAGTAATAATAATTTATTATAGCAAAATTCTTCTGCCCTGTGTAATGCTGGTAAATATGGAAATACTAACAAAAATAGTACACAAATTGTGAAAAAATATAATTTTTTTAAAAGTTTCTTGTAGTTTTTATGTTTGCAAATTTTTTCTTATTTCTTATTATTTGTCCCAATTGCATCAGTTGCGAAATACAACGTCATGACATCATAGCGATTTTTCACAAAATGTTTGACTCAGTGAGGGCTCTTTTCATGCATAAAATATTGACTATGACAAATATTTTTCTGGTAAAAATTTGTATTCATTTTTAGAATTTTCGATAAACTTAATTAGGTCGATTTCAGACACTCGTACCTGTTCATAGTGTAGAAGTTATATAAAATAACTGTTTCCAGTGTATGAACTGCTAAATATCGCTTTTATTTAAATTCTTTTAAAAAATATGAAAATTGCCAGTTTTCCAGACGAGCGCCCACTCCTGCCCAGCTTATTTTGTCCGAATTTGAAATTAAGCTGCCTATGATTACAAAATATCTTCGAACAAAATGTCAGCTTCCTAACTTACGCTTTCAACAAACACTCAGATGTGTTGAAATTGACAGAGTATCGTTCGGAAATGTATGTATATATTTTATGGAATATCAGACGAGTATTTCTAGTCATTACAAACTGAATGATGGTGGTTAAATATTTTTTTATAATTTTTAATAATAAATATTTTTTAGCTGGTGGATATTGTACCAAAAATTATGAAATGACAACCGAATCTTTAACTTTTTTTAATCAATGTATTTCATTTATTATTATTTTATTTTATTTTATTTTTTCATTGTATAAAAAATTTATTTTTTTTTTTATATAACTAATCGGTTTTGAAGGCGATAGACCTTAGTTGACCTTCGTGCTCATTGACGCATATGTGACACTTGATCAGAAAATTATTCATTGCGGGATCGCCTAAATTATTGTTTTAACGGACTGCTTCAATTCAGTCAAATCCCTTGGTTCCGGATTGTGCTCCACCTGGAAAGTGGAGCACCGCCATAACCGGGCTGTCTTGTTGGAAGCAAATGCTGTTGAAACGGACATGTTTTCGGCGCATTTCTGAATAAAAAAAACCCCTTCAACATATTTACATGACGGTCCCCATGGATAGTAGCACGATTCGTGCGCCACCCTGTATTTAATACCTTGTCTACGATGATGACAGCTATGTATGCTGTTTTGTTCCTAATAATTTTGCAATTGAAACTAGTCAACAGAAATTATTTCCTTCATCTCCTTTAAACATTTCAAACAAAAAAGGACATCACATATTTTTTTTTTTTTTTTGTAAAAAGGACATATCTACTTCATGATAGCTAATAAACGAATGGAAAAAATCTGTTAGTTTTGAATATCCCCCATGCTGTGCTTTCAAACTGTTGTTAAAATTTATTCATTTTTTATTTTGTTTATTATTTAAAAAAAAAATTATCATTGATAACACTTTTATTCTATGAAACCAATTTGTAATTTGTACTCTACACTTCAATTATTTATGATTTATATAGAGTTGATAGCAGTCGAAATTCTTAAGTGGCAACTAAATTTCATAACTCAAATCAAATTAATTACAAGTAATAATATTAAATCAATTGACTTTCAATTAAATTATATTTTGTCGAAAAAATTACATAACTTTTATCTTGATCAATGTCATCAAAATAAGTCTTCAATAAAATCAAAATTATTATTATAGTCTTAACATGCAGTATAACCATTATCTACGACATTAATTTTTCTTTATGTCAATTCGATTTCATAATTTTTGTCATTCTTTCTCCTTTTGCGTATCTGGCAACCTTATTAATATGGAATACGTGCATAAACTTTTAAAAAGAGAACTGCATGTATTATAGCAATAAACGGGCGTATGTATTCTATGTACATATGTATTTTGTATTCCTTTCAAATTTTTCTTAGGACATCTCCGGTCTTTTTTTGCACTCTCTTCATGTTCCTATACTTACACTTACCCAGCCAATAATGCTAAACATGAAATCATTGCAAAATGGGTAAGAAAGCAGTGTTGGAGTGGCAAGAAAACACAAACACTTGTTGCAACAATTTGTTGAATGTCGCTTAAAATTTATGACCTCAAATAGCACATACGGCAAGGAAGACTCTACAAAAAGGAGGAATAATAATATCCTCTAAGATTTACAGGAAAAAAAAACAAACACAATAATTTGAAAAGTACCACAATTCAGAATTGCAGATGAAATTCATGAAAATTGTACAATTAGCATTAAGTGTTAAAATAATTTTGAAAGTTGAAGTGTAGGCTGAAACACAATTTTACTATTTCGGCTCACTCTCAAAATCGTCTGTCAATATCTTCCATTCAAGTAGGCCAGTAATAGAATCTGCCACATAATCTTTTGTATTTCATTTATTCAAACATCTCAATTTAGCCTTCTTGGGTTGAGCGTATAGGTATCACTAGTTTTTTTCTTTATTCATTTGTCTAAAATCGTGACCTTTAGTTCAAAGAAAAACGTAGCAGAAACATTTTAAAGGGATCCGTATTTTTCACAATTTTTTTTTATTTTGTTTGGTTTCAGTATTTTTATTTTTTATACCGATTTTTTTGTTTCTTTTTTTGGCAAACATATTTTAGAACTTAGTCACGTTTATAGAACTGAAGCAGCAACAAACGTAAACAGCATTGAGCTCTCCGTCGAGCAATCTCTTGGTGTTATTGGAGACCCATAGATGGTCATTTATAATTTTAATGGATACAAGCAACTTAAACAGGCGTTAAGTGGTTATAAACGACAAAAACACGGTGGGTATAAAGTTGAATTTACATTGGAATCATGAATTCATATTCGTAAAATTCAACGAAATGTCGTGTGTTGAACACTGTTAGTCTGATGGAATAAGTTTTGACTGGAGTGCCTGTGGTTTACTTAAAGCCAAGGCTTTATGTAACCCAGCGAAATTAGTAAAATGAAAAAGAGGCTGAACTTAGGTCAAAAACCATAATAATTCAAATATGCTGTGATCGTGAAATTTGTAAAATTTAAAGCACCAAATAGATAAAATGTGTGCCGTGATGCACCACATTCATATTGTTTGCAATCTCAGTAATTAATTGTAGCGTTTTATTTTCGTAAACCTAATAATTTTACACTTTCATAAGTAAAAATGGCCCAACTTAACAATTTTGGGATAATTATTTAGTTTCAACTACATCAACAATATATCAGGATTCGAAAAGCACAAAAGCAAAAATCCTAATATCAAGCAACTAAGGGCCAAAGATCGACTGAGTTAAAAATATCAAAAAGCCCCTTTTCGATCAAAATGAATATTTTCTTTTAAAGTTGGTATGCAGTTCAAACGAAATTTTAATTTGTTTCGAATTCATTTATTTTTACAGAGAGGCTTTGGAGGCTTGAGGAAATGAGAATTATTTTTGTATTTCTAGGATCTGAAACCCAAAACTCTGCAAATTGTAAACATTGAAATGCCCAAAAGTTGTTGAAAATGCAAAAATTTCGTGGAAAATAAAAGAAAAACGTAGTCTGCGGCACAAACATCACTGCAATGGCTTTTCCAAAGGAAATTTAAAAAAACAGCTTTGCTCTTAAATAAAATTTAGTGAAAATTTCATCTGATGACAATTCCTTAACGAGAAATTCCTTACAGGCGGCGAAAATTCCATTTGAACTGTCTTATACAGAAAAGGCACAATTACACAACGATAACAACAATGATTGAATTGTTATCGAAATATCACAAAAAGTTTATAGTGAATGAACTATATTAGAAATACGATCATATGGATGGTACAGTGCATTTGAAAGTGAGATGTGGTGGAATATGAGCTTCGCTCTTGTCGACATTGAAGTTAGTATCGGTAAAGGGAAAGGATATGGTGACTCAAAATCGTCGTTTAAGTTTGAGAGTGAAAGCCGTTAAACTTTCTCTGTGTCTCATGATCCAACTGAAAACATTTTACACGATTATTTGAATATGAAACGCTTTGCCGATCGACTAGTTTCGAAAGACCTTAATTTACTTCAAAAACTCAATCACTAAAATATGTTAGAACGAGTCAATTTCGATAGTACATTGTTAAAAGTCATCACAACTGCCGATGATACACGTGTTTACTAATTTGACTGCAAACTAGTCAACAAGCTTCAGATTGTCGAATTTTAACTGAGCTGAAATCGAAAAACCACCTTAAAGTCGATCAAAAGTCAAAGTAATAATGAGTGTTTTATTTGATCATAGCGGTGTTGTGCACTCGAATTTCTTGCCAGAAGGCCGGACGATAAATCAAGAACATTGTCTAGGCGCCATGCAGAGTTTGAGAGAGCAAATTCGTTGAAAAGGGCCAAATATGGGGAAAGAAAACTTATGAATTTTGCACCACGGTAATGATGCTATTTCACGGGGATGCTATTGAGAAAGAATATCTAATCAAAAACTCAACAAATATCATACGAAAACAACCTTATTCACCTGATATGGAATGAGCTGACTTTAAAAAAAAAAAAAACTCAAATTACTACTTTCATGCTAACGTTTTCAACAAAGAGAAGACACAAAATAGAACTAAAGTCTTTTTCGAAAAATGTTTAAAAAAAAATCTTGAGGAATAATCCAATTCCTTGGCTTAAGTGACATATTTCGGAAAGGGTCTACTTTAAAGACGATACAATAAATGTGAATACAATAAATATATTGTGTTTTTTTTTTTATTAACCAATTCCCTGTACTTGTTTAACAGAATACATCATTCTAACAAAATTGTCTTCGCATTTCTTTGCTGGGTTATGTATACACAAAGCCTATGTATACCTTACATTTTGCGCATGCGCAGTATTTTCCTACAGTTTTGCCAGCAAATGCAGTCGTTGCAACGAAGTCGGCCCCAGAACCATACAATGCGTGAGTTTAAACTTGAGAATATGCTAAGGCTTCCCGAAAAATCCATGAATGAATAAATGAATTTGTACACAACAAAAGGATGAAGAAGCAGAAACGGCTAAATAAACAAACAACAGAAAATATTCAGAGAGAACTAGAGAGAAAAAAAAAACGCGAACCGTCGTGTTCCAAAGATTAATAAATTGATGGCATCCATTGCATATAACGTGTAACTAATGGCTGTAATCAATTTTGCTTTACATCTCAATCTACAAACGAAACAGATGAAATAAAAACGAAAAAAAAAATATGCTAAAACATAAAAGTATCCATGAACCAAAAAAAAAAAGAACAACGACACGAATTGGAATACAAAACAAACAAATGGAAATCCTGGATCATATTAAACCATAGTTGATGTGGGAGTGAGCAGGAGATGGCGAGAGAGGAGACCGACAAGCAAAGTGTGAAATGATATTAAAAATGAAGTACGGAAAATGACATATGGTTGAATTTTCAAAACGGCAAAGTGCTGTCGTTTTTCTGGAAATTTCTAACAAGTAACTAAGAAAAACCTTTTTTTGGATACGATATTTTAGGACGAAAATTGACATATGTTTGAGGGTTTTGGGCACAGTGCAATTGCGAAATGTGTGCGAAATGTGAATAAGTAAAATAAGAAAACTGTTCATTCAAATAAATGTGAAATTTATCAAACTTTTAGCTAATTTAATATTGTGATGTGCTAGTTTCGTATCGAAAGTAAAAGGCTATAACAATGGACAACGGGTTATCCATTTTTTGGTTTCAAAAGTAAAGCTAAATAAAACACACATAAAACCATGATTTCGATAACATTTTTATTTCATTATTGTGTTTGGGTCTTGCCATTATCAAATACAATGTCATTTAAATGACTGCCACTAAATTGGTTGCAGCAGTGGATCTTTTTGATGTAGTTTTCGACCACTTTTTTGAACATTTCGGGCAGTATCTCGGCGGTCTTAAACGTAGCCTCACAAAAAAAGTCGCCAAAACGTAAAATTACGCTTTCAGGAAATTTCTCATGAACTAAAGCCAAAATTGGTCGTGAACAACGTTTGAATCACTATTTTTGTGGCAAATTTTATCTATTTTTGTGCGTTTTTTGGTTGTCAAACGATCCATATTCGTAAATGGCAAACATTTCACTAAATAAATAACACTTCAGATGACAGGTATCTAACAGCTGATAGCCTTGTCAGACCGGCGGTTTCGAAGCCACTGAATGGATAATCCTATAATTTCTTTAGTACTTTCATTTGTAATGCAGATAAGAGTGAAAAATCTGAAATATCATTATGTGACCAATTGATCAATTTATTCATTAAAAATCGTTACATCTTGTGAATACCAAAATTCCTATAATAAATGAATTCTTCAAATTCAAATCCTATACCTTTATCGTTTTGGTAAAATGAAAACATAATTAAAAAAGTAAACGAATTAGATATAAGACAAATGACCATTTGTATTTAACATAAATAAATCAAACGATATCATCATTATATCGAAATAACGTGAAAACGATAATGCTTGCTGTTAAAAAAGTTGCTATATTCATGCTATCATTGATCTATAACAGTAAATTACCGCTTTAGTGTCGATTTAAAGAATGGAACGATATCAACGCCCTTTTATGAAGAAATAATGTCAAACTTTCGAAGAAAATGTACACGATATCATTGGTGACGGCAATTTAAATATCTTTAACAATACCATAAAAGGGGATAACACCAATATTCTTACATTATCAGTGCACTCTAAAGTAATGGTATCTTATAATATTAATAATTGTTTGTCATGAAATAAACAAAATGTAATATATTTTATTTTCTTCAAATCGTTTGTTTTAAGATAAAGCATTCGTCCGTATTGCATTTTAGCAGAGAACATAATAAATATAAATTACTGAAAATTGTAATGAAATTAATTTTCAAATAAGGGAATATTTTTATACCTACCGCTATAGTGCCCCCAGTACTCTTTCTAATACATATTTTGCCATTCAGTTTGTAGAAAAACTCATCTGAGATAACGTAAAGTATATATATTCCCGATAGAGGTCGCACTGTTTCAAACACTGCATAATACCTCTTTGTTATAAGCAGGTCATGTTCGAAGCTGAACAAAATCAATTCAGTGGGGAAAAAAAACTTATGCATAAAAAAATCAATCCGTAAAAAATCGCCTTCAGAAAAATTTTTAGTTTTCAGATTTCCTCAACATTCTTACCACGTATTCCTTAATTAAAACCAATGTATGGTGATGTTGTATAGATAAAGAAAAGAACCATTAATACTTTACGGAACCGCATAAATTGTATCCATGGTTATTTAGAAAAACATGTATAGAAAAACGAGTTAAATAGATTAACACTATATGGTAAGAAAACGTTTCTGAACCTCCCACTTGTCTCGCGATATGACAGTACATCTTCCTTAACAGGGCGAATTCAATCCAGTACGAAAAAACTTGATCATAAAAGTAGAATAGTGGTAATTTTCCGTACCTTTCCAATAATTGCGTCATTTTTTCATTATGGGATACCGGACCAATTTTTAAAGAATTATCCTAGCTATTGGCACAGTCATCAATTAATTATTAAAACCAAAAAAAAAAAAAACCAATTCGCACTGCAAAAATTTGCAAAATTGATTCGTTATGTACGAAAAGGGGTATTTTTGATACTGTCATTTATCAAACAAATCATCCACAATGTTATGGCTATATCAAGTGTCAAACAAATTAGTGCTATAGAAAAAAATTTGCTCATACGAGTACAAAGACACAACCAAACTTATGAAAAAAAATAATAAACGTCGATTCAAATACATTTATAAGAGATTGCCCCAGAGATGAGAGCGATTATTGTCATAAGATAAGTCGATACATTATATATGAAGAAAAGCGGGTTTTGAACAGCCACTTATCAGGCAATGAGTAGGTACATCGTTCATAGCACTATGACCCCCAATCCATGATGATGTGAATGTAAGCCTCGGCCTGGCCAAACTTATCGTGCCATTCCAACTTTAAAACTGTATACAATTTTCTCGAAAGTTCACATCGGAAATGATGCCATAATCCTCCCAGAATGGTTTGCAAACAGTATAATAGAAACATCGCTTCACTTATAATTATTTTAATCAATAAAATTCGTTTTTCTAACCCTTAATTAAAGCAATATCGTTTTCCATTTTCGTTTCTTGTGCTATAAGGCTGTTATCACTTCTTTTCCGTATTCCTAAAGTTTTCCGTATTCCTAATCTTTTTTGCCACACTGTGCTATATGTCTTATAAAATTTTACATAACTACTTCTTGCCAACATATTTGCTACGTCCCTAAAAACATCTTTAAACCTTGTCTCTTTATGCTGAGTTCAATTAGACACGCTCTAATTTTCAGGTTAGAATTTTGTGCAAATTCGGCACATTATCAACATGAAGCCGCCTTTTTTCAAAACATCACTCTTTTGATGTTTGTCCTCACGAGTTATGTATGCGTGTGTATGTGGCCATTAGCCCTTTTTGTCACTAAATGTGTCTAATCGCTCTTTCGCAAAAAGAATCCTTTTTAGTTTTTGCAATCCTTGCAACAATTTCACTTTTATTGTAAAGGATATATAAGGAAAGGACTGCAAAGAACCTGAACAATATATGGCGGGTTTCAGTCTTAGCAAATGTCAGGTATTCTCACGTTGGTCGGTGTTTTTCTCAATGCCAACGCATTGATTGATTGGTAAAGGGCCATAAATTCTTTAATTTTCAACAGAAACAGAAATTTAGTTTAAGTCAAGGTTAAAAGGTTTCATTATTAAACAATTGCTTTATTTGTTAATATAGGGGTGGATCGGCACTACCCCAGTTGCACATTTAGGCTGATTAGTGAGATGATTGTCAAAAGGATTTACTTTCAAAGGTTTTAATAAAATAATTTAAGATTTTGTAAAAACATTAAGTATTAAGGAAAATCGAACATATACAAATAATTGAATTCTATCTTGGAGAATTTTGTAGTAGGAAACCAGTGAAAATATTGAAATTATGATATAATTTAATAAAATATTAATTACAGTAGACTAAGTTTGATTTGAATATGATATAATATAACTAAAACAATAGCTTAGTTATTGCTAGGGTGATTTCAATGGAAATGCATAAAGTTAATTTAAGCAAAGAACGGTCAAAACTTAAACAAAATTATCTCTTATGTGACATGCAATGGAGAAGGAACTAAATCTTCGTGTAAGTGAAATTATACTGATACTTCAGAAACTAGAGCTACCCCGAAAATTGTTTTAAATCATTCATAGGTATGTATTTTAAGTATAAAAAAAGACCAATTTAGTAGTCTTCATTATGATACGAAACAACCATTCTTTGCATTTATTGATTTGATGAGTATTTCTTTCAGAAGTTGACCTTAAATACGACTAACTACAGATACTGACATTTAAATGTTTAACCTGACATAAAATCTCAAGTAGAAAAAATACCTCTAAATTAGTCGCCCTATACAATTAAGAAATGGTCAAACGAGCTCTACTCGTATTAAATTTGGATGTAAAGAATTGCAACATTTTCTAGCAACTCTCTGTCGGCACAATTAGCAGCGCCACCTACGGCTATCAGGGGAACTGATTCAACACTTCGTAGCTTGGGCGCAAACCTTAAAAAGAGTTTCCCAAGTCAACAACACATGAATTATCTTATCTAAACAGATCCACATTGGAAACCTAAAATTCCAATTCAAAACACTGAAAGAAATGTTCTAACAAATTTTGAAAAATGTATAGTTTTTGATATTATAAAAACAAATTCAACAAAAAAAAAACATAATCTACTTTTAAATTCCAAATAATAAAATAATCTACTTTTAAATTCCAAATAGTAAAATATTTGCAATAGGGATGCCAACTCGGCGGAGACAATTATAGCAATGAGATGTGGAATAAACGATTTTTATAAAGTTGTTGATTCATTGTGATACCAGGAAACATTTACTACAAAATGACAAGAGTTAGGGAAAAATTGTGTTCATAAACGTTGTATGACGAGGCGTATCTAACAAATATTCTCGATTTCCAGGAAACTATTTTTTACTTTAATGTGATTCGATGAAAAATATTTACTGCAAGGTTGCTTATACAATTTTATTAGATTTGATTTGTTACAAATTTATTATGAATTTTTATCAGCAATAGAAATAAGGGAACATATTAAACTTTGTACAGAGAAATACGTTTTTTTTTCTATATTTTCAACTAAAAGTGATCCTATTGCAAAAACGTGTTATATTTATACATATTAATAAGAGTCTTCGAAAAAGTTTGCGAATGTACCTCTCCAAAAATGAAGAATGACATGTAAGTTCTCATAAGGTGATTGGTTTTTGAGACACTTGTGAGAATATAGAATTCTCCAACCGACGCACTCAATGTTCTGTTTTTGTGCATATTTTAACTTTTTATAATGTTTTCATCAAATTTTAAACGTCACGTATATGTTTAATTGCATATTAGATTTTGGGGAGTCATTAAATAGATATTTTTTGCTACTGACTCTTGACCTGACTCTTGTACTCGTATGTTATTAACCCTACAGTAACAGAAACCTTTCTTTGGCATCGCCGATCCTTTGCCTACAAATAAATGTGTAGGTAAATAAAATTGATATTCAAGAAGCCATAACTTTAAGGAATAAGCAATTAAATGGATTATGATTGTGGTTGTGTTGAAATATGTGTCTAAAGGTATTCGAATAAAATTTTTCGGAAACTACGATTATTGAACTTTTTGCGATTATATCGATAAAATAATCTCAGCAATTTCAGTTGATGACCATTGGATCAAGATTATCCCACAATACCCGACGTTTCATGGCAGAAAAAAAATGTAATGCTGAATATAAGTATTTGGAAATTTCTTTGGAATATGAGAGTGTTTGCCACATTCAGTAAGTTTATATGAACTCTATTTTTATATTCATTGGATAGGGCTTACGGCTTAGCGACGACTTCAAACGTCAGTTTGCAAAGCTTTTATTAAAGTTGTTGATTACCCGACTACTCTAAGTGATCGCCAGATACATGGAGGTGATCGCCGCTTAAATAAATATTTGTTGACTGTAGGATACTCGATCATATGCGCGGTATTCGCTTATGTTAACGATCGTGCTATGGCCGATCAGTTTATAAAATTATGGATCTTTGAAAATCAGCTGTATTTACCTACGAATTTATTCCCAATAAGACTTAATTAAACCCACTATGGGTCAGTGATAATTTTATGCCGAAATCATAGACGTTTACAATGGTTCACTATATTTAAACATACGACGAAGAACTTGCGGAACATTTGAAATTTCATTAAAAAAAGCGTTGAAGGCCAGCAGAAAGTCTTAATACTTCGGCCAAAACAACAAATTTTAGAAATATTTCTACACCATTCCATTATATCAGACTACTCTTTGCAGCACAAGTAGAATCTCTAGTATTTTACTTAAGGAAAGGAGCGAGTCTAATGTTTGAACCAATTTAAACCAATCCGTCTTCATTTTTAGAAGAGTACACTTTCAACCTTCCTCGGGATTCCACAAGTTGAGGCTCTCCAACTTGCATACACATAAATTGCAGTGAAAAACTGCGTGACATCTTTGCCATTGAGACCTACAATTCTCATAACTTTTTAACAACTCCGATTCCAAATCAAAAGAATCGTTTTGTAATTTTCTGTAGACAGCAAAATAAAACAGATCAAAATGGCTCAATTGTTCAATTATGTTATGGTTTCCTTTCATCCCATTTTTGCATCCCCTTTTAAATGCTTTTCGAAAAAAACACTTTGCCACAGCTTATTTGACTGTTGTATCGAGTTGGCATCCCTTATATTTGCACAACACACAAATTCTTTCTCTAACTACACTCAAACAACTACTTTTTGTAGAAGAAGAAAAATTCCACTTAATACGTTTCGTGGAATGGCGATCACTTTCCTTGACACTTACCAAATTGACTTCGCATCCAGGGATACAGAGGCGAAGGCATCCCCGATGGTTGCGAATTTGGATTTTGTGATGGTGGTGTATGCTGGCCGGGATGTCCTTGATGCATTTGCGGTGGTCCTTGGCCCTGATGCATCATGCCCTGTGGCGGGCCTCCCACTTGGGGTACGCCGGTTTGTTGTTGGCCATACATGCCCATGTTGTGATGGTTTTGATGTACCTGATAGAAAAGATGCGAAAAAGCATGAATAATTTTCCATAACTTGAAAATTGACATATATCACATATACTTTGTCGAGCTCTGTAAATAAAATAAAAGGGATTACGACTACAAATGAAGAAAAAGCAAAACTCATAAATCCAGGATTAAAGTAAGTTCAAAAGATTGACAAGTTCTATATATACACAAACAAATACCCAAATCTAAGGGGGGGTTGTATACACAATTATATATGTGAAGTTTTGTGGTATATATTCTTACCTCCGTAACATCGGGTACTCCGACATCATTGTAACCCAACTAAAAATATGCAGACAAGTTGGGGTATGAATATATTGTAATGACTGTTATGAGAGTTGATCAAATAAGAGCCTAGCTTACATATATATGAATATAAGTAAAGAAATACTAACTAGTATTGTAAAATTTCCATCAAATGGCTTCAAAGAAGAATGCTTTGGATAATAAATGATTGGGAAAATATTGTCTTGTAAACCGTAATTTGGGCAAGCATTTTAAAACTCACCCAGTTCGAAGGGATTCTGATCAAGAAACAATAAATAAGTATATAACAACTTTTTAGAGGTTAAAAAGTATCCAGACAATAAGTCGGATAATTTTGCAAAAGTTCAGATTTGGATCCTTATCATTTCTTCTTAATGCTGCCAATTCTTTCTACAAAGCATACCCTACGTCCAGTAATTTAAATTGGTATATAGCTTAACATAAAAACTTTAAGTACTGTTTTTTAATATGATCTAATATGTGGCCTACCAGCAACTCCGGCCTACATAAAAAATTTATCCTAATTAACAACTTTACCTGTATACTCACCTGAGCTTGTGTATGCTGCATATGATGTTGCATTGTCATTTGAGGATTCATATGATGGCCACCCATTTGATCCACCAGTGGTGGTGAACCACCCTCGGGCACCATGCCCAGACTACCGACTGCCGCTTGCAATTTACAACTGGCGTAGACAACAGGTTGTTGCTGCTGTTGTTGCGGATGTTGATGTGTTGTCACCTGTTGCGTCACCTGCGGATGATGTTGCTGAAGGGGGTCGTTCATTGGCTGTTGCTGTTGAGGTTGTGCCTGTTGTTGCTGTTGTTGGGGTACCATTTGGCCGCCGTTCGCCTGCGAAGGTGGCACACAACCACCCACCTGACTTGAGGGACTATCGGGTCGGGAGTAGACACCATGCTGGTCCATGCCCTGGCCATTGTAGTAGGGCATTCGATCATAAGGCGGGAAACGTGGATAAGGCATATTGCCCTGATGATTTGGTGTCTGACTGTAGTGATGCATCTGTTGTGCATCGAGATCGGTAACACCGTTACCCGGATAGTGACCATGGTGCATGTCGGCACCCATATAGGAGTTGGTAAAGTATGACGTCATACTTTCACAATTATTTGTACTCATAGTCATCTTGAAGCTTTGTGTGTGTGTTCTATGTGAGTTTGGGGCTGAGTTACTTAAAATCTAGTGACTCCTTTGCTAGAAAGCAAATGACTTATTACGTAGTTGCTAACGTGAATTATTGTTCCGGGTGATTTTTTCTTTTTTTTTTTTTGGATGGGGGGAGGAATTTAAACTACAGTTTTCGGTTGAATGTTGCTTGAAGCTAATTTTGTTTTCTGTACAACTTATATTTAAAATATAATTTAAGATTTGATGTTGTTCAACTTTCCTCTCTGTGTAAATCTGAAATAAAGAATAAAATAAGGACGTTTGCAAGAAGTTTTTTATATGCTCTGACTTACCTTAATGTAAACACTTAAGTACAAAAATTTACAATTTAATTTATCTTAGCGTTTAGTAGTGTTGAGGTATAAAAATGATTACGTTTAGCCGTTTCTTTCCTTTTGTTTTATTTTCCAAAACAAGTTTCCAATATGCCAGTGCCAAAGTATTGAAAACAAGGTCAGTGTAAGGTTGTGGAGCAGCAAAAAATTTTCTAAAAATTATTTTCTGTGTTTTCTTTGTATGTCAGGCTTTTTGGTTGATAAATTTATCCAAAAAATGGTTGAATGATTCGATTTTGAAACTCTGTTAAGAAATGAAAGAAGAAAAGTAAAAATTTATTACACATTGTAAAAATGAATAATTTATATTGTATATATATTATAATTTATATATTATATTATTATTTATATATTATATATATTAATATATATGTATTATATGTATTAGAATAAAAGGATAGTTTTCATTTTAGTTCTCTTACTATTGTAAAGTTACATTTCTTAGCCAAAATTCTAATTTATGCTAACTCATTCAGGTAATCAAATACAAATACATACAAACCCCAGGTTCAACATATTTCTGTTTGCTACTCCTTTCTTGACATTTCTATATATGACTTAGAGCAGTTTAGCTTTCAAAACTGTCACAAGTAGATTTCATTGAATTCGGGAATTATGACCTCATCAATATTATGTTTGACTTTCAAAATGTCTACTTTTGCGAAAATTTGATATAATGAAACCTTTGTTACTGGAAATAAGACATGTATAGCGCTTGACACCTGTTTCAGAAACACCTCCAACGATTTTCATTCATTAATTTCAACACCAGCATTAAATCGGAAGCTTTGGTATTGAAGCATATATTCGAAAATAATTGGCATTGATGTTTTGCTTTCAAAGAAAACGGCGGCTGAAGCTCATCGAGAGCTTCGAAACATATACGGAGATGCTGCTTTAAGTGAAGCAACATGTCGAGATTGGTTCCGTCACTTTAAAGATGGTAATTTTGCTGCTGACGACCGTTCGCATGAAGGAATACGAAAAACCTTCGAAGACACTGAATCGACGCATTGCTTGATGGGGATCCGTGTAAAACGCAGGCAGAGCTTGCTTCAATATTAGAAGTTACCCGCCAAGCTATTTCCAAGCGATTGCATGTGTTGGGAATGATCCAAAAGCAAAGAACTTGGGTTCCTTATGAGTTGAAGTCAAGGGATGTTGAGCGTTGTTATTTTCGCTTGTGAACAATTGCTTCAGCGACAAAAAGAAAGGGGTTTCTTCATCGTATTGTAACGGGTGATGAAAAATGGATTGATTACAGCAATCCAAAGAAAAGAAAGTCCGTCGTCTCGGCGGAATATTCACGCTGTGAATGTTATGATCTGTATTTAGTGGGACTAGGTCGGTGTTATTTATTACGAGCTGTTGAAACTAAGCAAAACCATCACTGGGGTTTGATACCGACCTCAATTAATGTGATTGAGCCGAGCTCTGGGCGAAAAATGCCCACAATACGCGAAGGGGCACGAAAAAGTGATTATTCAGCATGCGAACGCTCGATCTCACGTAGCCAAGCCCGTTAAATCCTACCTGGAAACGCTAAAATGGAAAGTCTCACCTCATCCACCATATTTTTCAGATATTACGCCGTCCGATTATCACTTGTTCCGTTTGATAGCACACGGCTCGGCATACCAGCCATTCCACTCATATGACAACATTGAGGAATGATTAGATTCGTGAATAGCCTCAAAAAATGAACAGTTTTACATTGACAATTTTCGAGCTTTGCCAGAAAGATGGAAAAAGTAGTAACTAGCGATGGGCAATGAATGAATCATTCGTAAACATGTTTTCATAGTAAAGTTGCATTTTTATAAAAATGTTTCATTTATAAAAAAAAAACAGCGAGAACTTAGTTGCACACCATACAAAAATATGTCACTGTGTCTTGTACAACTTTTCGATTTAAGTACACACTTTTGGATATTGTATATCGTAAGAATCAAAAAATTTTTTATTTTTTTGCAAAATCTACTATTTTTCTTCAAATTCTGTTCCATTATTTCTGCGTTATAACTTAGGTCAAATATTTTATAGTTTTTTCGCCAATTCCGCTAATTTTTTCCCCCAATACTTCTCCATCTACATCAATTTAAAGCATTTCCAATACACAAGAACATCAAACGATTTAAACATTAAAAAAAAAGTTAAAATTAAAATTTCAAAAAAATTTTAAAAAATTCTTAAAATTAAAATTATTTGTACGTTTTTTTGAGGACTTAAATTATATGGTTAAATTTCAAAAGAAACTTTAAAAAATCAATTACTTATTTTATATTTCTCAACTGGAAATTAAAGGTAAAAACAATTTTCAAAAGCAAATGAATAAAAGCTGAAATTTTAATTTTTAATAAATATAAAACTGTAAATTTGTGCAAAAACTCAAAAAATTATGTTTTTCATAAACACATAAATTTCATTTCATTAAAAATTATTAGACTTTACACTTTTCTATTGAAAATTAAAATTAAAAGCATTTTTCAGAAGCAATTGGCTAACAGTTCAAATTTCGATTTCAGATACTTTTCTATAGAAAATTGCAATGAAATATCAAAGTTTTAATAGGAAAGTGTACATTTTTTAAAAGTTGTATTTTTATTATTATAAAATGCAAAAATTTAAGTGTTTAATATTCATAAAAGTTCGATATTTGGCATTTCGAATATATCACCACTTTTGTGGTAGGCTTTTTTTGTAACAAACGGAAATTGTCTTTTAGATAAGCTGATTTCTTAAGAGCTCTAGTCGAAACATATCTTGCTAAACATATTCTTCCCCCTTCAACCGAAATTTGAACCAGAAAGAACCTAATTGCAGAGCAAATCACCCTGATTTTGCTACAAAATTTGTTTAAAGCAAGAAATCAGGTTACAAATTTTTGATGCCATCGTCAACATTATTTTAGGAATTCCTGTATGAGAATATGTGATGCAGTCGTATAAGAGTGTAGTTTCGAATTTAGCTCGAAAAGGATAACTAGACTTCAAGTGGAATCATAGAAATTATATGTGAAATGGTGGGAACAAAATGTTTTTGTTTGCTAAAAATAGTTTCATATTTCGTTTTCACATATTTTGAGAAATATGTAATGCAATTAACCAATGATTAACAACTATCTTCAAAATAATTTTAGTTCTTTATAAGTCATTAATAAATATTTTTGTTTTTTTTTTATCAGCATTATTCGAATGAACTGAAAAAGTGGGAACTTGCATCCTCCTTTTTCTGACATGATTTTGAATTTATCCGCCAAACTGAAATCATTCCGAAGGAAATTGTTAAACAAAATATTATATAATTAAGTAATAATTACCACCCATATAAAGGAAATAATACGGCATACAAAAACTTATAAAATTACATTTGCTTTAACATATCGCCTACATCGATTAGATAGGAATACATTTTAATGGTCAAAAATAGATCAGCACTTACTGTTAAATAGATAACGCTTACTATTAAGCGGCTTCTAGTACTGATTGACGAATGACGAAATAACGCAGTTGCCATTTTTGAATCGTTTGATCGTTTTTCTATCTGAACTTTGCATATTTACTTCACCTAAATCCACAATACATCCTATTTAATATGCTCAAATGATTGTCAATCTCATTGTATGCTTGTAATTCACATCATAATAACTATAATAATCGCTCCTGTAACCCGACCATCCTTCCGTTTAAATTGATTTAATTTCCTAGACCTTTTATTAACATAACATTTGACCTCATAAATCATAAATCTCCACACAATGCCTCCTGAACAATAGTGCTGAAATGCTGGTTCACAGAGAGAGAGAGAGAGAGAGAGAAAGAGAGAGACTGGGTGAAACAGTTTAATGGAATTCATAGAATTTATACGGAGCGGCGATAATACTAAAGCATCGGTTGAAAGGTGAAATGTTTAAAATGATAAAATGGTAAGAAGCTACAAATTAATACAAAAGAAACCTTACAATGTTTTGTTGAGAAAACAAGAGGAGGGAATTGGAAAACTTCAACAAATTTTTAAAGAATTTAATGCAAATTCTTTAGGGTGTTATTGCTTACTCAGACATTTCAATTGGAAAGCTGTTAATAGTTTGAGGTTTTCTGTTATCTTTTTTGAATCTTTTTTTTTTGCCGCCAATGACAAAAGATTCATTTTTCTCAGCATCCTGTACAAAGGGTCTGATGAGAAAAACATTTTCATTTCCAATTGCTTTATCCCTGTTCCATTACAGGAATTGTGGGTGTTGGAGTTTCGCTCGAGACATGGGAATAGAACTGACAAACCCAAAGCTTCCGTTTCAATTATTGTGAATGTCGTTATGGCAGAACAATGCCGAACCGGAAACAAATATGCGACAACGCCAACAACAACCATGACAATGGTAATAATAAAAGCATCAGGCATTTAGACCCCCAACCTTGCAGAAAATAAGGACAGCGGGCAAACACACAGCCAGGCAAGCGTTTCCACGCATACATACAAGTGCACCTAAGTATATAACAGCCACAAAAACGGATGCTGGCTAATGTCTGCCGTTCATAAAGTTATCAGCTGCCCTAAACCACTTGCATTCCCTTCCCCAGTCCCCAACAACATCCAATGCAAGTAGAAAGACAAACAAATAGTTCTTTCATGGCTGCTGTCATACAAATTCTGTGCGTGTATGTGAACATAACAAACATATCATATATTCATATGAGAGTAATAACAATACTAAGTGTTGTGACAATAGAAGTCTGGGTGTGTGTGTGTGTGTGTGGACGTCTATCTTTAGATTCGAATATGATTTTTGACTGCCTTTGCGTGAAGGTTTTGTAAGTCAAGAATTCACTCAAGCTTAAAAATTAAGATAACAATTTGGTGCTATGAAAGAAATTGTACGGATGAAGTTGGGTGAAGTTGTGTTATTTAAATTCTAATAAATATTGAGGCATACTTTCTGGCTGAACGGGCAACAACACCTCACGTATCCCCCTAGCGTTGTGGGACCGAAGTCGTCAATCATTCTTGTCTTAACTAATGAGTGCGTAAAGGTTGTGGACTTGGGTGGCAGATGTCATAGTCGTCGGTGAGTGGCAATAGGTGGTGCCCACAGAAAACTCGACAAAAAAATGTGAGTATTCTTAGGTAACAAAACATCATTATGTCAAAAATTCGCCTCTAAATGTGTTTTGGTATTGCACGATGTATAATTTTAGGAGTACAGTTAATGAGGTTATTACAGGACATTTGCATTAAAACAAAGGAAATTGCATTAGAAGTGTCATTAGAAATTTTGAACCATGAAGTGTAATTTACTAGCATTACATTATCTGAGATAGCAAAATAAGCAAATATTGTGGAATTAACGAATATATTGAGATACTGTTCGGAAATGATTAAAATAATATTGCGTATGGAGTTTGAAGAAAGGGAATATTTCTAGCGTCGAATTTTACTCAAAAAGCGTAGAATTGTTGTTAGTTATTGTTTGGATATTGTGAGGAAGATGGTTCCAGAGGCAAATTACACCTACGAAGGCAAAATCTTCAGATAGTGACTTATTATAGCTAATATATACGATTTGGAAAAAAACCCTCGCAAATTTAATGTGATTAAATAAGTATGGCGCTTGTCTATGATATATTATTTGTGAAGACTTTTTAGTTTCCTTATTTTCCAAAGGTTTTCCAAAGAAACACAATATATCGAATTTGCAAAGCTTAAGATCACTACGACGTACTTCAAATATATATCTAGTGATATTGTTGAAAGCCACTTTTAACTTCCTAAACAATTTAGTGCATTAACCAGTAAATGGTTCAGATGCATGAAGGAGCTTTAGAACAAGATACATTTTTGTTAGTAACAATCTAATGCAAACTGGTGTAAATTCTTGGATGACGTGTAAATTCTGCAAAACTATTTTTTTATTTATTTATTTACTTATTTTTAGAAAGATTCAATAAAGAAAATGTATAGAAAAAAATATATTTGGCTTGGCTCGATAAAATTGACCAGAGTCGGGGTTGGAGTCGATTTGTTGAAATTTTAAATGGGATAACAGATTATAAAGTGGTTTAATTATTTACTAATATAGTGCATTCTAATAATATAAATCATTCTTAATAAATAAAAACGGTTATTAAGCAAAAAAAAAAAAAAAAAAAGGAAAACTTAAATGTTTGTTTTTTTTTCGAATTGCCAGAATTAGAGTTAGAGTCACAGATGGGAAATGTAGAATTGCGAAGTAGGAATTTCCTAATTTATATATTTATGGTTTCTTTCAATGGAAAATAACTCCAAAACAATGCATTTATTCTGATATTTTAAAGAAAATATAACCGTGCGGTCAGAATTAGGTTCCTTATGCTATATTTTAAATCCTGAGTATTTAAAATATATTACTCAAACTGAATATTTTTAAATGAAAATTTAAGCGCCTAAAATTTAAATATAATATTTAAATGTGTAGAAATCCGCTGTGATGGATATATAAATGCCAATTTAAGAAGAAATGAGTTGGCACACCAAAAGTGCTACAATAAAAAATTTGTATATGCGTGAAGTGGTAATCAGCAATAGTTTCACAAGATTTAAGAAAGATGAGAGATAAAATACGGAGGGTTGAATTGTGTTTAAAATATTTATTTCACATGTTTTCGATGCGTACCTTTAATTGGATATGTGTTTAGGGATAGTAAGTAGCGAGTTATCTTTTCTTATTATGCCAAAATTGATATTTCGCGAGTTGCTGCAAGTTGAGTACCAACTCTTAACCCATTTCTTCATCACAAAGTAGCAAGATAATCGAGAATGCTAAGGTGAAAGCTTTTTTCTACAGAATTGGTCATAGGACTCAGAATACTTATGATACAAAGTTCATTAGTTTCTACGTTAATAAAATTCGAATATGTTTTTTTCTTTTTCCAAAATATTTTGGAATAAAAATCTCTCGGTGTAGACGAATCTTTTATTATACAAAACGAGCATACGGCCGGTTATTTTATGTGCTTTTCCAATTTGGTTTAATGTATCTCTTATACTCAACAAAGAGACGGAAATTTTCGAAAGAAAAGTGCTGGGGCATTGTGTTGGGAAAAACTTTGAAACCCGCACAAAACGTTATTCAAATCATTCTATATATATATAATACAGCAAAAATAACTCCTATCGGATACTACGTTTTTGACCTGATGAATAAATTTGCGGATAGAGTGCAAAACCACGATAATCCATACATTTCGGAGATTACCAACCAACAAATTAACACCTCTTGGTCAACGGAAAAAAAATCGCCTATAGGTGTTAAATGCGAAAATTTCACTCGTTTTTCGGTCTCGATGAGATCAGTATTTTTTTTCATAATGTTCTGCTGAATACGCATCGTAGATAACCGAAGTATCTTCTATTTTTTTTAAATTTAGTTTTTTTTTCTTTTTATTTATTTTCTTTTTTTAACATTATTTAATTTTAACTTAGCCTTAAGGATAATTATGAGAATATCTTCGGTCATGTAAATGAAAGACTCGGGAGCAAGGTCGATTATGTTATCAATTTATGTTAAAATGCATTGTTGTAAAACTTCTACGTAAAGCTTGAAGCTGTAGATATTTCTATCGTTAATTAGAACAATACGCTATAATCCCAAGATCTTCTGACTTTGTTAATTTGTTTAACTAACACCTAAATTGTTAAGAAAAAGTCTCAATAAAACAATTTCGATTACAATCGGTTCTGATTCTACCAGTATAATCTCAGACCAAAATTAGATAACTTTTGGTCAACATATTATTATTGACAGATGAAGGCAACTTGAGTTGCAAAGGACAAATTTTGCATACAACTATGTACAATATGATATTTTAACATATAGAGCACTTCAAAGTCTATTTTCATATCCAAAATATTCATGACAGATGCAAAATCTGTCTATTCAACAATTAGCACCTTTAAAATTAAGGAAATTTCTTAACTCAAATCATCCCCATCAAAATCATAGCAAACTCTCAGAATACTACAATAATTTGACTGCAACATAACTTTGGTAAATGTTTCCTTCAGTGTCTAGAAAAGTGGAAGAAAGGAGGAGCGAAAATCATTGCAATAAGTGTGATTATCGTATGATATACGAGTTCACTTCGCTTACGTATAAAACTCATTTGGGTGCTGTGTGTCGGTGTGTTGTGTGAAGACTCCTAATCCGTTCATGCAATTATGATGAAATTTTAAAGTAACATTCCTGTTGTATTTAGGATGCATTTTATAATGGCTGGCCTTGTATGTGAGAGCCAATGCTGAAGTTTTTTTTAACATATTTGAGTTGGTTTGTTAAAAACTGCTCTATTTGCTATTTAAAATAAGATTTTGCTTGAAATTACCGATTATTTATTCAAAATATGATATATGTTGTCGATAATAATATTGATTTTGTTTTAAGTTTTATACCATAGAGAAAACCCGAATAAAAGTATTTTACCAGTTTTCTGTTGAAATTCCCATTTATGGCTAATATAATATGAAACTTTTGTTTCGGAAAAAAATTTAATATACATATATGGTGATTCTTTTAATCGTAGTTTTTTTAAAAATCGAATAAAACACTCAAATTTCCATCATATATTAAAATTGAAATAATAAATTATTGGAATCGAAAAATTTGTCTTTGCTATTTAATTTTTAAAGATAATTTCATGTAAATGTTGTCCGTGGCTCCGTCTCAAAATGTTCATTCGGAAGGCCAAATTTTTCGTCACTTTTCTCATTTCATTATCCTGTAAGGCTTCAATAGTGTTCGGCTTGCACACATAGACTAACGACTTAACATAACCTTACAATAAATAATCAAGAGACGTTAAATCGCAAGATCTTGGGGGCCAACTCACAGGGCCAAACCGAAAGATAAGCTGCTCACCAAATTCATTCCTCAACATATCAATTGTTTCATGACCAGTGCGGCATGTTGCATCGTTCTGATGAAACCACATGTCAATCAAATTCAACTAATCCAATTGGGGCAAAAAAAAATTCCTTGTGGTTGAGTAGCACATGCCTAATCGCTGAGAATGGCGACGAATTGACATTTCATGATCGTTATTAACACTGGTCGCTACGGCTGCAATGTTTTCTTCGGCACGCACTCTACGCATGTGACCACCAAAGTAAATTTTGTGCGATATTTGGAGATAACAGCATGAATTGTTCACTCAGCAGGTCGATTATGACGACCATAAAATGGTCGTACTAAACGATGCACATTTGTCACAGAGCACGAATTTTGATAATAAATTTGAACGATTTGCAATCGTTGCTTGTTTGTTAGTCTTTCCATGATGAAATGGCAGAGTATACTGTACACTTTTCACCTTGATAGATGACGTTTGGACGCCATTAGCAACCAGTGCTGCCAACCTGAAAAACTTAAATTTTAAAAAATCCCCTATATGAATACTTTAATAAAGGAGAATGAAATATTAATCTAAATAAAACCTTAAGGGCTAATACGCAGCTAGCCTGACGTGAAAAATACCCGCAATGAACTAACAGTATGGAACAAAACGACACGACACAAACGTGACAAGCTGGGTTTAGAGAGAACTCACACAACCGCGTCGCTTGAAGTTAATTGAAACGTTTGGTTCAGAATTTTGCTTTAAAAAATACATCTTCAAAAAGCATGAGGAGTTTCCGCTCTTCCAGTCTTTTAATTTTTACTTTTCCGCTTCACCGATAGCTTGTTAAATCACCGTGAAATTTATAATTAAACCCGAAATTTTGATTTAAAATTTTGGAAAAAATACAATTTTTTGATGAAGGCTAAACAACAGTACATTGTCGTTACCCTCAACATTAACATCAACCACTTTCCAATAAAACCGATAAATAAACGCTTTAATTTACCATCAACAAAAGGGAACATTTAATCACATATGCAACCGCTCCCACAACTAAAGTCACGCATACATAGGTAGCCATACTGACAAATGCATTACACCGTATTATACACAGCGCTCGTACAGTACTTATGTGAGCAACCGAACAATAAACATAATTGTGAGTAAAACCAGAAAAAAGATGAAACGAATGGACAAAATAATGCAAACCACAGAAAATGGCATCTTACACGTAGAAATCATATTGACCAGCCGTTCGACCATGCTTTGCCTGCCGTATGGCATGAACGCCTACAATTTTGATGATGGCGGTAAAATTCCAATAAAATTACAACAATAGCAAACAAAAAAATAAAGGCGGAAAAGAAAACTGAAGTCCCTCTACACAAAAGAGTGAAACACAAATCGAGACAATCGAGACATTCCGGCAAAAATGCCAACATCAAAAAACCGATTCAAAAAAAAAAAAAAAAAAAAAAAAGACAGGAAAAAATGTGCGTTCGATTTGTTTCCTCTGTGAAAATGAAACAAAATTATTTAATTTTCGTTTCTTTTCTTGGATCGTGGTGCCGGCGATGACGATGTCGAGCAGAAGAAGAAGACTATTTTTAATTATGGATCTCTTTTTAAGCTCACTATCGCCTAAGTGGAAAAGTGGACCCAACCAGAACAACAACGTTAATGGCAATGACAGCCCCTCCAAACCTTTGTCTAGGCAAAGTAAACTGAAAATTAAAAGAAACAAAAGAATAATAGGCGATGATGAAGAAACGCAGCAAAGGCAAATGAGAAACAGCAAGACTGTCAAAATCAGCTTTAAGTAAAACGGAAGTCACCGTAGAGATTTTTACCATTCACAACACACCGCTGTTTTCTTTTTCGTTTTTCCGCTGTCTGGCACCCATTTATTTTCGCCTACAATCGCTCAGCACCAAACCGGGGGAATTCGAGGCAAATTTCTATATTAAGCCAAGCATAAATGTTAAATACAATGCCCTTTTCTATGCGAATGTCTGAAATAAAAACGTTAGATTTAACAATAGACCCAAGAAGCGGCAGAAGAACCCCAGCAACCGTCAACGCCCGCCGTTGCCATCACTAAGTGGTGCGGTCGGTCGATGGCTACACGGCGACGGACAATGATGAGGATGATGATGATGACGACGACGCATCACTGAGTTTCTACGCTTCTACACAACAATACATACAAGTCGTAAATCAAAATGGCTGATAGTTAAATGTTTGAGAAAAAAGCAGCAGCAGCAACAACAACAACAGCAGCAGCAACGCAAACATCAGCATCAAACATGGGAAAACTGAAGCGTTAGAAAATCGCATGGAAACATCTACTACGTCAACGAAAAAGCAGAGCATGAACAAACGAAGCAAGTTGTAATCGTTCATTCGACTTCAATCAACATCACTACACTGTCATCCCCAGTAACAGAAAGCAGAGCATAAAAGCGTAACGTTCAACTATTACAGTGGTGGAGTTGAGATAGGGTTTGCAAATACATTGATGATGCTACGGTCGCTAAAGCCCTTTCACAAATTTGATCACGTGATCAACTTTACTACATTGTAAAGCAGCTTTATAATGTCAGAGATGTTTTCTAATTATTAAATAATAACAAATTGCATACTGCATGCACTGTGTGTGAAAATATGGGTTTCGTCGTAAATACAATCAGTCAAAAAAGTATCGGGAATCGGTAAAAACACAAAATATCGACTTTAGAATTGTCCGCCTTTCAAAGTAATGCACCTATGCCAACGAATAACCTAATCATTACAACATTTTTCGAACAAATGCTTCTGAAAATGCTTCAGTTCTCGGCCCAAATACTTTTTTATATATTCTATCGATCGATAGCGGGTACCTCAAGGTAGTATTTAGAGTTTTCGAAAGAGAAAGAAGCCGGAGCTATATCAGGTCAGTACAGTGGTTCCTCGATCACTTCTAATGAATTTTTGACGAATAAATATCGCATAACACCCCGATAATGTTCTTTACTTGCCGTCTGATATTCTGGCAAAAATTTCTTGTACACAACACGGCGACAATCAAACAAACAGTCCTTGGCTTTTGATCGACTTTGGCATAATTTCTCGGTTTCGGCTCAGTTACAAGCCACCATATCAAAGTTTATTGACTCGTTTGCATGTCAAACTCATAACTCTACATCTCATCACAAATTGTAAAGCATTTTATGAATGTGGCATCGGAATTTTCTCGTTCTAGCATATCTGCAGCGACCAGATTTTTCGAAACAAGTCGGGCGGCAACGATTCTCATCCACAGATAACCGTGTTAAATGTTATAATCGGATTCATGGGGCGCAGAAAATTTGGCAGCTATCTCCCTCAAACTTTGCTTTATGATCATTTGTTTTTATTGTAACAGTAGCTAACTGTTATGCTTTACATTACCGGATCAAAATTTCTATAATTCAAAATAAATTGTCACAAATGCAGATTTAAAATTGGCTTCGAACGATACCGTCTTTAATGTTCAGGTCCGATTCAGTAAGAGATATCAACTTACGTTAATCGCATGCTCTATTTTTTTAAAAGAGTACTAAGATTGGATTTTTGAACGTGTAGAAGCGTTAATCGATCACATCTTACATCGTCCATAGACCCCTCCCCATTTTCTACGCTACAAATGCTAAACTATGGCCGTGTAAACACTTTACATTGGTTATAAGCATTAGCAAAAGAAACTCTTAAGTAAACACTACATACACATACTTGCACGCGAATAAAGCACTCACACGTGTTTGGCACACACACACACACACACACGCATACACGACCTCACGTCACATAAGAGATTTGTATTTTTCTCACCATACACACAATTGGTTGGCTGTCACTGTTGCTGTTGTTTCTTTATCGTTATGAATGTGAATGAATGAAGAATGATTGATTGTCTTAAAGAGAGTGAGTGTTGTTTCCAAACACAATTGTCTGAATGTGTGCGTTTGCATTTTCTACCCATCTCTGTTGCGCATATGAAACGATTTGTTGTTATCGGTGTGTAGCACTGAGAAGATGAATAATGCAAGAATTGAAAATTCATAACAAACTGCCAAAGATTGTCAAAGGTGTTGGTTGCTAACTAATAGTCGATGCAAGCGCTTTGTTGCTCTCGTTGAGTTGTGCTCAGAGTTTTGCAGAGATTTGGTTTAAGCTTGGTAAGTGGATTATGAATATGTACGAGTTTTGTAGCCTCACAATTTTCTGTGAGAGTTTTAGAAGATTGAGTTGTTTGTTTTTTCTTTTTTTTTTAGGTAAAAAGAGAAGGAGATATTTCGTTGATTACGTGTGCGTGTGCTTATGAGAGCATAACGGTATTCGTTTTTGTTTGTGTGTAGTCATTGGGGGTTGGGTTTCGGAAACCATTAGGGTGTTTGTCTTGGCTAACGTTTGAAATAAAGAGCAAAAACGTAATGGCCGACGGCAGATGGTTGAAATATGGTTGACTAATGATGCAAAATCGGGAGGGGCAAATCGCAAGAAAAAAAAAACGAGATCCAACTCAAGCGTTTGAATTATTTCAGTAATAAAAGCGGCATCTTTAACACGATGATCAATGATTTTATGCACACTCACGAAAAGAATTAACACAAATCTTCAGTAGTAAACAAATAAGTTAGCTTTTCCGATGAAAGTTGGTATATATAGCTCTGGCCGGCACGAAGTCTTCATTCAAAATATCGACCTATTGACATTGCAATCTAACAGGATATTTTGTTGGGCGGTCTGTTGAACAGATTTATACGGATTTACAAGCGTTTACTATATCTAGAATATTACAGCAGTCTTCTGAAACATTGAGAAGGAATTTGGCGACAAACTAAAATAAACCCATGTTAGTCGTTTCGACGAAGAGTCTACTCATTCGGGGTGGTAAGTAATGGTATTTATGTACCTCAACTCCGCCATGAATTATAATAAATAAAATTTAAATATAAATATATTATAATATATATATATAATATAAATATATAAAATATATATAATATAAATATAAATTATAATGAATAAAATATAAATATAAAATTAACCTTAAAAAAATAACAAACAAATGTCCATCTGCAGTAAATGGTATTTGTACCACTCTCACTGTGTGGTAAAACAGTTCTTGGAGCATCGTTAACGGACCTAAACTTTTAAATTTTTGGAAATTCAACAAATGTTACAAAATTTTGCGAATAAACGAAAGCCCTCCAGTACAGAAATGTTTCAAAGAGAGACCAAGGAGAACTCATAGCGAATAGTAAGAACACTTTTCCCATTTTTTACAAGAAAACCAGTTTACTCACCTCACTTGATTCCCAATAACACTCAATGCTGCCATTTAAAGCAAATTTCAATGAGACTTCATTAACGGGAAATCTAATCTGAAATATGATATTAACCTTAACGGTAAAAAATTGTCTGCCTAACTTGATTTCAGACAGAATAAATTTTAAATTCGTGCGATAAACTAATGAATGATCATTGATAGTGGATGACATTGTAGTTTTTGTTTCTATGTGCTACTCATAATCGATGTGTTTCCTAAGTGATTAAGTTAAGGATAGTGAGCTGTTGCTAATTGTTGGAAATATTATACAATCCGAATTTAAAGAGCTGTTTAAAATTGTTGATTATTATGTCCAATAAATGAAGAGGTATATAGTTTTCATTCATTCCAGCAGCGTATGAACTGTAACTTTGAAAGTACAAACTGCATAATTAAGGTCGCTGTCAGAAAATAAATCCGTAAGTCAATAGCATTTATTGGAGACCCAGACAAATGAAATTTTTCGTTTTTGCTTCACTTTACTTCTTTTTATATGTTATTATTAATAATTTTGCACCTTTTTGTCATTTACGTGTTAAATAAAGGTAGAATAAATTTATTTGCAAGTACTGTCAGTTACTGCAGTAAATCTTTGATTACAGCATTGCATTCGAATACTTTTAAAATAGAATATTATTTAGACAAATAGCAATTTAAAAACGGGGAAATAATACAAATTACAAATTGAGCAACGGAGTTTCCAATAACGATAAGAACTTCTTTTTTAGACTTTCCCCAAGGTAAAAAAATAAGGTGGTATCTCTTACATAGTGTTGAAAATTATTCTAAAATCGTCAAAATAAAAAATCGCCAAAATCTAGATGTATTTATAACTGAGAAATGTGCTTTCAAAATAATAATAATCACAAAGAAAAATATATAAAATATAACAAACATAAACATGATTAAAAACTAGGACATTTTCAGGGTTTGGTGCTTTGTTTCCGAGGCTTGATTACAATTTGGTTCCAGCACTATTTTAGTTTAGCGATTTTATTAGAAATTTATCGATGTGATTTTTGAGTTATACGGATATCTGCTTAGGCGAATTTTTTAATTTGGCGATTTTGGGAAAAATGTTGGCACTATGATAAAGATAGCTGCTACTGTGATACACTAGACATTCGATAATACAATCGACTAGATAAAACCGTTTTCTTAAATTTGTTTTTATGCAGTATTATTCGAATGCTTACTTCATAATAGAAACGATAATTCAAAGGAATTTGAATGCTAATGCTTTCATGCAAGTCTTAAGTATCTACATGTCAAATGTATTACTTGTAAAATCCTTTGCAGTTATTTATATTAATAAAAATACTTCCACCTTTATGGAGTCAAAACAAGTTTCAAAGGTACCCCTCCAAAAATGAAGAGGTACTTCAGGTGAATTTATTATTTATGAATTTATTTATTAAAATTGTAAACAAAATATTTTTACCCTAAGTGCTTGCTTTCGAGAACTGACTCATTTCTAAAGATTCCCCAAAATTACGGGATTTCTTAAGTAACGTACTCTTACTCAATGCCCTACTTGTACAACAGTTTGACTGATTACATATTTAAATTGCCCCTTTAGTTTTAGAATATTTTCTTTGATGTCACTGGTTTGAAAAATGTTGTTGCAATGTTATTTCATTTTACAGATTTTTATCCTCGTATTCAGATCCTTATTAGAAACAATAGCTGATTTAACTCATTAAGGACAGCAGTCGCTAAGAAAAGTTTCCTTTACAAAAGCGTTAAATAAATCAGCATTCTAAGTGAGGTAAAATACATTTGTAATGGTAAACTCGAATATGCAATTAATAAGTTGAATTTATTTAAAATTTCACTGACATTTTTTAAAAATTTTGAACCAAATTTTAATATCTCAATTGCAAAGACATACATATTTTAAAATGATTTCCCTGCATAATCCCAGTACTGACTTATTTCAATTATATCTGGGCATTTAATGCATCAAAAGCGGATATGGATAATGTTAGTTAAGGAAAACCGGCACTTTGAAGGTATTTGAAAATGGTAAAACTAATGAAATCAGATAGCGAAATTTGAAGTATATTACAAACCATTTAAAACTAGACCAGTTTTAATTTTTAGGGGCAGTCTAATGTACACACATGATACAATCGACACAAACAGTATGATGAAAACGTCATTTTAACAATTTTTGGCGGATGGAAAAAAGAAATTTTGTGATCCTGAATTTAATATCTTTAAAGCATGTTAATTAAGCTTAAATTCTATTAACTATTTTGTAAGGGCCCAACTACGAGGTTTCCATAAAAACAAAAATTTTTCTCCACCAAAATATGCTTCGGCAAAAATTTCAAACAAATTATTAATGTGACCAATTGGCATCGAAAATACGTTTTTCAAGAGTTTTCAAGTTTGAGCTCACTATTTTTAATCTTTTTTTTCCTTTCTGCATTTGTTAGTTAAAATTTTTTTTTTTAGTAAGAATCAAAGTTTAAATTTCATATTTTATATTCCAGTCTTATGTCAGAGATTTTCATATAATCACATTTATTCGAAAGCTCCTTTAAATGATGTAGCACCCAACATTAGGATTTAAGTAGAAATATAAATCGCGTTAATTTGCGCTCAATATTTCGCAAAACAGTAATCGTATATAAATTGTAAAATTTGTAAATGTAATTTGCAGTGCATTATAGTTTCCAAACAAAATTAAATCTCTCTGTTTATACATGAATATTAAAGCAAAATTTTCAAACTTTAACACTGAAATATGCTTACAAAATTTAATACGTGTTGCAGTTTTTCTATGATTTCTATTTTTTTTTTTGTGTAATTTGCCGTAAATTCAAAACCAAAAAGTTTAACAAAATGATTGCATGTTTAGTTCCATAATTTTTTGTTTTACCATTTTTGCTCTGCACTGCTATCAAGAAATAATTACATGACATTCATGAAACATGCAGCTAAATTTTTCAACGACTATTTTTTCTCGTTTGTTTGTCTATCTGTAATAAAAAGCCCAATAATGTTTTCACTTAATTGTGAGTTCAGTTTAACCAAAATCATCATTATTATACACCCAAAACGAGCGTAGCCAATCTCCCCACTGATCAAGACCGCCAGCAACAAACAGAAATCGCCTTAACCGTATGGCGATTAGGAAAATATGTGCCACGAACGGTTGCAAAACGTTGTGGCTGAGTTGAACAAAATTTTCACACGCAATCATTGTCTTCTTCATCGCCTCGGACACCACATGATACTGTCTGAAATGTGACCATATAAATATATATATATATATATACATTTATATACATATATATATACATATTTGTGTAAAATAAAAAAATATTTGAATCATTAAACATTTCAATTGGTCTCCAGGCAACTGTTATTGGTTCAGGGGCCCGTAACGTTTTGTGTGAGCCAGCGATAGAACACTTAAAAAGCCATTAACTAGAATCAAACGATATTTGCGAAGGCAATTTTTTGATACACATGACACTAGTTTAAAGATACTTTAGCAGTAAGCAAGTTGTGATGGACTTCGACGGTCATGTGTGACCCTATAGAGAAAAATGTCGCTTTAAGTTGGAAACAATTAACTGAAAACACAAATAAGCAAAAGGGGTTTGTGAGGAAAACTAATTAGGATACAAAACTTTTTAGATGTCGCTAAAGTGGTAAATAAATTGTGGGACATGGCTTGGAAATTTGAACTTGCTCCGAATTGGGGTTTCAAAATATGACCAAGAAGTTAATTGCACTTACAATGCTGCTGGCAAATCAAATTTTGCTGGTCTCATTTTATTATTAAAGTAATGAGTCTAAGGCTTTAAAACAGAAATTTTCGTTAAGCCCGGTTAAACCCAATTTATCCCCAAGTTAACTGTAGCGTATCCTATGTGATACACAAAAATTGAACTTTTTTGCAGCCTCAGTGTGTAATTCTGCTGCCACAGCGTTGTAAAGATTTCAGCAATGCGTGTTTTTACGCATTTCTCTTTTAGGGTTTCTTCAGCCAGCCTCTGTTTTTTATTATTGCTTAAATAGTCTGGGCTTTTTTTCTCCTGAGCACTCCAGTAAAGATCATGATGTTATTCTGGCGATGACGTATTATTTAAGTTGGTTGTTTTTATTGTTCGATTTCTTATTATTTGTTGTTGATTTTGTGTGAAGAAAATCACGAATCTATAAAAAGAATTGCAGCTCATCTTCAAAAGGAGAGACTTGGGAGAAATAATGAAAAGATCTCACACAAATCAAATCATTCGTGCTGGAGTCAAGATCTTTTTGTCTGCCGTGCCTGCTGTCGTCTTGCTGTGTTTGTTTTCCTTTTTTGTTGGCTTTGTGGTTTCTCGTTTCTGTCTTGATCATTGGAAACGTGCTCATGTGCCAATCAATATGCCATGATGAAGTTACAATTTCTTGTATAGGGTTTTGGTTTTATTCGCGTTTTCTTCCTTTTTTTTGTGTTTGCTCTCGCTGTCCATTCTGAGGCGCTTTTAGACGCGAGTGTGGACAAAACAGACAGCAAACACAATAACACATCAGTTGATTGTTTGCCATCCGTTTGCTCTGCTGCTGTCTCTGGTGTTTGGCTCCAAACTGCAACTAAATAACCAACCAGGTTATCGATCTTGTTTTTTTTATTATTCGTTCATGTAATGTGATCGATGGTTGGCATCGATCGATTGAATGTTCAATTGATCAGTTAAATATAATATTGGTGTGCATTGTGGGGTTTGGTTGGTGTCTTATTTTGTTATTGCGCATGACATTTGTTCGGAGATTAAATGAAAGTTATTAAAATATTAAAATTGATTTGGGTGACGTGGTTGATGGATACATTGGCTTTAATGTAATAATCCATTTGGAAAATAAACAGACAATTTTGCCGATGACTAATTATTGCAAACTCTTGATAAAAATTTTTGCATCACAAAACTCATCGTACTTGCTTTTGCTGATTACGCAAATGGCATTGATCATTGCTACTATCATTGTTACTGCAGTCACCTCAAAAAATATTGAGAATGATGCCAGCAATAAATTCTATATTTTTATAAAATATTTGAATGGAAACATTGTTCATCAAAGTTATTTTATTTGGCTCTTAAAAATGCTTTACTTTGTTAGCACCACAATTTAATATCGAAATTGAGGAACCCAGAAATAAAATGTTTTATGATATTTTTTAATATTTTATAATATTGAAAGTAGTTAAAAAAGTAGTTAATCAATTGTTTAAAAATCGAAAAAAATTCCAATGCCTTCAAATAGTTGCTGACAGGTTTTTGGAGAGGAACACTTATCTTTCGTTTTTATATCACAAATGGTTTGAAATATCTGGAGCGTAAGAATAAATACGGCAATCCTATATTATGGGACTAACCATATAGTGGTTTCAAAACCGCCGGTCTGGTAAAGTTATCAACTGTTGAACACCTGTCATCTGAAGCGTTATTTATTTAGTGAAAGGTGAATTTACTACAGAAGTGCGGATTCAAATGTGGACTTTCAACAAAATAAAATTTTCTTCAGCGGTGAAGCTCATCTCTCACCCCGTAGTAACGTCAACAAGCAAAGTTGTCGCATATGGTGAACCTGGAGGAGATTGTGGAAAAGACATTTCATCCGAAAAAGAGACTGTTTGGTGCGCATTGTCATTGTTATTTTTGTTCATCGATAAAAACTCTGTTTGATCCCTAATCTGATCTGTTTGATAGCTGTTTTCAAGCAATAATTATTTTCTAAATTCATAGCTAATGCTATTGATTGTACTGATAATAACAATTCCAATACTGTCTATGCCTTCTCTATTTTTGAGAAGGCTGCTGTAACATCTTACCGTTTTCTACCAACGATGTGTTTGTCCTTAGTGTAAGCAAGTAATATTAAGCTTTTACTAAAGATGGTACGAGTCGTTGGGGAACTAACAGCGTAACATGTTTATATTTTGTGAAATGCCATTTTTATTGTAATTAATTTCATTCAATTGTTCTCCATTTAGTGGCGAAGATCCGTTTAATTTAAACTGAATTTTTGTAAAAAAAAATGGATTATAAAAATGCTGCAATTAAGTTTGGACGTGAAAATTAAAAATTCGTTTTACACAGCATGGAAGTGGAGAGGAAAAGTGCTCCGAATATTCAAAGTCAATAGAATCTATATTTTGAGAATCACTATTCAGGAACAAATTATATTATCAGATTATAGATCAGAGAGCTAGTTGAAGAAACATATAAGTATTGTCATGCCATGGACAAGTGTTCAAATGTACAAGCGTATACATTGTCCTAAACATGGCAACAACGGACAAACTTTTTAATTTTTGCGTTTTCAGCTAACACACAACTATCTCAACTCTTAGTATACATTATCCTCCAAAGTTATTTACTGCAATCAATTAACCATAAATCTTATTAGTTTCCAATAATAACTTAGTATCCCACTCAATATTTTTCCTTAATTACATGATATCGCATCACGATGATGGACATGAGAAGTTCCCCCAAATGTCCTAATCGATCATTTCAGTTTGATGATGACGACGACGATGATAATCGCAATTCTGTGTCGTGTTTTCATTATATAGCTCTTTGTTTTATTATTCTTTTTTTTTTTTTTTGTATTCGTCTTACAAACTGAATGTGACAATTAGATTTATTATCACAGAATGTTGTTTAACTGATGCACTGTCAAAGATAATATTCCAATGTATAATGCTACGTATGATTACAGATCAAAAATTGTCGATGATGTTGATATGTATTTCAGACGTAGTCTCTTTTTTTCCTGCACCCCGATAAGTTTAACTGTCTAAACGGCTGTTACTTGTCCGATGGCTGCTAAGGTTTTGTTTTTTCATTCATTGCATCGCAGCGTTTTCATAACTTTGTGCACGCGTTACAAATGCAGACATTCGTACATATAAAGGATCATACATTGTCTGCCGGGTATAGTCTGTATTCCCAATGGTAATAATGTTACATCTTGTGTTTGTCTTTAAGACAAAAAACTCCAACCGACTATCTTTAAGATGCACGTCTTGATTTTTCCTACAAAATGAATGCAGAAACAACATATAAACTAGCGCAAAAAAAGGAAAAAAAAAACGCAAAACAAAAAACAATCTAGACTTTGCTGTTTCTCCCCTGACGCAATCATTTAGTAAAGCTTACCTCTCAAGAAGTTGGATGGAAAAAAAGTGTTCGAAGTACCTATGGAGGAGAACTCTCTTGCTGGCTCATATCAGGCCAACCAACCAAGCCACAAACTAGCCCGTCAACCCATTGAGCCAAACGACCAGTGCCAACCATTGCAGCAAATAAAAGCAATGCTGCTGCATTAATGCTAAAGTATATTAACTGTCAAACTTTGACAGCGCATACTGATTGTGTGAAGTGGTGTTGAACTTTTAAACAGGTGCAAGCAGAGATTGTCTTTGGCTGCTTCACTCACTCCCAGCCACGCGGTACGTACTTTACTATATTTTCAGTCCGTCATTTGTGGCAGTTTTAAAACTGTTTATGGCCATAAAGTCACCTTTTTTCTGTCGAGTGCTCTGCGTCTCTGCATTAGTCCTTTCAGTTTCAGTTTCAGTGGCCGTGGCTGTGGCTGTGAACGAGGTGCGTATTTCTTTTGTCCATTTGGTGTCATTTACTATTTATAATTTAATACAATTATCAAATAAAAATCATGTATATTATTTCCCGCAGTTTCAGTTAACTGACTGCACTGGCGGTGATTGATAGTATTTACCATTTTTAAATGCTAATTTGTTTTCGGTTGGCCAATTATAGATAAAATACACAAACAGAAGTGGCACCAGAAGTGTAGGATTGAGTTTGAAAGGTGGAAAGGAAAGTTTTTACACTCGAAAAAGGCAGAACAGTTAACAAATAAGAGATTCTACAAGTCAACCGGAAAAAATGGTAAAGCCAATTTTTTTTTTCTGTGGCAAATACGGTCAAATAGAAGGATTTGTACGAGTAGATATTAATTCAGTTTTAAACAAAATTAAATTACTGCAAAACCGTTATTAATAATTTTGTCGTAACGAAGAAAAGCTAGTAATATAATCTCTTTCATTATTTGTATGCAAAAAGTCAAAAAACGACCGGAATTAGTAAAAATATATATTATAATATAATATATAATTAGTAAAAATATATATTATATCATAATTATATTGTATATATAATTATATAATTTTTACTAAGTTCCCGGTTTTTGCGAAGGGATGACGCCAGCTGCAAGTGCTAGTCGATTCTGCCATAACCTAAACGTCATGAGCCAAGCTTAGGTATATGGTAAACATACCGTCTCGACACAATAGTGATTTTCTTTTGACGTCATATTATTTTGGTTGTGTGAATATGTATGATTTTGTGCCAAATAATCGTCATATGTGGAAAATATTGATTTTCTTCTTTCAATCGAAGAAAACGTCGGCTGAAGTTCATCGAGAGCTTTAAAGGATTAACGGAGATGCAGCTTTAAGTGAAACTACGTGTCGAGATTGATTCCATCGCTTTAAAGACGGTGATTTTGATGTTGGTGATCGTTCTTGTGAAGGAAGACGAAAAACCTTCGAAAACACTGAATTGCTTGATAGAGATTCGCTACAACGCAGGTAGAACTTGCTTCAGTATTAAGAGTTACCCGCCAAGCCATTTCCAAGCGATTGCATGTGTTGGGAATGATTAAAAAGCAAGAAACTTGGGTTGAAGCCTCAGGACGTTGAGCACCGTTTTTCCGCCTGCTTCAGCGACAAAAAAAGGAAGAATTTTCTTCGTCGTATTGTAATGGGTGATGAGAAATGGATTCATTACAGCAATCCAAAGAAAAGAAAGTCATGAGAGCTGTCCGGTCATGCTTCGCCGTTGTTGCCTCGGCCGAATATTCAAGCTGCGAAAGTTATGCTCTGTATTTGGTGGGACCAGTTCGGAGTTATTTATTACGAGCTGTTGAAACCAAGCGAAACCGTCACTGGCCGAACCATCATTGAGCCGAACACTGCGCGAGAAATGCCCATAATTCACGGAGATTCACGAAAAAGTAACTCTTCAGCATGACAACGCTCGGCTCCATGTAGCCAAGTTCGTTAAAACCTATCTAGAAAGGTTGAAATGGAAAGTCTTACCCCATCTGACCAGCAGTTTCACTCATATGACAACATCGAGGAATAACTAGATTCGTGGATAGCCTCAAAAGATGAACAGTTTTACCGTGACGGAATTCAAGCTTTGCCAGAAAACGTAGTAGCTAGCGATGGGCAATACGTTCGATGAATCATTTGTAAACAAGTTTTCATAATAAACTTGAATTTTTATATAAAAATAAAACAGAGAGAACTTAGTTCAGCTCACGCCTCGAAGTCTTCCATTAATTGAAATTGTGTTAAATTAAGTTTTTCAAATTTAATTGAATACGGATGCATACCGACAAAACAACCACACCATACTGGTTTATGGGCTGGTGGCATCATCGGACCATTTTTCTTCAAAGACAACCGTGGAAGAAGCGTTACCGTCAACGGTGAATGATATTGAGCCATGATACGCGATTTTTTTGCTCCAATTGGCTGAGTTTAACTTGGTTGACATGTGGTTTGATCAGGATGGTGCAACACACTGCTCGTGAAACAATGGATATGTTAAGGGATAAATTTGGTGAGCAGCTTACGTCTCGATTTGGCCCTGTGAGTTGGCCCCTAAGATCTTGCGATTTAACGCCTCGTGATTATTTCTTGTGGGGTTATGTCAAGTCGTTAGTCTATGTGGACAAGCCGAACACTATTGAAGCCTTACTGGATAACATAACACGCGTTATTCGTGGAATACAGGTCAAAATGCTCGAAAAAGTGACGAAAAATTGGACCTTCCGAATGGACATTTTACGAGCGGGTTCATTTAATATTAGTATAAATTGGAGTTGTTTCTTGTCGGATTTATTAACTACTGCCGCTCATTCGTTTTCATTAACGAGTAAATGATAAAAATATTAAAGAATTTCTGAAAAAGTTCATTCTGTAAAAGTTCAATTTAAGTGTTGTGTGAAGAAGTTTTTCCCACTGAATCAATTTGCAGTAATTTTTGTAACTGCGGGTCATAGCATAGTGGAGGATGTACAAACTTAGCACCAAATATATGTCAAAAATATCGTTTTCTTCTATAACTTCAATTTATCCAGTTAAAATGCCACCTTTTGTAGTATTTTTCAACAAACACGCCTACAATTACAGCATCCAGTTCAAGATTCCCGAAAAAAATCCACTTTAGTCATATTTCTTTCACGGCAATGGTTTTCCGTGCTATGATTATGAGATATTTTATTCTAAATTTCAGATTTATGGATCAATCCGGATGGACATGGTTATATCGACACAAATTGGAGCCAATATACGTATTTTATTGGGTCTTAAGTGAAAAATGTTCATTCTTAAAAACGGAGTGACAAACTTAGTATACGCCATTACAAATGAAAATATCAATGTTATTTTCGTATTCACGGAGTAGCGTAAAAACAGTAATGGTATCGCTTATCAGGTACCACCGAATAACTGAAGAAGAAATTACAAATATTGGGTTGTTCGGAAAGTTCGTTCGGTTAATTCGTTAGTTCACCAATACGTCACTTCTCATGATGTAGAGTTCCTCCAAACACATAAATTCCTCCAACCCCTTCTCTAAGCTATTTACTATTGTTTACTTGTCTCCTCATTCTAGTTCTTAGTGGTTACCGTGTCAAAAAAAAGTTTTAAAAAGTGGAAAAATGAGCGAAAAATAGCATTTTAGGCATATTATTCTGAATTATTTCCGAAAGGAAAAAACGGCTTCTGATACCAGCTGAAAATTAAAGTTTGTTTATAAAGAAAACGGACGAACTTCTCTGAAATGGTTTAAAAAATTTACTGCGGGCGACTTCTCCGTCACGGACGCTTTCAGATCAGGACGACCAAAATAAATTGTTTCCGAGGAAGTGAGAGATTTAATTTTTGTTAACCCCAGGCAACAGTTAGGGAAACAGCTGAAATAATCAAAAAATCAGTCTCAACCGTTCAAGGGGTCACAAAAAAGCTCGGATTTGTGAGCTATCTCGATGTGTGGCTACCTCACTCTCTCACCGAAGCCAACCATCGCGTTGACGTCTGGGATAACTTAAGGATAAGAAATAACAAGACACCATTTCTGAAGACCCTCATCACAGGGAATGAAAAATGGATAGTCTACAGCCATGTAACGCGGAAAAGACCATAGGAGAAACCAAATGAACTCCCTAAATCCACCGCCAAAGCGGGCTTTCACCCCAGGAAGGTAATGTTGTCGATTTGGTTGGATGTAAAAGAAGTAGTCTTTTTTGTGCTTCTCCCAGTAAATCAAATGATTAATGCGGACTACCGTATTGCACAATTAGAAAAAATTAAAGGCGGCATTGGAAGAAAAACGGCCAAGGGTCATCAATCGGGGGGACATCATCTTCCATCACGACAATGCCCGCCCTCACACTGAGCCGTCAGAAACTGTCAGAGCTTGGTTGGGAAGTTTTATCCACCTACCATACTCCCTAGACCTGACCGTGACCATACTAGCCGATTATCACCTATTTAGCAGTCTGAGCAACCACTTGAAGGATTTGAATTTCCATAACGACGAGGAAGTGAAAAATCGAATTGAACGCTTTTTTCAGGAAAACCATGCTAGTTTTATGGGAGTGGAATTAAAAAGCTCCCAGAGAGATGGGAAGAAGTTATTCAAAAGGGGGAGAGTATATAATAGATTGAAATAATTGTTTCTAGTATATATATTTGTAAATAAAATTCTTTTAAAAACTGAACGAATATGAAGATACAAATGAACACTCATCACAAACAGAGCAGATTACATGATTTACAAAGTCTCAGGAAATCGGTTGACTTCTTCTGCTTTCTTAGCGAGTATATTTATCATTCCATAATTTTTTGGTAGGTGTTTTACATTTTGTTTTTTCACAAGTGTCGAAGTCATGATGATAAAAGAATGTTCAATGTTCTTTTGTGAATACATAATCAGATGTTGAGATTGATTAGAAATAATTGATTTCAAGATTTTAAATGACTAATAGGGTACAAATCATTTACTAATTTTAAGCATAAGCAAGCCTATTAATCGAAGCTAACGTAACTCACGTTTTCAAATCACACCTCTCAAATTACTGTCTATTCTATTCATAAGAAATAAAACGGTCTATAAATTAAATACTTTTAAATAAATGTGTACAATTAAGTCGCTTGTCATCTATTGCAAATATTTATGATAATAATTTATTTCCTATATATTTCATTGTTATTTAGTTTGGTTTGTACCCCCGAAAACATCTCACAGTAAGAGAGCCTACTCAAAATATGTCTTTTTTTGTTCTTTGTTTTTTTTTTTTGTTGCAAAAAGAAATATGTCAAAGTGAAGTGGAATAGTTGAAAGAAATTATAATATTCTTGGCACCATTTCATGAAACAAAACTGACAAATATTTTGTTGCATGTTTTCACATCAGATCGTTTTTCGTTTTTTTTTTCTTCTTATTTTTGCGCTCTGTATTACTTCTCAAAAGAACAAATTCTTATACTCAACTGTCAGTTACGTTTGTTGTTATTTTATTTCTGTTTATATGTTGAATATCTTTTGTGTTCTTTGCTCTCCATATTTAAAGACTTAAATAATTCATTTATAGAGTGTGTGTATATATGTATGTATATGATTGTATTTACTACATATATATAAGTATGTGTAAGTGACTATATTGCAGGAGTAAATCTTAAGTCTAGAAGATTTGCTTATGCTTGTCTTACTGAAGGCTGACATTTCAGTGACAGGCCATGAACAGCAGCAGCGGCAGCAGTAGAACAAAAAAAAAACGTAACAAAAATTCAAGAACATTCAGAAAACTTTTCTTCTTTTTATATTGTTTTTGTTCACTTTTCTTTCTTCTGCCACTAATTCTATTTTGCCGCGTTTGCCCACCCAAAAGGGGGTGTTAGATGACACAAAATGGTAGGCGGAGGAAAGGCAGCAAAACAAATGAAATGGAAGAGAAGTGTGATTATATTAACAAATTTCGTTTACGTTTCAGTGTCTCGTTTTTTCCCCCCGGCGATTTCTTTGAGATGACAGCTAAAAAAGTTTTTTCCGCCATTAGGAAATAAAAGAAAAATAAAGTAAAAGTGATGAGTTTCTGCTGAAATAAATATTGAATTAAACTAATTAAAGTTAAAGCAATTAACGGAAATTGCTTTGCAAAATCCAGATAACATTGACAACTGGACTTGGCATAATTTTTTTTTGTTTAACTTTGATTTCTTAAAGGATTCCGTTGTTGTCCACTGTTGAAATACATAGCACTAAATTACAAAAATTGGCTTTGACTTTACTTCCTTCAATAATTTCCTACAAAGAAGATGAGATGGGATGGTCTTATAAATATTTATTGAAAGTTTATAAATTCATCTTTCATAGCAAAAAACGTCCTCATACATTGAATAAATTATTGTGAATTTGATCCTTTATTTTCAGATTTAGCAATTAATTTTGTTGCCCTTAAAAGTACTTGAGCTTTGACTATGACAATTGTATACTGTCTTCATGAAAAATTCCAGGTCCAGCCAAAAAAAAAAAAAAAAAAAAAAAAAAAAACACCAACCACGAATTGTTAGCAATCTTCTACTGAAATATTGCCTAGTACTGAGATTTTGTAAGTTCCAGAACTTCGGTGAGATTTTTCAAAATTAGTATTTCGCTAACAAATATTTCTATATTTGTAATCAAATTATTCCATTTAGATGCAAAATACATTACCATTAATTACAGTTCCGTTTATCCAATTAAAATATCCAATTGCCAACAAACACTTATAGTATAGAAAAATACATTTTCTCTGTCACTATATAAACAAATGTAACAAACAAAAAAAGAGTGACAGAATTTAAAATTTGAATCTAACTTGTTGTCACCGCTTGGTTCACTCAAACTGTCGACAGCCAGGTGCCAGTGTTGCCAAATTTGTGTTTCAAACGAAATGGTACATAAACTGTCAGAGAAACACAAATTAAAGGCCCACACAAAACATTTGAAATGTTTCTTGTCACAATGACTTTACACTCGAAAAAATGCATAGAATACTGATTTAAATTCAACAACAATTAAGCTTGATTATTAACATTGGTTTACGGTATTTTCCTGATCCTGACTGGGTCTTATCAGTGTTGCTTTATTAAATCTATAATCGTTCAGTTATTCACATCATTAGAAGTCAAGATAAAAGCATAGACGCATATCACGTTTTCACTGACTTTGACAGTCCGATGCCAAAATATTTTATGAAGCTATGACCGAGTTTGGTATATCTATGAATATATAGTAAATCTTTGTAGAATAAATCTGACCGACAAAAAATATTACTGAGCCATTTGTCACCAAACGTGACGGTGGACAGGGCGTCCTTTTACATAATTTTGGTGATGATTTTGTACAGGAAATCTTTCTGAGCCATTTGACATCAAACGTGACGTTGAATAGGGCGCCCTTTTATATAATTTTAGTGATGATTTTGCACAGGAAAGTTGTTGGTATAGTTTTCAACAAAAAACCCTACATTGACAGAAAACTGCGACATATTACTGCAGTCTCTTCAAATAATAAGAAAGAGTGAGAATGTAGATACAATGGTTATAAAAATTACATAATTTTATGTAATTAAAATTTTACATAATTCTGGTGATAATTTTGTACTGCAAAGTTGTTGGTATAATTTTCAACAAAAACGCTACATTGACAGAAAACTGCGAAATATTACTGCAGTCTCTTCAAACATTAAAAAAGGGTGAAAAAGTAGATACAATGTTTAAAACAATTATTTATTTAGTCAAAAAAGGGTCTATTCGTATTGGACACTCTACGTTTTGGAAGCTACGTGTTCACAGACAGCTATATTTTAGAATCGTAGCCAAATTCATATATCAAAGCTTAGTTGTCAAAAAAACTAATTTTATTAATCTGGAAGTTAGAAGAATAGTATTACTTGCAAGCAGATGCCACTACGGGCTTAGCAAGCAATTTCAACGAACGAAAATCCTACTGCACCAAATATTAGTGTATGGGCATCCTATGAATCAGCAACTATAAGAGCAGTATGGCAGCATTAATGTAGTCAACAACCCAAAAGCAATCACAGTGCATTGGCTGGCTTATTTTGTTAGAATGAACCCAAATGCTCCAGCATGAAAATACTTCGACAACGGCTTCGATGGACATTGCAGAAGGTGGAAAGACACGGATACTCAGTTAAAATTTGGTGTGACGAATTGTAGAAGAAGCGCAGAATGCCGAAGCGCTACGAGATTATTTTCGAAATGCGACAAATTATATAACATGGCTGGAGAATGTAAGCATATTAAGAAAATCAAACAACTTTTATAAACTATAGTTTCTCTATTCAGTTAAAAAATACCGAATTTGTCATTAAGACATTTTAATGGCTTCTAAAAATAGCTGAATTTAAATGATCTACATAATTGGTGACCCATATGTAACATCGTTATTTATTACTGCCTAGAAATTTGCAACAAGAATGCATTAATTTGTAAACTTCCTGTCGACAATTACTCTACAAGAAAAATGCAAGTGCTGTAAGGTCAGCAGAATCTGCTTTAAAACATCTTGAAATCAGCTTATTTAGGAATGTTCATGGCAGTGCTGTCATAGCTGGCTTGTTAATGTGACAAGTTGCATCGGCCTGTTGAAGCTACAGAAAGCTAAAAGGGATTGTCTTTCGGTGTATTATTGGAAAGAAAAACCTATTCAACACTTTCGAGTAACATCTTGGATGCTCTTATATTAAGTGCAAAGAATTTTACACTCGGCGAATGTTATTTAGTTTTAAAAATACTGGTATGAATCTGTAGTTTATAGCAAATATACACAGCAAATAAAATAACATATTGTATAAAATAAATTATATGAATAACCTCGGCAACCATCACTGCACAAATATCCCTTGGCTGGATAAATGTGTTAACCACAAACTCATTAGCCTCCATTGGTTGCACACTAATTTGATAATTATGTTTTGTTGCGGTAAACCTACTACATTTACAAACAATCTCAAAACACATACAAGCACATCTACTCTGCGGCGGATCCTACAAATAAATGGAATGTAAAAGTAATGTACTCCTATCTGCACAGCCAGTATTTACATACCTACCGACAGACAGATAGACGGACGGACGTACAGGCAAATAGACTTTACTATAATGGGAGTATCAACGGAGTTGCTGCTGCTGCTGCTGTTATGTATGCAGACAAATGCCTAGTAGCTTTTTGGCCAGGGCTTGCACAAATAGCACACGTCAATGTTAATTCAGTCAAAAACACAACAACTCACATAACCTCCCGACACAGCAAGAATACAACAGCCCACCAACCAAACAGCCGTCCGACCGACCAATTCCATGGGGCATTTTTGGTTTGTTGCGAGCTAAAGCTCAACTACCGGGTTTTGATGTTGTTACCAATTGTTGTTGCTATTCTCTGTTTCATTCTTTGGTTTATTTCTGTTATGGTCGTGGTTTTTCGGTTGTAAATGTTACTAATGTTAAGTAGGATTGTTTTCCTCTTACTTACTTAGTAGTAGAAGAGATCCAACTGAATGGGTTGGCCTGGGAGGTCTTGACGTTAGGGAAATACCAACTCACAACGCCTCGCAATGGTGACGGTGGGGCATGGTGTTACATGTGTGTGTGGTTCTGTCAACTTTCATAAAATTTGTTTAGTTGGCAACATGATGAAGTGAAGTTAAATGAAATGTAATGTTGTATTCATGTTGTGTGTGCGTATGCGACTGTGTGTGTGTGTGTGTGTGTGTGTGGCAAACATATAAAGTTATTTACATGAAGCTAATAAAAAACCGCCCATTTAAAGCATTAACCAAAGAGTGAAACTACAGAAAGCGTAATCTGTCTTAATGCAAAATTACTATTATTAAATACAAAAATGTCAACCTTGTTTTGCGCTGTTTCAACTAATGTAGAAACTGTGTAGTCCATACCAGCGGAAAGCCATATTTTCAAAACTCTAAAACGTTGAGAAGGGGAACAAGATGCAGTGTACTCGTATACAGCAAACAAAAAGTTATGATTACAAAGCCTGATGGAAGAGTGAACATCAAGGTAACCTAATTTAGCAGCATTAAAATTTGGATTATGCAGCAAAGTAATGTTTGAAAACAATAGTGTTGTTTTATTTATAATTAAGCCATCAATATCTATGATAACTTATTTTTTTAAACAAGTGGCAACATTTGTTGATGAAAAAAATGTACACATATGCGGTAACATTAGCAATTTATTTCAAGAAGTAAAGGGAAATTGTTGTGAAATAATTAATATGACACATTATTCGTGATAATTTAATGTGTCCATAGAAGCACAGAAGCCCTTGTCTGTTTGTACTATTCTTCTTCTTGGTCACTTCATTCACATTAATTGATAACTTTTGACAACGACAACGTCAATGAAACACAAAAAGTCGGCAAAACGTTAAATACTTCAACTGGACGTTATGGTACTAGCTAAGACAAAAAATAATTACCAAAAATTAAAGCTATTGTTTAGCTAAGTGGAAAAACGCTTGCCGTCCCATATAGGATTAGTCCAGCAGAGACAAGAAAAATACCACTGATATGCAGGGCATTTAAATTTTACTAGGCACCCGAGGTATTAAGAAGCCTGTAAAAGAACGAGTTCAATTGTCACCATTTGGCAGTAAATTTTTGCAAAGTTTCCTGCATTGCGCTAAGAGAATAATATGAGTTTAATAGTCCTGAATTTCTTAGTCTATAATGTTGCCCGTTGTGTTTCCAGTATATCCAGTTTGCCAACAGAATGGAAATTTTAGTCAGCTTTAACTGACTTATACATCCCCTCTTCTAATGTTCTTATGTTTAAATTTTGGCGGTTTACATTTTAATGTTTTTACTGGACAAAAGTGAGATTACCAGAATGAAAGTGCTAAATCGGCCAGTTAGAAAAAAAAAGAAAAAAGAAATTTGCTCAGAAAACCAAAAAAGAACACTTCGCTTGGATATTCTAGATTCATTTTTATATACTTTTTGTGGAAAGGTCTTATGGCAGATCAAATTGTCATGGTATTTTCCCTCAGTTTAGTTTAACATTTCGTGGAAAGACTTAGCGTGACACGGCTGTATTATGAAAATACGTGATGTATGGAGAACACGCTTCGAGCACATAGAGTAAAAAATCTGCATGTTGGGCCTATCAAACGCAAAATTAAGTGTACCATCAAAGAATTTGAAACCTAATTTTCATTACTGAATAATATGCAACCAAATACACCACTTCTTGCACTTAGTGTTTGTGATGACTATGATCAGTTGTTATACGATAAGCTATTACCTACGTATTTCAAGTAAAGATCTTGGTTTGAAAGCGCACACTTGTGCAAGAATTGAAACCGTCCGATCTTCCACCACAGTTTCAATCTATGGATTCTTAGGAAGCTTGAAGATGGTACATTATTTTCGGCCAATATTTTCTTCAGTGACGAGACTCATTGTTTAACGGTTATGACAGAACGTAACATTACTTTATTTGGCCTGAGGATCAAAAGAAAAAGGTTGACGGACTATCATTATATCTCGAAACGTCATTAATCAACGCTCCTATTTGAAACAATAATATTATTGAGAGAACAATTTGGTAAAGAATTAATTTCATGGTTCGAACAAATGAACTGGTCGCCTAGATAATGTGATATTACAAGTGTAGACTTTTTACTTTGTATCGTTTATGATTGAGAAATTACAAGCCAATTTTTCTTTCGCCATTTGCAAAATATCGCTTGAAATGCTAGATCGCATCGCCGAAATTTGTGAAAAGTAGCACCCAAAAGAAAAAATCTTTAAAAATTTAATGTAAAAAATTAAAAATTAAACGTTAAAAAAGTACGTTTCACACATAGCAATCCTGAATTAATTAATTAATCAACTAAATTTGTATTTGTCTGCCATCATCACCATGCTTCGTCTGCTAAAGTCTCTCCGAATTATTTCGACGTTCCTGCAACAAATTCCATATCTCGATGTCCTTAAATGTTACGCTTTAACAAATTATAATTCGATTAGGATTTCGAAAAGTAATCTTCAAGGGAAATATCCTTGCACTTAATGTAAAAAACACATTTCCATTTCACCCAGAAGTTTCTTCCCTCTCTCCTCTTGAAATGCA
>JAHXMU010000118.1:1427783-1440167 GCA_019455685.1 Philornis downsi | reverse complement strand
CTGTATTTCCATTACAACTGCGGAGGCAAAATCAGAAAAACCTCCCTCGAATATGTAAAAGTCATCATCAATGGTGAGTGTAAGGTGACACACCAACAATGGCGTTTGGGTGCCTTTCAAACTTAGAATTACATGTATATACAGGGTGGCGCACGAATCGCGCTACAAACACAGTGTCAATATCAATGGGGAGCGTTATTTAAATATCTTAAAATAGTTCCGTCAAAATAAAGCGTGTCCACACAATGCCAGATATCCAACAAATTTTCCCAAACATATTAATATCCGGTCACCTGGCATGACTGCACTATATTTTTTTTTATGGGGTTATGTTAAATAGGAATTGAAGCAGTCCTTAAAACAATAATTGGGGCAATCCCGACTTAAACCTTTCAGGTCGCAATGAATGAATTTCTGATCAGATGTCGCATATGCGTGAATGGAGGTCATTTACGATCTATCATCTTCGAAACCAATCACTTATATAAAATAAAATTGAATTTTTTATGCAACAAAAATAAATAAATGAATGAAATACATTGATTAAATAAAAAGTTATTTAAATTTCTCATTGTAGCATAATCGGTGAGCCACTCTGTACTTTACGTATTGATGAAAAGTTTTAGTTGTAAGTGGAACATTGCAAAAGCTAAATTTCAAGACAATACCATTCATTGAATGCTTTGCTAATTGTCCCGCTGTATGCTAATAGATGGCGCCGGCTGTAAGTGCTAGTCGATTCTGCCATAATCTAAACATCATGAGCCAAGCTTAGGCATATGGTAAACATACCGCCTCCACATAATAGTGATTTTCTTTTGATGTCATATTCTTTTGGTTGTGTAAATATGTATGATTTTGTGCCAAATAATCGTCGAAGAAAACGGCGACTGAAGCTCATTGTGAGCTTCAAAACGTTTACGGAGATGCTGCGTTAAGTGAAACAACATGTCGAGATTGGTTTCGTCGCTTTAGAGATGGTGAAGACACTGAATTAACGGACATTATTTGATGGGGATCCCTGTCAAACGTAGGTAGAGCTTGCTTCAGTATTACGAGTTATTCGCCAAGCCATTTACATGAGATTGTATGCGCTTTGAGTGATTTAAAAGTAAGAAATTTTGGTTTCTTATGAGCTGAAGCTGAGGGACGGTGAGCGTCGCTTTTTCGCCTATGAACTACTGATTCTGGGACAAAAAGGAATGATTTTCCTCATCGTATTGTAACGGGTGATGAAAAATGGATTCATTACAGCAATTCAAAGAAAAGATAGTCATGGAAAAGATAGTATGCTCTACATTTAGTGGGACCAGGTCGGTGTTATTTATTACGAGCTGTTGAAACCAAGCGAATTAATTAGTGAATTTTGCAGCATAAGTTTTTAAAACAGATCTTATTTAATCGCAAAATTTTAAATGTGAAGAAGTTCCCCTACCCAGAAATCATTATCTATGCTTACATTATATTATATCACCTATGGTAAGTTATCTTATTTTGTAGTATGGCATACTACTCTACAGTTGCTTTATGAATTTATTCGTATGTGTGAATTGCACCCTTTTAAAAGATGGGAATAGAAGTACGCAAGCATTAACTATGACATTCGCTGCCTTCATTAGAAGATTCAGTTTTATTTTCTCATCAGACTCAACCTAAATAAAATCAACCCGCCTTGGAATGAAATGTGGAGAAACTTTAGTGTGTCAGATTTACGGGCGTTTCTACCCTTCCTCTGTATTGAAACGAAACTTAACAACAACCGTAGCACAAAAGTATTCTAATGATTTCTTTGTTAGCTCCCTAGAGAATTTGTTAGGGTTAAAATTGACGTTTTCTTTTTTCCCACAACTCAAAGTAGATGAGAGCGGGAAGAGACTGAAGTTTTATTTTATACGAATATAAATAAATTTAAGGACTATTTTCCATTTTGCGCCATCAATTAAAAAATTTTTGAAGAATTTGGTAAAGTTGTTGAATTGAATATCTGCTAAAATATGCAAATTTGACAATGAGCATAAGCTGTGAAAAATATTTAAACTTATACAATTTTTTTAAAATCTGCAGAATATGTTGTCGTTGAGTAATGGAAACTTTCAAATGGAACAATCAACTTCAAACGCATAATTCAACATAGCCGAAGATCTTAATCAGCAGAAAAATTAACTAAATAATATTTCTAGCTTGATGATAAGTTGATTATTAGCATAATTTATTAGCCTAATAACACTCCATAATCAGATTGACTCATAATTGATCTTAATAAAAATCCAACACATACTCTACAATATTCGCCTGATGTTCTTCGCCGAGTATTTCAGCTTAAATTCAATCTAATCTAATCTAATTGGTTTTACGTAAATATTTTAATGGTGTTAAAGAAGGAAATTAAGGACAATTACACAAATACATGATTCGAGAAAAACGAAAACAAATGCAGTTAAGTTTTAAACGAAATCAAGGAACTCGGGGTTCTCTTTTCTCTTCCTGTTTATTACATTCTTATTGCAGTTATTAAGTTGATGTCAATCTAGTAAAAGATATTAAATATTTTGAAAACAGTAATTCCAAAAGCGCCCAGTTCAATTTATTCTGCATCAAATTCTACCCTTTGGTTTAAACTTCATGGTACGTATTATTGTTAGAAGCAAGCAAAATTCGGTTTTGACGAAATGTAGTGTCCCACAAATTACAGATTAATTTGTTTTATTAATATAATTTATCAACTAGTACTGCTTTGTACTTTGACATTAGTCTCGGTAAACATATTTTGTATGTGTCCGTTCATTGTTTAGCTTTTTTTATAATACCGCGTAAACCAGATACTGGCTCCTTTCATATAATTCCATGTTATACATATTTTGCAACTTTTAAAAACTTCTGAACTATACTTCAACGCTTCCAGAATATCGTAAAAGTCGTAGGCAAATGTTAAAAGATTTCATAGTTGAAATATTACAATTTGCAATTCGAAATATGGCACCAGAATTCTATGTCCGTTTATAGTAGCAATCAAAAATTGTTACGTGGTGCAGAACAAACTACAAATACCGAATTTAACAGGAAAAATAGGCTGAGCCGATATATATATAATATATGAAAAACTCGCAAAATCCACAATTGAAGTAAATTAAGGTAAGAAGAAAATAGAAAAAAATTGGAATAAAATACTGGAATAATAGCTGAAATTGTTAGTGTGGTTAATGGAATATGATTAAAAATTTTTATTCGAAAAATGGCCAAGTTCGAATTTACCTAACCAACACTTGGTTCATTGCCTACCATACCGTTGAGAATACTAAACAAGATGTTGTCAGGGGCATCCAAATTTAAACGTAAAATCCATTACCATGTTCTTTCCACTCGAAAATTGCTGTCTTTTATTATCATCATTAAAAATTATATAAAAAAAATACCTAATTTTACGTATAAAGTATTTGAAGCTAAAAAATGTGATTTCTTTGGAATGACTCCTATTTTTTGGTATTTCGCCTAAAGTATTCTAAATTTTCAATATTGAAGAAAAACACGTATTTGGAGTAGCGAATGATATGAGTAGATTTTTTTTATTTCTGTATAAATGAAAAATATATTCCGAAGCAATACGAAGCGTTTATACTTTTTTCCGCTGTTCAACCCAAAATTATATACATTTTTGATTTTGTACCCGATAACCGAATTAAAATTATACTAAATTTTGTATTCTGATATTAATATGATAATAATGACGTTCAAGACGATAAGGTTTCAGAGCGACTTCAGTTGAAATGTGATTAAGACACAACTGGCGTTTCGCTTGGAAAATTTCTCTTAAGAAAATAAGCAAAATATATAACTGGCTGCGAAATTTTTGAAAAGTCTGGAATCCATGAACCGTAGAGTGAGGAAACTTTATTCTGATTCAGATTGGGTAACGAAACTACAATTAATTGTGCTTTCAAAATATCTGTTGAATACTCTACAAATTTCGTAAATTAAAACTGAACTCTGCTGAAGTTTCTTGGAGATTAATAGGTGAAGAATTTTTCAATAACAAATGATTAACTCGCTATCAGTTGTTCTACAGGAGCGTCCGCTGTTTTACATTTTATAACTTTATGATTCAAGGACATGTCAGAAATACTCAGATTCTTTTCAATAATATCATTAATAATTAAATAGAAAATGTGGTAATATGATAAACAATTATCTATTTGAAATTTTTGTGTAAAGTCAAATATCTTCAACACAAAATATGTTTGTCAACTATGGCTCTAAAATTTTTAATGATTTTTGTACAATCTACAATAACACAAAAACAAAGGAGCATTGGTAAAATTAGAGTTTATATAAAAATAAAAATATAGGGTGATTTTTTAAGATTTAAGTTTTTCAGGTTGGCAGCACTGGTTGGTAATGCCGTCTCTGCCATTTCATCATGGAAAAACGATTGACCTACCACAACGTCTAATTTTTGGTGAGTGGCCATTAAAAACTCAATGAAAATCTGCTGTTTTACCAAAAAATTGTGTTCAGCGATGAGGCTCACTTCTTGCTGAACGGATACGTACACAAGCAAAACTGTCGCATCTGGAGTGATGAACAGCCACATGCCATACATGAATTACCAATGTATCCCGAAAAAACGACAGTCTTGTGTGGTTTACGGACTGGTGGCATCATCGGTCCATTTTTCTTCAAAGACGACCGTGGAAGAAACGTTACCGTCAACGGCGAAATATATCGAGCCATGATACGCGATTTTTTTTTTTGCCCCAATTAGCTGAGTTGAACTTGGTTGACATGTAGTGTCATCAGGACGGTGCAACATGTCACACTGCTCGTGAAAAACTGGATATGTTGAGGGATGAATTTGGTGAGCAGCTTATCTGTCGATTTGGCCCCCAAGATCTTGCGATTTAATGCCTCTTGATTATTTCTTGTGGGGTTATGTCAAGTCGTTAGTCTATGTGGACAAGCCGAAGACTATTGGGTAACATAACACGCGTTATTCGTGGAATACAGGCCGAAATGCTCGACAAAGTGACGAAAATTGGACCTTCCAAATGGACATTTTGAGACGGAGCCGCGGACATGAAATTATCTTTGAAAATTGAGTGGCGAAGAACAGTTTATCGATTCCAATAAAAAGTTTTAATATATGATGCAAATTTGAGTGTTTCATTCGATTTAAAAAAAACTACGATTAAAAACTCAGGCTTTATAATATAAGTTTAACCATATTGCTGATACTTTGAAAATTCTAATATCCTTTACAGTTAGACGCATGTCTTAAAAGCAACACAAATTCGTACAAATTTTCAAAATTGGTTGATTTTATATATTCGATATTGCTGCGAGAGATACGACATTTTAAACATCACACAGTAGGAAAAAATATGAATTATTTGTAATTTTAAGCCTTGTAATTTCACGAGACCTGTGATATTTTAACGTAAGTCCCAAACGTTTATTACAATACAAAGACCATTCAAATTAGTGTGGCTGGTTAGGGAATCATGTCATTTTTTTCCAATTCATTTGATGGATTTTGAATAATGTTTGTTTTGTTTATCATAGTACTGCCAACGAAATAAGCATATTTTCATTACATTAGTTAATGTTCAATTTCATAGAAACCGTATAATTTTCACACAATGCATAGATGGTGCCAGAAGTTTGAAAAAAATTAATTCGGTGGAAGCGAAAATGGCAACCTTACAAAACACATGTTTTAAGTTTCAAGGTGGCACGTTGTGTAGTATTTTTATTTGAGCCACCAAAAGGAAACGAAGACAGTTCCATTTGCAGGCAATGTCATGGCGTCTGTTTTTTTGGATTTATCTTTCGAAAGGAAACCCCATCAACGGCGAATATTATGGTAATTTATTGCAGCGTTTAGGTCATGAAATTATGGGGAAAGGACGCAATATTGTTTCATCAAGACAATGCTTCAGTTGACATATCCACTATTGCGACGGCCAATATTAATCAATTAAAGTTCGAATTGCTTCATCGCGCACCTTATTCGCTAGATTTAGCTCTCTCGAACTATTTGGTATTTTCAAGCTTGAAAAAATGATTCGGTTGTAAAAGAAAGTAGATGTGAAGTATACGGTTGATGGTTGTTTTTAAGAATTGGACAGTTCTTACTATAAACTGGGTATAGAAGGTAATGAATATAGCTGGAAAAAGTGTATCGAGCTAAAAGAAGATTAAGTTGAAAAGTAAAGCAATCGAGTAACAGTCAAGTCTAGCACAAGGAATACATTTGCAATCTCTGCTAAGCGGTATATATATATATATATATAGTATGTAGTATATACACCGTATATCGACCGAACCTTTGAAGATAAGAAAACTGTGCGAGAGATGGGCGCCGCGCTTGCTTTCAATAGAGCAAAAACAGCGTCATGAAGATGTTTCAGTAGAGTGTTTGGCGATGTTTCACCGCAATAAAGTCGAATTTTTGCGTCGATTTATAACCATGGATGAGTCTACCACTTCACACATGAGACAAAGGAACAGTCAAAACCGTAGACAGGAAAGGCAGGATCGTGTCCAAAGAAGTCGAAGACGGTTCTATCTGCAGGCTAGAATGACGTCAGGTTTTTGGGATGCGTATGGGATTATTTTTATTGATTATCTTCTAAAAGGAAAAATCATCAACGGCGAATATTATACGTTTATTGCAGCGTTTAGGTGTTAAAATATTTGCAAACAATGAAGAGGTGGAATCTGCGGTTGATGGGTATTTTAAGGGGTTTTACAGTTCATTCTATAAACAAGGTATAAAAGCTATTAAATTTTGCTGGAAAAAGTGTATTAAGCTAAAAAAAATATTATGTTGAAAAATAAAGAAAATTTGCCTTTTTTGTGTCTTCTTTGTTAGGTCGGCTAGTTCTAAATTATTATTAGGAGAAAAACAACTCAATGACTGGTTGTATAGATTTGTTTGGATTCTATCACATCTACTCAGCCAGGTAAACTTTCGGGGATTTAATTATTTTTCCAAATTTATCTTGATATTAGTCACATTTTTTAGTATGCCTTAATATTGGCCCATTAAATTTAAGTCACTTTTAATTAACCCAAAATACTTTCGTGTTTTCTATACAAATGTCATTCCACTTTTTTTATTGCCGCTGATTAAATAAACACTCGAACACTCTGTATAAATGCACACACATAGTTTGCACTGGTTATTCAGTTGCTCTACGTTGTTTTACAATTTTTAATTACAAGTACGTGTTAATTTAATGACTTCATTTACTGGATCTCGAAGCCATTTGCCAAGACACATTTGGATCACTAAACGGCTCCACAGACAGACAGACATACAAGCAGATAGACAAAATACGTTAATGTAGCCAACAACTGAGAAACAATAAAACAAGGTTAATTACTTGCGACAAACGATTTGTTGTAGGATATACTAAAGATGATGACTATGATGATTTGCTAACAAAACACATTAAAGTTAACTAATTTCAAGAAAACCTTTACAATAACAAAGAAAAACGAAAACGATAACGATGAATTTGTTATGAACTGGCTTATGGTTGGAGGGTTCAAAGCAATAAACACTGAGATGTTAGGTACAAATTCCTTAATTTAAAATATTTAACGAAGGTGTGACCTTGCTCCAGTTAGCAGTGGGTCATCGCATCACGTAGGTACTCGTAAGAGTCATAAAATACACCTTTGTTGGCGGTGCTAATACAACATGGGCCACTACGATGATGCAATTGTGTGCAATCACTTTACGAAATAACTTTCTCCCGACTGCCTGCTGAGCAAAACTCCTTGCAACAGTTGTGTTAACAAGCACAAGGTACAGTGACAAGGAAACTACCTACCAGGTTTGATCGCTGCCTCTCACAAATATACAATTTTATAATGCAACAGTGCATAAAGAGAATCCTAGCAGCAGCAGGTTCGGCAGGTTTCCTTTCCACACAGAGCACACAAAAGTAAAAGATCAAACCCACAGCTGTTATACCCCGCTATTCAACATACAATTGTATCTTCTTCCCTTTAGGCAAACTATTATATAATATTCGATTGTTTGACAATAAAAAAGCCAGCCAACGACGCATACGTACTAACAACAACAAAATATGCATCAGACTAATTTGCATATCTTTGAGTTTAGAGCGGAAAATAGGGGACCATCAACACAGGAAAATGACTTCAAAGAAAAATCTTTTAAATTTCCGTTCTGTTTCTAGTTAGATAGTCGTCTATGCTCAGCAAAAATATGAATTATAACCAAAATATAGCAGGAAGAAATATGAATTGTTTTCATGTCGTACATTCGTTATTGCATTGTTTTCTATGGAAATTATACTCTGCTGAGTTTCATTTGTAAAATAGATATGAATGTTTTAAATATGTGTCACATATGTCAAGTGAATGAATATGCACTTGCTTGAAATTCTTTTACTTTTATTTTCCCCCCCTCCGGAGAGACCGGGCTATAGCCTATAAACAAGTTTACAGAAAAACAATTTGGGCTCCTCTTCCTTGCATTTAAAAGTGTATAAAAATAAAACAGAATTAAGCAAAGTCAACTTCTTGCGTTGATATGAAATATCAACTCCCTTAAAAGAAAACAAAACGAAATGGAATAACGAGGGGTGAAAGGGAAAAAAATACTAGATAAAAAATAAAATGTGAAACTTTTCTTTAATAGGTTGAAACGAAGTGGAAAGGAGCTATAGAAATGACAGAAATTTAATTTGATATTTTTTTAATGACAAAGGTTTTTTCTTTCTTCAAATACTACTTGAACAGGAATTTTAGTCACAAGCATGGACTTACATATTCTTTGACTCGACATTCTTTTGCAAAAGTGTGCAGAGTTCTGGCAAGGGGCGGTGAGTTTTACGGTTATTATCAAATATTACTCGGATTCTAAAGTGCAATAGGCTACTTAAAATTATACCTTTCTAAATTAGTTCGTTTTTTGTTAAGTCGATTAATTTGTGGCTATGGTACTCTAAAAAAGGGGCAATGCAGTCGATGATATTGAATTAACGGTACGAATAGGCGGGTTTCCTGTCGAAGCGCACCAATGATGCACAGACTAGCCATCCTTTTTACCTTGTCCAGCATCTTATAGTACTTGGACTTTTCAAGAACCTTCCACCAGACGTTAACTCCATACAACATTATCGGTCTTACTATTGCAATATACATATACAACCAATGAACAATGCGACGCTTTAATCCTCATTGTTTCCCTTTACCCTCTTGGACGGATATAGCGCCACTGTCGCCTTTTTCGCCCTGTCCAGAATGTTGAATTCAAAATTTAGCCTCCTACCAAATATTACACCACGGTATTTTGCACAGGTATTTTGAAAAGGATCGTTTGAAGGATTTCTCTGAGTATTCTCAAAAACTTCCCGCTAACTGTTATTGCCGCATCGACTGCGTATGCCACAACCTTGTCACCAGCCTCCTCCAAAAAGAACAGAATGCGGTTCAGAGCGAGGTTCCATAGTAGGGGAAACACAGCTCTGAGGTGTTTCCCTACTGACAAATCTGCTTAAGTCCGAAGACCCTAATTTAGCCCTGATACCTCGTAGTAAGAAAACCATACACTAGCCCCCTAATACTGACGTCTACTTCCAGATTTGATAGTGCTACGACTATCGTAACGGGAGAAACGTTATTATAAGTCATTTGTATAGGGTGAATACATTTTTTGTTTAAGTCTTTTTTTTTCGTCTCTTTACAGAATTAGCTAATACTTGGAAATTTATGATGGAAAGGCTCAGCACAGAACAAAGAACCACAGTTGTTCAATTTTACTTTGAAAGTCAGCATTCGATTATTCAGATCATATCGAAATTTCTTTCATGTTCGAAATGCTCCTAGCGCTCCAACAATTTACCGATTGGTTCTGCGTTTAGGGCAACAAGGGGCTGTCTGTGATCTTCCGTGTGCTGGAAGACCTCGTGCAGTTCGAAATGAAGTGACCATTGCTCGAGTGCAAGCAATGCAATGAGGAAAACCCCGAAACTTCCACCAGACAACGTTCTCAGCAATTAGAGATGTCTAGGCGGTCTTTGCAAGAAATTTTTACATATGTTACATCTTTTCCCATATAAGATGCAATTGGTTCACGAGTTAAAACCAAATGATGCACAATAACGCATTCGATATAGTCGTTAACGTAACTTATGCGTCACCCTTTATATCCAGAAAGCACACTCCTTGACGGCAAGTGAACCTTCGACGAATTCGACGAAGTCAGGCAGTCTCAGTGGACTTACCCCTGCAGTAAGTATGTTGTCTATCCGATAGCAGATTCCGGTCTATGTTTGCCCTAAGGTAGCTGTCAGTGAGTCTCTCCAGTATTTTTCTGTACTGGTATATTAACATACAAGTTGCAAGCCATTGATTTAAAAAAAAATGTTACATTAATAATAAAATTTAAAACTCGTTAAATGTTTTTTTTTTTTTCATTTTTGAAGAAGTAACCATTTGTTTAACTTTCGATAACTCTATTATCTCTTGATATATCCTATCTTTTATTTCCTTAATGTTTTTGTTTTCAGTTAATCCTAAAATTAATACAATTTTGAGCAGGTTTTCTTTTCAAATTGTTCATTACAATATTTACGAGCCAGATAGTTTGTTCAGTCAAAAACCCATCGAAACGAATACTAGTATTATGTTGCTAATAGGGTGCTATGCAAAGAATTTGAAGCTCTAAAGTCAATAGTGTTCACTTCAACTTCTTCATTCATCCTTTCTCGCGAGTTTGTTTGTGTTTTGTTTAGTAGAAAATTTTTGTTTTTATGAGTTTTTATTTTTTTTACGAAACTTCGCGTTTTGTTCACAGTCAAGTTCAGTTTCACAATTTGTTTGGCGCGCGCATCAATTTCGTTTATTTCTTTCCACATCCCCTCCTGAATTTTGTATTTCTTCTTTTATCATTTCGAATACTATTTGAAGATGCAGAGGAATGGAAGAGAATAAAACCGTGCCATATGATTCAATATACTCGTACTATACTGTGTATAATATATATGAGTGTGTGTTAGCTGTAGGGATATGTGGTAGACAAAACAAACACCCAAAATACCACCCAAATCAATGGCAAGCAAGCAAAAAGTTAGCATTACAGTAAAGCATGGAATCAGAGTGATTGTTTTTTATTTTTATATTCCATTGGAGTGGAAAATACTTTGTAAATATTTTTTCACTTTTTTGTTTTGTATATTTTTATACGCGCTTGATTGGGCGCGTTATTCGATGTTGCTCTACTCTAAAGATTGAGTTTATTTATATTTTGTTTTATTTAATTTTTTTTTTTTTTTTTTTTGTTGGAGTATTTTCGAGATCTCTAAAGCAGACAATGATGACAAGCAGCATAAAACTTTATGTAGACAGTAAATAACTTTAGGCTATATCGGTCATAGGGAAAATTGGGGAAATAGGAATTTATTGAGGTGGAGCATGAGGTGTGGAAACGAAAAAGAAAAACTACCTCAAGTAAAGCTAATATTAGATTTAGTGCGATTGGGCGGTAAATTATAAAAATTTTAATGATAAATAGCTTCCGAAAATTGTTTTAGTATACAGAAAATAAACTAAATTACGAGAATAGAAATTATACAACATTCAGTGGTGTGATTACTTTTTAGTTCTGTGCGAAAAAAGCAGTTTAGAAATTTAAGCTTGGAAAACTGGCTTACATATAACTTCAGTTGGCATTTTTTTCCATTGATGTAAAAGAACTTACATATAATTTCAGTTGGCATTCTTGAGCATTGATGCAAAAGTGTGAGCAGTATCAGAAATTCTATCAAAAAATAATTTTTAAATTAAACCACAATACAGCGAGCCAAATGGTACCTTTACCTAGAAATTCTTCTAATTCTATTCATGGTAGTCTAAGGGGCGTGGTAATGTAATACTTTTCATTCGCAGATCTAAGTGTACTAAATGTTAACTTTAGTATTATTGAAGGAAAGATAAGCATGTATGTATGTAAATGGTTTTTACATTTTATTATTGCATTATAATCCGGCCTACAAATAAATAAATCCTTCAATTTGTGTTGGAGATGATAGAAAAGGTTTGGCGATACCAAAAATCTCAAAATTTACTTCAGTAAAAGTATGATGTGCTCCAAATTTAACTGAGTTCAGCACAAGAGTTTGGAAGGTATAAACATAAGAATATATGGGTTAAATCGGTCATTTGTATGGGAGGTACCTGAAAAGATCTGTCTTTATGGTCAATTTTTCTAAAATTTTACAGAAAATTATCAGTCAATTCAATGGAGAAAAGTCTATGATGCAGTCTATTAATTTAAAATTATTCAGGAAAGCTTAAATTTTAGAAAATCAGCTAATTAGTACGGGGGTACTGGAAGAGGAGCGACAACGC
>JAHXMU010000118.1:1406024-1427773 GCA_019455685.1 Philornis downsi | reverse complement strand
CTATTCTCGATGCTTTTACGAAAGGCATGATATGCAGCAAATTTAACTGAATTCTGTACAACAGGTTGGTGCTAAAGGTGCTTGGGTCAAATTGCTTGTTCATATGCGTGATATCAGAAAGGGCATGGCTAGCGGTTGATATTTTAAAATATTGACAAGCACTACAAACCAATACAATGGACAAAAACTTCATTTACCGCTCTCAACAAATTAAGAGTTATAGGGAAATAATTGGATCAAATTGTACGGAAGGTACCAAAAGGAGTAATTCGAAATACAGTTGAACTTCTATAACTCGAAAAATCTTCTTTAAGTCGAAGCAAATCTAGTGTCAAGAACGCTTATGTGGTGAATTCCCTTTAGTTTTGCTTCCATAACTCGAACTTCCATAACTTGAATTTCTCCATAACTTAAATAAAAATGATGGCACAAGCTTCGGTATGTCGAATTTTTCTCGAAGAGGATGACATACCTTTAATGTTCTTAAGCAATCCTAATGAAGATCTCAACTTTGTGGAAGCGAACTACGAAGCCTGGCTAAGTTTGAATCATATAACTTCCAATGGGACTCTTCTCGATTACATTGAAGTTGGTGATGATGTTGTTATATCAAGTTATCCTACAGATGACGATATACATAGTCCAACAGTGCTCTAACCATTTAATAACTCATACTCAAAGCTTATCAGATAGTAATGAGGAGGGTTCAGTGGAAGAAGTTATTAGAAAACCATCCAGAAAAACTGTGGAGGATTCCTTAAATAATTTATACTTGTATTTGCAAACAAATGAAAATACAAAGATGAGCACTATAAAGCGCTAAATAAAATAGAGTTACTACATACGACAAAAAAGAACCCATTCAGCAAAAAATAACAACATATTTTAAATAAATATATCTGTGTATGTATGTATGTCTAAAATAAAACTGATTGAATTTTAATGCAGGGCGTGTGTTTTCTTAAGACTAAAAATTAATAAATGTACAGTATATGTATGCAATTCCATAACTCGAAATCTCCTCGAATTCTCCATAAGTCGGATTTTATTTTAGGATAATGGTGATTCGAGTTAAAGAAGTTCAACTGTCCTTCATTTACAATCCTCTGCTACGATCTGGTCTGTGTCAAGTTTGAAGAAGTTTCATAGAGATTTAGTACAGTTATCGCGACTACTTGCTTGATAGACGGACATAGTTCAATCGACGTAGAAAGTCGTGAAACACACTTGGTCAAAAGATACTAAGTGACTTAAACGCTTCCTTCTGGGTGTAACATTTATGGTATATCAAATGTGATACACCTACACTACATCGGGTGAAGTTATAATTACTTCTTTTTTAGGTAAATTATAGTGTCTTTCTTTCTTAGAATTCCAATTTAACATATAACTTAAACAGACATTGTATTTAAGTTTGTCTATTTGGATTTTTGACACTAATATTTGCTAGTAATGTTGGCATTGAACTAACTTGCAAAGAGCATAGCAAAGTGGGACTATATGTTATAGGTGGTTACAGCGCCTGTATGGGGAACATTACCCTGCGCGTATTTTAGTCAACAACTATTGCAAACAGATTGAAGATTGAGTTGCTATCAGATTAAAAATTCATAAATTTTTATACAATTAAAATTATGTGGCTTGATGATTAGTAAACATGACTGTACGCCGGAATCGACACAAGACAGCAGACCCACTCAGTGGGTCTAAAAACAGAAATTGGTATAAGTCCACTTAAACTGCCTTTGACTATTCCTGTTGCGCATAAATTAGTTGTTTTTTGTTTAATTACACATTCTGCCAAACAAAGTGCAAGTAATTGCTGATTTAAAAAAACCTTCTTAAATTGATTGTTAAAATTATTTAGTCCCTAAGTTGGCACAACAGTCCTATACTGATTTAAGCCCGATCTGTCATTTGCTTTGTTTACAGTGCCCAATTTCAGCTCATCTCAAGCATGTTTTGTGATTTTTGCAGTGGCTAAAAATATCTAACAAACTATTTTTGACAAATTTTGTATTTCTTCTATATATATAAAAATCAATTGCTGTGAGTTAGTCTCACTAAAGCTCGAGAACGGTTGAACCGATTTGGCTCATTTTGGTCTTAAATTATCGGTAGAGTATTCCGGAAGGTTTAAGGAAGGTTTTATTTGAAGTGATAGATGGCGTTGGAGATGAGATTTTCGCAATTAATTTTTTTTACCACAAAACAACGTTTGCTGACCCGCTAGTCGTAAATAGAATTTCATTTGATGAATCACTGAAAATACTATAGAAGACTTATAGTGAACTGACTTTATCAAAAACATGTGCATATTTGAATGAAATTTTGCCTCGCTCTGGTCGGCTACTAACATCTTCAACTGAAGATCAATAAAATAAAATGATGGTGACAGAAAACTATCATTTAAGTTTAAGAGGAATAGCTGCTGAACTTCATGTGTCTCAGAAATTAATTAACGCATTAACGCGTTACGCTCCGAAGATCTGAATTTTCATAAACAAAAGTGGGGACAAACTTTCTAGAACGATTCATTTCCGAACCGACATTCATAAAATGCATTACAACTGGTAATGAGATGTGGGTTACGAGTTTGGCATGTAAAACAGTCAACAGGTTACGGAACGGTGCATTTCAATTGAGTCAAAATCGAAAAAACTTCGTAAAAATCGATCGGTAAAGTAATATTGATTGTTTTTTTTTTAATTATCGCGGAGTTTTGAATCCAGAATTTTCGGCAGAAGGTCGAACGATAAATATAAAAAATTACGGGGCGTTCGGGAGATCAAACTCGTCGAAAACAAACAGATTTGGAAAGAAAAGTCTCATGAATTTTGCACCATGACAATAGATACCATAAGGCTGTAATTATGACCAAATTTATATATAAAAATTTAAACAAATATCGTCGAACAACCACCATATTCGCTTGATAGAGCTCCGGCTGACTTTTTTCTCTTTCCAAAACATAAAGTGCCAATTCAAAGCACTTGCATTCAGTTGATAGAAGACATAAAAGAGAATTCGAGGCGAAAACTGATTTTTGTTTCGGAAATTGCCTTTGAAACATTTTGTGGTGATTGGATTATTCGGTTGATATATTTTGTAAGCGATGCAATAAATTTGAGTCAGGAACAAAAATACTTTGTGCTTCATTGGGTAATTTCTGGTGCTATCCGAACATAATATACACAATTTGCATCCCTCTATGTTCCTTTCTTTCAAAATTGCTGATTGTTAATCTAAATCTGTTAATTAAATAATTTCGTTTACTTAAACTTACTCCAATTTATGTAATACATTTCATGCACCGCTTCCTTTGATATTTACCTGCAAATTAATAGAAGGAAAAGAGACCGTTAATGAAATGTCATTTACATTAATACATAATTAAAATTCTTCTTAAATACCAAAAACATTTAGCAATACTCCTTCAAACTAATTGGTAACCCCTAAAAACATGCTTCGCTTACATTTGGATTTGTTTCTTCCTGCAAAGGAGTCAGGGGACCGTAGTTAAAATGTCAACCACACCAGCTCGTGTGGACTCCACCCATTTCACATACTCACAATTAACTACAGTTAATTAATTTGGCCGCACATCAAAAACTACAAAAAAAAGAAACGTGTAATTCTTCGCCATAAGTAACAAAGGTAACCATAAAGCAATAGCAAATGTGGTACAAGTAGTACTCGTGTAGCTAAAGTTCAATTGCAATTAACAAACAAGAGTGAATGAAGCCTTGTGTTGCCGTGGTGGCATTTTGGGAAAAACGACCATATAAAGGTGTTACCCTGAAATGAAATGGAGTCATTCATTACAACCACAAAAAGTATAAATTAATAAAATATAACACAAATATAGAAAAAATACGGAAAACATACAGTGGAAATAAACAACATATCGCAGAAATTACTTAATTGTTGGCGACATTTACTCAAGTTCTGTGACGCAGATTAATCAACAAATGAGCAGAAAGAACGACTATAATGCATGCTATCGTGCCACAATGATTGTTGGCGGTAAACACAAAAAAATACCAAAAAGAAAAGAATGTTGCTAACATTCAAAAAATGTATTAACTGGAAAAAATCTAATTGCTAAAGTCAAATACAGGGTAATGCAATACAACTTGATCGTTACCACCTCATATAATTGAAATCTATTAAATCTATGTGAACAGGTCGCAGGCCTTGCTCGCCCTAAAAAGAAGACATTGAAAAGAAATGCTTTTCGCTCAAAATGTTAAGAAAAATTGAGATTTTCTAAGACGCGGCGAAAGATGCTTTACTTCTGACTGCTGCACTTATTTGGTTGATGTAATTTTTTCAACAGAACAGGAACAATTTTAAACAATGTAAACGTTTCTCGTTTTCAAGAAAAGTGTAAAGCTTCTTAGCTTATATTTCTCAGTCATCTTCTAAACAAATGAGTAACAACGTCGCATAACAGCAGAATACCCCTGCGTTGTTTCTAGTTAAAAAAGTCTGTAATTAGTTATTTATTATGCAGAAACAACTGCAAAAAATTTGATATTGATATTGATATTCGTCTTGCTGTATGCTTATTCCTTTCCTACTCGCGCTCCTCCTATCGCACGTTATTTGAACTATTTTGAAAATATTCACAGTTTAGAAAATAGATGGTTTAGGAACGGACACACATACGAACTATGATGTTTTATTTCACAAATTTTTGCATTAATCGATTTTTGATATTATCGTTACGATATCTTTTATTGACATTTAAGAGACACATTTTTGTTGCAGAATTCTAAGAATTTTTTTAAAATAATTGACTTTGTGGATAAAATAGGCAATACCCTCTACTTTACTTCAGTAAACATAGATGTATCAATAATTATATGCTACATAATCGCTCAATTGTAGCTGTCAAGAATAGACTTCAATGAAATTAGAACTAATAATGGAAAGGAGTAGCCATATACAATGATAAAAAATGCGCAAGTCTAGACTATTATATCGAAAGAAAAGTCCATGGAACTTCAAGCATAAATAATCATGCTAATCTAGATGATGGCACAAATGACGATTAACATATAATATAAATATATGTATATATATCAGTAATGACTTTTTTTCTGATCCTTGTTTTTTAGAAAAATATTTTTTTCACTAAATCTGCATAATAAATCGAACTTACTTAGAACTTGGATCCGTTCATAAGGATTTCCACAGAGAAAAGATTGGGTTATTTCTTAAAATTCTTTAAGTATCATTTAAGTTCTAACAATATTTTTTCATTTATCATTTAGATATATCAAACTAACATTTAGTATAGAATATTAAACAAGGCTTGGAAGGTATTATTTCTCCGGTCTTAGTTTTGTTCATCGTATATTATAGTAATAGTCCATAATGTCATTGGTGTGTAAGGATATAACCGGGCAAACGCAAAGTTATACAAGCTCCTCAAAAGTTTGTCAGTGCCGAAACTTATACACTTATTACCACGGAGACCGCAACATCATGGCCGCATTCAAAACGTCCTCTTCTGATGAAATGGTTTTGAACTACAATAAAATAAAAACAATTCGCTTTTCCTCTTTGAATGAGACATGGGAGAGCTTCTCACATTCAGCTAACACGCACTCTGTTGTTAGACTCACTCAACGGGACCTAAAGAGTAACGACGGTTGCGAACACCACAGTTTGAGAAGCATTCACAACATTTGTCGATTACTCGACTACTTGAAGTGTCCACCACACACACCGAAGTGACCGCCGCTCAAATAGGGATAGGTGGCTGTATGCGAAGTTGGACATGAGATCCTGTGAACGCTAATCGCGTGTACTAACCATCGCGCCATGGATGAACAATAAACCAGAAAAACTGTTCATACCAATCGGCAAAATAATCATCACAACTATTGTATAGTAGTTGTTCCTATTTGATATGATATTAACCTTGGCTCGTCATAGGGGGTAAGTAATTTCAATTCAACTTTCTCGGATACATTTCTAAAAAATAGTTTATTTTTCAATCTATAGGATTATACAGTGAAAATTAAAGTGCTAAAAGTAGATTGAACGTGAAGTTCACCGACAAATGCCTAACAGGTTAATGAAATACATTACATTGTAATAAATTTGGGGAAACTAAATATTTAAATACTGGGGGTCATTATCTGGGTTTTTTTTAAACTTAATAACGTTATATTGAAATTTCATGTCTCAAATTTTGTGTACTGCTAATAATTTCCCAAGGGAAAGGAAAGAAAGAAAATATTTCATTACTTCTAACCATTATTTTTCCAAAAATAGCGATATTGTTACTACTTTGAAGTAGTATATTATTACATTATTGGCAGCAATATCAAGCACTTCCACTGCATATGTAAAATCAGCAATTTCTTTAATTTTTTTTATTTTATTTTTTTATTTTTTTTTTTTTTTCGCTGGGAAGAAATGCTTTTTCTCAAGTAAATTTTGTTAAAAAGGATTTTGATTGAAAAGATTGACTCTTCAAGGAACCAACAATAAAGATAAGAAAGATAATAAAGATTCGGTAGTTGTACTCCCACATTATATTCTAATTAGTGCAATATTGAAATGTAATTAAGGGCTGGATTTCTGGCTCAATATTAAAACAAAATAGATGTAAGTCAAATTTTGTTAAGAGCGACCATTTCCAATCTAAAAGTTTTTCTTATATTCTTTGATTTCTGTGATTGGGTACTTCTTTTAATTCAAACTATAATTGCTTACATGTTTATTTCATTTCGATTTCCTTATTGGATTCGACCACCAACGTCCTGGATTCAAGGACATTTTATTTTGGTTCCTTAATTGAATTCAGTTACTAATGTTCTTGGTTGAAGAACCATATTGTCGCCTACAATAACATTTGCGTACGGTTCTTATATCCTCTAAAGATATTAATGTTTCTTATTTCAAATATTAACTACTGTATCCTCTTACATGCTAAGCTGAAAAGTTCTATGAAGCTTGTAGAGTATACTAGAAACTAAAATTATTATCATTCATATGTAACTTCGTTGCAAGTCCACACTTGCAGTTTGTCCAGAATGGCCAAAAGAAAAGAGAATTCACAAACAACAAACGGAAAAAAAATCTGTATCTTAAAGTGTAAACGAAATAATGAAAAATTCATTAAGTCCACAGAAAATATCACTTTGATATTGAATTGAACTGAAATATTCATTATCACCTTGAAAAATTCCACACGTTTTTTCTTCATTTGTGTCCAAGTAAGACCCCTTAATGAAACGACTACAACATCGAAGAGGCATTGTGGACGGAATAAAATGAAAGTATATGGCGATAGTGATGCTGCTGCTGTCGCTGCCGATGCTGATGACGATGATGATGATGTTGCAGTTCCTCATGTTGTGTCCTTTCCAAAGAATGCATAGCCTTAATAAGAGGAACGCTTGGGCTAATTATCACAATTATTGGTTAAATTTACAAATTGATATGAAATTGATTATTAAGCGTGTGTTTGTATGAGACAAGAATACAAGAGAGTATAAGTCTTAATGTAGTGTTTTGTGCCTGCTCCAAGAAGTTTGTGATTGAAAAAGAACGCCAAACAATGTTGTCGTTTTAAGTTGCAAAACTTGTTTGCGACTGTTTCTACTGAAAAAAGATGGTGGGAACATTTAAAGTGTGTGCATTCTTTGCAATGTGGTGCAAAAACAAGAAAAAAAGCAAGAAAACAGGCGATAATAACAGAATTTTTAATTAAGATCGTTTTTCTGGTATTTCTTTAAGGTAAATTGGTCAGTGCTGTTAGTTTTTAGTATGACTTGAGACGAAAGAGCCAGGAGGAAGACAAAAAAAAAAAAAAAAAACGGAAGCAAAAATGTGCAGATAATAAATGTCAAAAAGTTTTTCAAATAAGGTTATTTCCTTATTTTATTTCAGTGAAAGAATATATTTCAGGTGTCCATATTCTGCAGGCGTGGAGGATTACTGCAAATTTTACAAATTCTTTCGTACTCTACATCACTTGTAGTAAAACAACGTCGTAGTTAGGATTTCATTTCAGATGAGGCTACAAATATTATTTAACTACATAAATTGTAGTAAAACTTACTGTTAAATAGACCAAATTTACTCTTGTGGCATTCTTACAATTATGGCGCGATTATAAGAGGTAATGCATCCGATTATCATTTTTCCCCCAAAATTTCTGGGTCCTAATCCTAACTTCCTTTGATAGGCTGGGCCTTGTGATACAGGGTATTGTGATGGTTTATTGCTGCTGAGTGTAATACCAAAAAATATTGAAAAATAGGTACGACAAAATATATACATATTGATTTAGAACCACTGATTTGCATTCTGCTTACAAATGAGTGTATGCTTTTAAATATGGTACATATTTGCGATGGTTTAGTCATGCATATGACCATTGCCGTCAATACGTTTAATGAACACTACGAGTAGTCGAGTAGTTGAGAAATCTAGTAAAAGATCTTCAAACTGAAGTTTCAAATTGTCATTAAGCAGTGGTTCCCTTTCAGTGAGTCTAAAACTGAAGCGTGTATAGACTCACTGAGTATGAAAGTCTATACCAAATCCGATTCATTGGATGCAAGGAAATTTGTACTGAGTTTTTTCATATTACATGTCGCCATTATAAACCGATTTCAGCTGGATTTATGTTAGCACAATTACCTTGTTTAGACTAAGGACGAACAATATTGAAAAGGCACATTATTAATTAATTTTTGACAGAGAATCTGATCAATTACAATCGATCCTCAAAGCTAGAGCTTTAATTGAAATTTAGCTAAATTTTGTTTGCATACTTATATATAAATTATTTATAAACGTTATTAAAATGGGCCATATTGGTTTACGATTTCTTGTAACCTATAGAAAATACACAGACAACTTAGCGTTCTGCTCCTAAAATTTTGGAATTCTGCTATATTTGTTGTTGAAAATTAAACACATCAATATAATGTAGCTGCCATATGAATGGCGCCAGGTTTCAATAAATCTCTCATACAATTCAGATCAATAATAATCGATCCTCAAAGCTGGAGCTTTAGTCTAAATTTAACTAAAATTTTGTTTGTATACTTATGTATATCTAGATTACATAAAAACTTTGTTTAAAATGTATCACATTGATCTATGTTTTCTTGTAGCTTCTAAAAAAATATACCGACAAATTTGAATTTTTGCTTCTAGAAGCCACAATTTGGGAGTTCAACTAATTTTGTGTCAAAGATAATTATTATTGAAAATGCAACAAATTCACCCAAGTTTTAAAATAGGTGCCGTAGAAATGGATATACCTAAGTTACTATTAACAAACTGAGGTTTTTATGGGAGATTGTTTATATTTAGCAAGTAAGATATGGTTGGATCAGAGAAAGACCTTATTTAGTATGGGCCATAGAGATTCATATAATCCTCTTGTAAATGAGTCACCATTTTCGGTTCTTCAAGCCATAGTTTTCAAAGAGTTTTCTACTTCTCACTATGATACAGTATTATAAATACAGTATTTAAATACAAGGTGGATGATGAATGATGAACAATTTTTTTTTAAATATTCAAAATGTTGTTTCTTCCAAAACTACGTGCGTAGTAGAACTCTGTGCGTAGAATTGGCAAAATTGCAGCAAAACAAAATCCCCAAAAAGCTGACTTCAAGAAGCTCCACACTCTGTTTGCTACCAAGGGCGCTTAAGCGCAATGCATCTGATTTTTCTTATGGAGTTATGAGGGTTAACAAGTTTATAAAACAGAATCAAAAATATGGTTGATTTAAAGCAGTGAAGTGATTGAGGCAATTGCGCTCAGCAGCAAATTTGGAAGATTTAAAGCAGTGCATTCGAAATATAACTGAAGTAATTTGCGTATCAACCCTCCGGACAGTGAAGAACGTTGTCGCAGCGAAGGTGCAGATCATTTAAATTTAATTATTGTTTGTAATGTTTTATTTTTCAATGAAGAAAGAAGGGTAGGAAATAATATGAATTATGAATTAAAAAAAATTGGCTAAGTTTTTTAATGTAGCAATACTCATCAGCCACCCTGAACCAATGCTTTTAAGAGAATGATTTCGCGCCCATTGGCTAGAACTGCATTTCGGGAAGGGTGACAATTCTTCGTTTTGCCATCGTAAATTGCGAAATAAATTTATAGTTGTTTATTTAGTATTTACGTTGAGACGGTTAAGGTATTGGTGTACGGTATTTTGTAGGTGCCCTAAACTGAGTGTGACATGACGCCTGTCAAATTATGCACTTAAAGAAAACATAGTTTGTAACAAATAAAATATCTAGTGAACTATCGATTTATACTACAACAAAGTAAAAAAATCAAAAGTGTGTTAAACGGAACAAAAGAAATATGTGTAAAATTTGAATTGCTTTTATTTCTTCGTTCGTTTTGATTATGATTATATCCAAAAAGATTCAAATATGCTTTCAAATCCAAGGTTAAAACGCCAACAAATTTGCAACGGCTGCCACAGATAAATGTTTAAAAATACTCTTGCAAATCAAGGTCCAAATAGCCAAGAATTATTATGAGCAATATAGCTTCACTTATACACGTAGAATTATTTGTAAAGGTGGCAAACAAAGATTTGGAATGGCAGTAGTGTTCGAAATTGTATCCTACAAACTATATTTTTCGGTTTGTTGGAACACATTAAAATGTGTAAATTATTGTGGAGGAAGTTCAGTGTAATTTAGTCTCAGTACAAACATGAATACCAGCAAGTCTGCATAAAAGTATTTAAAACTCATTTAGTACGAATTTGTACTCTCTTAGTTAATGAAAGTACCAATAAGAAGTAGTTGGAACAAACAAAAATAGCATCACATTTCTGTCACCTTTGCCGTTGCTGCAACGTCTGACAAACTTCAGCACTATCATTTATAATAAAATTTAAAACTTTCAATTTAATATATAACGAACGTTGTTCGCTTTTGTTCTAAACGACACAAAAATTACCATTAAATTTTAGTTAATGTGTCACATTTAAACTGAACACAAGAACGTTATTTTTTCATAACTTAATTTTAAAAGTAAAACCTGCATTGATACCTGCACCGCTGCCACATACAAAAATCGACGACAAACGAACGTTCTGACCACAATATTGATTGTCAGTTTTATATCTCCACATTATGTTAATGTTTTTGACATTAAAAATGCGCATTTATTGATTAAAACAAATCAAAGGAAAAAAAATCTACCAACCAACTGAAAACATTAACTACAACTTTATATGGTACTGACTATGAAAAGAACAACAAAGACATCAACGTTTAAGACAGCATTAACTGCACTAAATGAAATGTTTAAACAATTTTAAATGAAACAATTTAAAGTGCTCCTACACTCACAGTAGTAATGTGAGCTTGAATTAATTACATTTTATTGGCGTAATGAGAGCGACAAGTGTCAAAACGTAAGGAAAATTCAAGATAAATATTCATAGATCATTCTATGAATTCTAAATCGTATTTAGTGAATAATAATAGATAAGCTTAAACCTAAACTGTCGTAAAGGGCGCCATCTGAGCCATGTGCTGGGTATGAAGATATTCAAATTAAGCAAATTCAAACTCAGACCAACGTCTGCCCATATTTATGGCATCCACTGTTTCTGTTAAATATAATGAAATGTACAAGATCGTACACATCAAAGAATTGGTATGAAATATTGAAGGAATTAATATCAAAAAATTCATTTACAGTATAATTTTAAAAATCGGAAATGCAGAGAGAACAACCTCAAAGTAAAACACAATAAATTGGGAACAATTTTCCTTATTTTTCAACACAATCTCCTTTTAGCTCGATACATTTCTTCCTGTTTATAGTAGAAACCGTCCTTAAAATAGCCATCAACCGCAGACCCCATCCCTTGGCAAACCTTTCAGCACCGGGCCATTTTTTTAAGTTTGGAAAATAGTCCGAGGGAGTTAAATCTGGCTAATAAGGTGCGGGATGAAGCAAATCGAACTTTAAGCCATTAATTTTGACAATTGCCGTGTCTTTCGTGGACACCTCAATTGGTCGACTACTACGATGTTCGTCTTGGCAGCTCGTACGGCCTCGTTTAAACTCTACTGCTACCCAAAATTTTACAGTCGTAAATGAAGAAACAGACTCTCCTAGAGTAAAATCTAGCTGGGCTTTAATATTGGTCGGACTGAGACCTTTAAAATGGAAATATTGAATTACATAACGGTCACCAATTTTTCCCAAGCTTTCTTTTGATGACTCAAATAAAAATGCTAAACAAAGTGGCGCATTGAAACTTAAAACACAAATTGCCACTTTTCAGCAGAATAATTTTGTTCAAATGGCACTATCCATACGTCAGGTCTACTGGTTTGGGACCGCCAGACAATTTTAAACACAAAAGTATGCAGAAAATAAGACGGTATTTTAGTTTACATCTTAAGAATTCCTCGCTAGAGTAAGTTTTAAAGTGAAACACAAAACGAACAATGAATGAATATTTGTTTATTGCATTTATTTTGTAAAAATTTTTAAACTAAATATAAGAAATAAGATAAGATAAGAAATCTCTCAATATCTCAAGCAATTTCTTACGCACCTAGAATTTTATAAAATATTATAAAAGTTGAAGATAAGTCAGTTGTCACATAATCTTAAAAGGGGAAAAACGTGTTGATTATTGGTATACTAATGTGCAATATTTTAAAGTGTATTTTTCTTACTTGTTTGTTGCATTGTTTTAAAATTCCTTTAAGACAAGCTTGAGGTCAAGAATTTATTTACATCAAACATTTACATCAAACTTTCATTTGGTTTACCATCAACTCAGCTAACAAATTTCTCCTCGAGTGTAAGCATATGCATAAAAAATTTATTCCAAATCATTTTAACTTCCCCTTGAGCAAAATTTTGCAACAAATTTTTCAATTAAACCATTAATTTTATTTTACAAATTCTCCATTGCTATATTAAAAGCCATCTCTTTCTCGCTGAAATTGTACATGTCCATTACATACTACTGTATGCGTTCAAACCCAAAGTGGTTTAAGCTCATGAGACTTATCATCATATTTTTTCGATGTCACTTGAGTTTACCCTGCATACAGGGGAGGCACAGAATGACAATAGCAGAACAACAATGAGCGTCATTGTCAACAACCTTTAAAGAGAGCATAAAAAGTAGCTGCAGCAGCAACAATAAATTGACGGCGAAAAAAAAATCATTCACAACAGCAATTTTCAATGAACAAGCAATTGAAATTGTACGTACCTAAATATGTAAGCATGTAGAAACTTTTATATATGATGAATGTTTAAATTGAAAATAAGCCTACTGGAAGAGAATCGAGTTTATCATCTGGTATCGATGGCAACGATCTGAATGATCAGATTATTATTGACTGTTAGGAACCGACCCGTAGGGCATCGCAGAACTGCGTAACAACTATTTATTCTTTTACTGTTTTATTATTTCGTACATGTATGTAAAATTAATTATTAATTATATAATTATTAATTATTAATTAGATAAAATTAATAAGTTTTGTTTAAAGTGCTAATGGTAGCGGATACAGTTCTGAAAACTAGTTAATAATACTTTCTGTATTCTTTCATATAACGGAAATATTAAAATATGCAGCACTCCGATATATACATTATATACATATAATACATATATATAATTATATTATATATATATATATTTTTTTTTTTGAATTCTGGATTTATTACAATCTGTCCATTGGACATTCATTAATATTCACATTGGCCTACATACTACTTATATACTAAAATTTTATTTTTCATTCGGGAACACTTCCTTGAGTGTCCCTACTGCTATATTCGTCCTGAGTAGCCAGGTCCTGTGTGGTTCTCCTCCTTAGTCTGGTAAATAATGGTGTTTCGTTCATCAGATTGGACGCCAGCTGATTCGGATGTTGTTGAATACGATTCATGTATCTAGCGGAGTATTTTTGGACTTCTTCCTTAATGAAGGGTGTTTTCAATTCTCTATGCAACTGTTTTTTCGAGAAGTATCTGGGTGCACCGGTAATGGTTCGCAGTACTTTGGATTGAAAGCGTTGTAATATTTCAAGGTTGGAGTTTGCTGCAGTCCCCCATAACTGGATTCCATATGTCCATACGGGCTTTAAGACGCATTTATAGATTTTTAATTTGTTGTCTAGGGGTAATTTGGATTTGCCATTCAAAAGCCAACTTAAGGGTCTTAGTTTGAGCCCCAAGGCCAGCCTTTTTGTAAATATATGCTTTCTTCAAGTTAGTGTTCTGTCCAAATAAATGCCTAGATACTTTGCATCATTTGCTTGAGGTATTTCAACATTATTAATAGACACGGGAGGGCAACATCCTCTCCGAAGTGTAAACGTTACCTGAACCGATTTCGTTTCGTTTGACTTTATTCTCCATTTCTGCAGCCATTTTGTTATGGTATCGAGATGATTTTGCAATTTTCTAGATGCTTGATCCGGGTTGACATCAGTGGCAAGAACAGCTGTATCGTCTGCAAACGTTCCGATAAGAGTCCCTTCTTCTGTGGGTAGATCCGAAGTGAAAATCAAATATAAGGCAGGACCAATAATGCTGCCCTGAGATACTCCCGCATGCGATTTAAACATGTCCGACATGCCTTCGCCGTGTTTAACAAAAAAGGTTCGTTCAGATAGATAAGATTTCAGAAAAATGAAGAAATTCGTGGGTAACATTTTCCTCAATTTGAATAATAAACCTTCGTGCCATACCCTATCAAAGGCTTGTGAAATGTCCAGAAACGCCGCATTGCAATACTTTTTCGTGTCGAAAGATTTATTTATCAGTTCAACTAATCTATGAACCTGTTCAATCGTCCCATGTCCCTGTCTAAAATCAAATTGGTGATCAGGTATTAGTTTTTTTGACTCTATTATGGGGTTTAATCTTCGGAGAAATAAAATTTCGAGGACTTTTAATGGTATAGGTAGGAGGCTTATGGGCCTGTAAGAAGAGGTTTCTTCGGGTGGTTTTCCAGGTTATATTATATATGCACTATATTTTTAATAGTTTACATCAAAACCGGCTATGATTAGTACCAGCCACTATCGTTCGCATGATCGTGAGTTCAACCCCCCATTAAGCGGCCTACGAGTATCGATGTATCCGACGACTCCTTCGAGTAGTCGAATAAGCGAAATGCCTGCTGAATGCTTCTCAAACTATGACGTTCGGAATCGTCGTTAAACTGCAGGTTCCGTTGAGTGAGTCTAGAAATAAGATGCGTGCGAGCTCACTGAATATAAGAAAATCTTCCATATTTCATTCATGGATTGCAAGGGAATTTGCTTCTTTAATATCAAAAACAACATTTTTTATATATTGTAAACTTGACATCACAATAATAACACTATATTTGTTATCTTGATTCTGTAGGCAAAGGAAAATATTAATAAATTGTTTAAATAATTCTGCATCCCAATTCAAATTCACAATACTTACGACAGACCACCCAGCCAAAAAAAAAAAAAAAAAAAATTGTCATTCAACAAGAATAACATTTACATCGCTTCAGCGTATTGCATGCATATTTATAATTTACAAGGAAGCGTTTTTCCACCGCGTCCAAATCTAATCAAACTCGGTAGTTCTTTTTAGATTGAATTACATTTATGTAAATACGAGTACTATTAATTTTTCTTGGATTCGACTGCCACATAATCACAATTGATAGAAACACTGTTTCACGGCCTAATATCGACCTGGAAACTCTGATCCAAAAACAATATTTCTTTCATTACATGGAAAATTGCAGCAAAATTAGAGATTTTTCATTGCAATAATAATTTACATGAAAATATTAAGAAGAAATACCATAAATAACCACTTCCCTCCCATGACAAACCTATGTTAAATTCATTGTCGATTTTCCCCACTCCTATGAGAAATTAATTGGTAAATTTGTCGTTTTCGATCTAAATGTCTAAACGTCCTAGATCGTTTTCGATCTAAATGTCTAAACATCCTAGAAGGTTAGAGATTACTTTATACTAACTATGCCCATTTTCAAACAAATTTTGCTGAGCACACACATGGAGAAACGGAAATTTCCAAAAATCCATCTCCTTAATAACCATCACATATTGCGATCTAGGATACAATGGATGAGGTAAAAGTGAGGCGGTTCTGCATTACATCAGTTTAGCTTGTTTTTTTTTAAATATTTATCATTTTTCAATAACCAAACTCTAGTAGTCTAAAAAGTAGTCCATGAACGGGTAAATTCTTCTCTTACTGTACCAATTCTGCTACGTATAAAACATATGTTATATTAATGCGATCTAAACGCGCCCGTTTGTGTGTGACTTTAAAATATATATAAATTGGAAATAATTTTCGCACTGATCAGTTGCCACCACATACCGCATCTTGTAAAGGGATATGTCAAAATGAATGTTAGATGAATAATTGAACAAATGGACTGGCTGATAATGTGTCATAGACAGCGTACTAAATTTGCCCCTTTTTTGAGGTAAAAATGTTATTTTTGCATTATACTCTTTGTTAACCGTGCCTTTACTATGAGCAGTCCCTTAAAAATTATTATATATTAGATGGGATGATATTATTCGGTACCTTTTAACTGTCACCTTTAATTTGTAAATCATTTCACAGAAAAAAATGCTGAAAATTCAAATTATCAAAAAAAGTGTACTCAATCCCTACACCATTTTGTCCACTTGTGTCCCCTCTGGTCCATACAGTCTTATACCGGCCGATCGCCAAGTGAGTGTTTCATAATCACCCCGCTTATGATAAATATATTATTTTTGCAATAGATGGTTTTAGCATCTGGCAATGTATGAAAGCCACACAAGTTAACGCTGCTACGTCGCAACGATACCGATCCGGCGGCCCAAACACAATCGATAGTTAGTTTAGGAGCCACCGTACAGTCCAGACCGTTAAAAAAGTAATTGGTGAATATTTTGTCTACATTTTGTAAGTTTGTATGGCATAGATTTTCTACGAGGTGTGTCGATTAAGGTCATTAAGTATAACGAGATGCGTCATTCAAGTGGAAGGCTTTTAAAATTTTGTTTGGATTTCTCTCTAAATAGAAAATAACGTTTAATAAAACGCAATATAGTTAAGGGGTTTCATTTGTCACGGATAGCAGAGTAATGATGTTTCGAAACGCGGTACATTGCAATGTGAGGAAACCCTACGAAAATGACAGCGGTAATTACAATGTCAAAAGTTCGATGCACCGCTGGCTTATTAGGAAGCGAGTTTTGTTTATCAATGGATAAACATCTTGTTTTTGCAAACAAAAACAATTAGACTTTATTGGCTTCTCAATATTATTACGGTACTTTGAAAGGCCGTTTCAACACCTTTCAATAATATCTAATTCGAAATATTACATGTACATGTAATTTTTTTGGCATGTACTTTGCCAAAAAAAAAAAACACTGCTTAATAGTTACACTGGCTTAAATGACATACAGTTATATACTCGTACAAGCTGTATCCTAATACCACGTACTGGACCTTTTTATCGTACTAGAGTGAAATTCACAATTTTTTTATATATATACTCTTATCGAAACCATTACACTAAATTTGTTCTCTACTTTAGACGCCGCCTGTCGTAGGTTTAAGTAACTATTGGAAGAACTGCCATCAACGCCTAAACAATAACTTTGGTAATCACTATCGGGATGAAGCTTGAGGCACTGAGAAACACAGAATGATATTTCAATAAGACAACCAAAAAAAAAAAAAAAAAATACGAGTAGGAGAACTTTAGATATTCGGTGAGCTTGCATGTGTTCTGGATTTAGAATAGATGAATTATATTTAACACGGTATAAACCAATTTAATTTTAAGCAATAAATTAAGTATAACAAAACTGCAATAAACGCGAGATTACAAAATGTATTAGTATTTCAAATTTTTATGGAAAAGATTATGTCATTTGGATCTGGTAATTGCGTCTAGTTTATCCAAAAAAATCAGTTAGATCCACATTAACCCGTCCATGTAAATTCTTTTGTTCTTTTTTCACGATCACATTTTTATATCAACGTTTGCTAAAAGTGCATCCTTATAGCACGTGTCCTGCCTTCATATATTATGGCCAAAAAACCTGTTTCATATTATCTAAAAAAACCGCACATTAAACATTCCGTTAAAAGCAACTGAAATTGTTATTATCTGCAACTGACAAAAATGTCGCTGTCCTTATCCCCCTTTTTCTTTCGACTGTTGCCAACGAAACAAGAATTATTATGTGTTGAAAGGGTTAAAACTGATCAAATAACCTTTAACAAAAGTTATTTATAAACTTCCCCATTGCAAAGGAAAATGATCACAATTCGAGCAACTGCTTATGCGCGCACAGTTGGCGGTAAAAAGAAACCAACAACTCCAACTCTGAACCACCAATTTCAAATATGGTCTGAACCCTTGGCAAGACAGCCAGACGGACAGACATCCCTTTTGGGTCCGATCATAGTTTTTGTTGGTTTTATTATTGTTCTTACTTCAATTCTACTGAATGTAGAAAAGAAACTAACTGCTGTTTTTGGCCGGTTTAATATCAAATAAAAACAATAACGTTGACATTAATGTAGTCCAAAAGTCACAAGCAGGAAAACGTAAAGTCCGCTACAAATACAGATGATAATAATAAAAACACAGGACTTGTTAAAACGCACACACAGACACACAAAACGACAACAACATCAACAGTGAAAACTCCACCAGCAGCAGCACCTCAGCCAACAACAACATTCTGGTTATACGAGTAGAAAAAAATGTTAAAAGCGCATGCGCACATGTTCGCTTTGTCTCATTTTGTATTCCAAAGAATGAAACAATAGGAATTCCCTTTTGGCAGACGTGTTTTTTTTTTGTCAACTGTCGTTGCCGTTGTTGTTGATTTTTTCCTCCCTGATGCTGTTGTTTTTGTTGTTGCTGTTACTGTTGTTACTCGTCTCTATAGCATGTGTTTTGTTTATTGTTGCAAGTATGAAAATTTAAACGAAGAACACTCTTTATACTAGTTTATGTTATTGTTTTATACCCTGTTTAACAAAATTAACATACATTCAAAGCAAAACTACGCCCTCATGTGGTCGGTGGTGCCTCAACAGTGTAGCTTAATGTTTTTGTTGCTGTTTTCTTGTTTGTAGCTGGCTTAAATGAAGTTAACAAGTTAATACTATTTGTTGTTACAAATAAGGATTAAAGACCAACGAAAAGCAACAACAAGAGCGGAGACAATAACAATTAAACCAATTAGTAAAAGAGGGGCAATCCGCGTGGGTGGATAAGAGCTGGTTTATGCGATGATGTCATGTAAATGGCAAATTTAGTATGAACGATGATGACCAATGTCGGCAGTGATGACAAAATCGTGAATTTTATAAAGTTTACTTAAAAATATGACGTTTTATATGTCCCCAGAGCTATAAAACTTTTGATATGTAAAAAGAAGCGAAAACAAGGAAAATACCAGTACAGAAATTTCAATAAGGTGAACTGGCTTACATTTACTTTCATCCTAGATCCTTTTGCAAGTACTCCGCACATTCTGACAAATGAAGTTTTTATCAGCAAACACTCTAAATTAAAGCACAACATTGCATATTTGAATGAAAGATATGAACCTAGGAGAATATGGATTAAATGAAGCAATTTATTTGGGATGGTGGCGACATCTGGTCGATTTTTTTATACTTTACCAAGCGTTAGAGTACAACAAGTCGATATTAAGCCTAAAATGAAAAGTTAATTTAAATTACATTTCGATAAATCGGTCAATTAGCGTGGTAGGCACATGAGAATAAAAATGGGCACATTCCCTTTCTGGTGTCTTCTTTACAAATTGATCGTTTTAGCGAAATTGTATTTTCTTTCTAAAAATCATAATCCATAGACTGCAGTAAGCTAAATTTTTTTGATTAATTATGTTTAATCATAATTCTTGGTAAAATTATTAATTTCGTAAATTATTTAATTCATTCAGTTGTATTAAATGCAGGGTAGGGCATCAATTGCAATACAATAAGAAATTCAAATAACTTGTTTTAATCAATGTATTTGATTTATTTATTGCTTTTATTGTATAGAAGAATCAAATTTCGTTTGTATAACCAATTGGTATTGAAAATGATAGACCGTAATTGACCCCCTGAAAGATTGAAGGCGGAATCGCCTACATTGTTGTTTTAATGAACTGCTTCAATTCAGTCCAATTCCTCTTTGTACAACTCTTGCTTGAAATGACACCATAAAAAAAGTCTAGTGCCGACCGGTCAGGTGAACTTGGGGGCAGTTTCTGGATATTAATTTGTTCGGAAATTTTCGTTGGTTCTCTGCCATAACCAGTCTGGCTATGTGTGCAGTTGCTCCATTTTGCTAGAACCAAATGTTGTTAAAACGGATACGTCTTCGGCGCAGTTTTGCGTAAAAAACTGCTTCAACGTCTTTAAATTAAACGGTCTCCATTGATAGTTGACAGTAGCACTATTCATGCACCACCCTATACAATATTGCTCATTAATTCAGAGCATTTATTGTTGACGTAACGTAGCCAAACGATTTGTTATGCTCCTTTTGGCGTTCCGCACACTTTTAAATCAATCCAAAGGGAAGTTGTGGTTTATAGTAAAAATTAATTTATAGAAAATATTGATTTATAGCAAAAATTGTTTTACAGCATAGATTGAAGTACTTTCCTGCCAACACGCGCTGACTGCTTGATGATTTTCAGCATTATGCATTTCAAATTTTAATAGTACTCCACGAGCACTCCATATTCGCGGCGGTGGTAAGATCTATGGAACCAATTTGATACTTGCAGTGCTGCCAAGTATTATAGAATCTGCAAAATTATACAATTCGCTGTGTCTATAAAATAAGTTGTATGTAATGTTTCGAAGCAGTCAAAATAGTTACCGATATGTTTATAAGTTCAAAACTTATCGAAAGTAGTTATGAATAGCTCATCATAGCATTAATGCCCTGAAGAACGAAATAGTCTTTGGATTCTCCTAAAATCTATATTAGTGTATTTACGGGTTTCAAAGAATTTACATATAATGTTTTTGTAACAAATTATCTTCTTAGACTGGCATTGTAGTATTCTTGAATTTCAAAAAAGAGCAAACCGTACTTTTTGAATTTGATATATTGTAGGCAAACTCTTTAAATGATATTGCTATAAAATGTCAAATTGATATGAAAGCATAAATAGCGACAATCCTGAAAAAAGTTTTTCAAAAATTAAGGTTTTTTCTTTACCGCGCAATTCTGTAATGCCTCACTGGCTATTGGAAGTATTATTCCGCTAACAAACTCTCGAGGATATGTTCCGACACGCCGAGCACCTACTCCCAAGGGGATACTGATATTTAAGCCGTTCTTGCTGTAGCTACAAACCGTCTCTGATACAGCTGCCGGCATTATTGGCTGCTTTTTGTAGTGAGTCAGTTGTTTTTTGCTATTGGGATCTTGCGTATGTTGTCGCACGAGCTGATCTTAACAATGGATTAAGTCAATTGTTCAATTGTTTTACAACACGATAACTTAATTAATGTTACTTGCATCGCAGGAGAAGAATAAAGCCGAAGAAGAAGAAGGACAAAAAAAAACTACAGTTTTTTGTTTGTAGCCAACGTAAAATTTCGTACATGACAAATTTAAGAGGCGAAGATGTTTTTGCTGCTCGTTTCGTTAGGAACTTATGAACTGAGTGTAGAGG
>JAHXMU010000118.1:1356631-1400394 GCA_019455685.1 Philornis downsi | reverse complement strand
TACCTCCCATATAAACCATAAATTAAATATCCAATATTTCTGCTCCTTTTTACGGTATTTGAACCAAATTTGGTACATCGGTTTGGTGTACATATCTTAAGTGCTGCTGCAAATATGGGCGGGATTGGACAATGGAGAGTGGTACCTCCTATACAAACCACAAATTAAAAATCAATTATTTCTGCTCCTGCTAAAATTTGAAGGCAAAGCAACGTTTGCCGGGTCGGCTAGTATATAATAAAAAGAAATTCATTAATTTTGCATGTCTTGGAAAACTTTATTTAGCGTAGTTAGAATAATACTATTTAGGTAAAATAAGCACAGTTTTGTTCGATAATGAGTAATGTAACTCCATTATGCCTCTCTTAGAAACCCTCGATAAAAATTTTGATTTCCAAAAATTTGGGCGATCGATTGTCACAAAATTCTCTTGGTGGCAATTTTTCAATTGCAAACTTATTCGCCATAGACATGAATAGATGGTGGATACTTTCCAAGAAAAAAAAAGAATAGTATTTTAGCTTCTACAAATACTACTGAGCATATTTTCCGATTGTAAGAAAGCTCTTTCTAATTATAGCAAAGATAGTGATGAACCTAAAATTGTTTAACATATATTTAAAATTGTTTAATATATATTGTTTAACATATATGTAAGTTAATCAGTAATGTGAATTTTGATTAAAAAAAGGAAATTGTCTCGAAAAAATATCCAAAGAGTTTTCACATATATAGAAGAAAGTGAAAAAAAATGTCAAAAACAACGGTATCCCTTCTATAACAACCCCACGTTGAATTCATCGATTATTATCTAATATCCACGACTTCTAGACGGTGGAACGCTGTTTTTTCACTGGGTTAGAGCCAGATTTAAACTATTACCTGAATCACTATCCATGTACGTAGCCTGGCGCTGTCCTGCAGGAGTACAATTTCCATCCTCTTGGCTAAATGCAGCCGCTTTTGGAAGATTGCTTTCTTCAGACGGTCCCATTGCTTACAATACAAGTCCTAATTAAGAGCCATAGAGAAGCAGCTCATAGTAGGTGTTTCGCCTACTATGGCAATCCCTAAACATATACCAAAACCTTCCTGACTGTTCCTGACTTGGAAGCCCTTGTCATATCCGCTTTAGAAATGAATCCATTTGCTGACGGTTTTTTTTTTCGTTACAGTTACATATCGAGCTTCTCTTTATATCAGACCTTACTCAAGTGGTTCCAAAATGGTTTTGTGCAATGTTTAGCTCCCAGGCAATCGAATTAGTGCTTACATGATGGTCGGACTTGACGATTTCCCTTATTCTATCGGCATTATCGACAATTGGTCTTCCAGAACGTGGTGCATATTTGACATCAAAATTATCGGAAGAGAATTGACGATACGAAAATTGTGCATGATTGGCTGTCACAGCATTAAGAGCATAAAGACTAAAGTTTTAAGCCATCTAACTTGCGTTTTTGCATCTATTGAAAAAAAAAACTATACATATAGAATTTTGCTTGTGTTCATCTATGAACTGCGCTCAAACAATACAGAGTGAAGCAATCACAAAACTGTCTCAGTACTTTTTTGAGTATGAAATCTTATCTTTATAACGCCATCTAAAGTAACACGATCGCACTTATTTGACACGATATATAAGTTGCTAAAGCCATATGTAGGGATAATAAGGGATTTCTTTTAACATCCCCTATTTAAGGAAGATTTAGTTCAACCCTATATTTCAACTGTTATGGAGTTTAAGGCAATAGGCAGCGGGAGATTTCACAGTATCTAAAAGTTTAAAAGTAAAGAACGCGTATCCTCCATGATTTTACTTTTGCTTTGACGAAATATTGTTATTTTCAAGGGTAGCAAATGCATTGTAAAGTCTTCTGTAGTCAGAATATAAGTTTTATATAAACTATCGGCTAGTCCGACAAATCTCCGTTCTGACCACAGAGGAACTGAGCTTTCCAATCTTAACGTATTAAATAATTGTACTGTCATTATATAAAGTTTGGAGCACTGTTTTCAAGAAAATGCTTACCATATTCGCAATTTGGTGTAATTGGAAACAAACGTACCTGTAAAAAACAAAACATGAATGAAATTAATGCATTTTAAAGTGGTAAAAACAATTTGTAACATAAATAAAATTAAACTGATCACTGAGATTTTGCGATGTAACCCTGTTAGGTTTGCCAGGAATAAGCATGGAAATGCAGTTAGACTAACGAGGTATGAAACAAAAATTCACAAAAGAAATTATTTAATTCGTTAAACGAATAAATTTACCAAACACACAAATAAATTGTATTGCATCTAATGAATAGTAAATGGGAAAGCTTCCCAAGTTGAGTGAGTCTATTTTTAGAGGCTATGCAGAAATGACATCCGCTTAAAGAAAGTTCTACAGAGAAGAATCATGGGCATGTCTGCTAGTAGTTTGCCAGTCGTCTTTAAATTGTAGGTATAGTTTGTGTGAATAAGCCTGAGTCCATCTGGATCATATCAAGCAAATATAAATTATGCAATAACATCAAAATATTAATATCAGCAATAGAATCACTTGATTTGTTTTCTATTAGTATGCTTTCCACTCCCTGGTTAGCTGAAAGTATTTTCTAGATGTGAATGACGATCGTATTATCACATTCTCATGTCATCTCGTTTACAAAGGGAGACAAAATATTATTAAAGTATTGTAACGTTATTATTAATGTTATTTCGAAATGGATTATTGAGTTTATACTATCTAGTGTAGATGAATATGGGCATAGGTTTATGTATAGGGCAATTACGATAAACGAGTATATGCGATTTCAAATACGCTCTAATTGGCTCAACTGTCCAAAATTGTTTCACTATTCATGCACACCCTTTGAAAAGCAATAAACCCAATGGTCCTTTTCTTGCACATCAAACAGCATATGAACAAATATTATACATCGTATATTTTTCGGGCCATTATAAAGTAATAAAAAATTATATGGTCTAGAAAATTGTAGAATGTTACAAATAGGCAGGTGTAATTTTTATCATTTGCATAAACACTATTTCAAAGGTAAAACATATGAACAGAATTACATACATATATACTCATATAGAAATACGTAAATACCTTCTTTTAGAAAGATAACAGGGAAAATCGCATATTTTATCATATATCAAAAGGTACAAGTAGTAACAAAAATACACGCACACACACACACACACACACACACACACACACAAACCCCTTCTTGGCGCTTTTCCAAGTGTTTGAGTAATATCCGCGCTTCATCATTCATACAAATAGCGTTGGAGTGTTATCTTAAAGGTCAATATATAAATAGCTGAAGTTTCGACTTTGTTGTTTCCTCATACAAAAACCTCTGTAACGATAAGAGGCCAGTGAACACAGAAAAATCACCGGCCGAGCTGTAGAGAAATTATAATAAATTTGAACTGAATTTGCATTCATCATACAGTGGATTGTTAAATGTCAATTAAAACAAGACTACTAATTGTTTTCAATTGAAGAGCCATGACAAAAACTAACAACGAAACAAAAAGCGTAATATTTGTTAATCATTTTTGCTACGGCATTTACAGGTATGGGGCAATTTAAACTATTGGCATATCAGAAAGTTAATTTATGTACGGGAATGTAGGATTATCCATTTAGTGGTTGCAAAACCGCCGTTCGGGCAAGGCTGTCGGCTGTTAAATATCTTTCATCTGAAGTGTTATTTATTGAAACGTTTGCCATTTACAAATAGGGATCGTTTAACAATCGAAAAACTCGTACAAATAGTTAAAACTTACTACAAAAGTGGCGATTCAAACGTGCGCACTTTTCGTGCCTTACGGGGTAATTACGGTCGTTATAATTGAGTTGCTGTGCACAGATTATAAAGAAATTTGAAGGAACTGAAAACGTTATAAATGTGGTCAGGCCTGTGCATCATCGCAATGTACGCACTGACTAAATTATCGCTTCTGTTAGTCAAAATGTGGCTAATAATCCGAACTTCAATTCAGAGCGCTATGGCCACATGATAATTGACTTTTTTGACCTGCAATTGAAGATTATGAACTGGACCATATGTGGTTTCTACAAGACGGTGCCAAGAGCCACACAACATGACCAATACTGACTTTATTGCATGAGAAGTGTAATTTCACGTCAATTGGCCACCAAGATCATGCGATTTGACACCGTTACAATTTTTTTTTGAGGGGCTACGGCAAAGTGGTTGTATTGAGCAAAGAGATAGTGTTACATTTTGCTTACGAAATGGAACTTCTGCTTCAGAAATGTTAATAATGTTGCAGAAGAGCTCCTTTGGGCAGACTTTGTCAAAAAGAACTGATTGCAAATGGCAGTGACATTTCCAGATCATAAGTGTGGATGACCACGTTTGAATCACCATTTTTGTAGAAGGTCTTAACTACTATTTCTACGCGTTCTTAGGTTATTAAACGATCCATATTCGTAAATGGCAAACGTTTCACTAAACAAATATCACTTCGGATGATAGGTATTTAACAGCCTTACTAGACTAGTCATTTTGAAACCACTAAATGGATAACCCTATACAACACTTACATTTGATAATGTTTTGTTAGCAAGTTAAAAAAGTAAATTCGGTTATTGCCAGTTCTTAAGTTTTGTAAAAAGTCACGAATCCAAATGTCGGTTTTGAGAAGTGAACTCACTGATACTCAGTAAAAAAAGAGCATCCAAAAAAGTTAAAAAGTTCCTCTAGTCTCTGTCTTGGAATGGTGAAAAAATGGATAACCATCAATGAATTTAACATGGAGTTGTCAAAGGAGGGACGCTGTCGTTTTTGAGACCTTTCCACTGCTTTTTCATCAGATCTTCTATAGCAGTGAAAACCTTTTATATCATTTTTATGACAATGTTCTCGTTTTAATCAGAATTCATATAACTAACCAAATTGAGTTATTAATGAACAACAATTTCAAACACATGATAAAATGTTTTAAGTTTTTTCATCGGAGGCAAAGAAATAACGCTAAAAATGTTTAATATTCGTAAAATGACTGTTGATTTAACGTCTATATTTCATAGGTTTTTTCATGTAATTAAAAAGAGTTTTCCAAGAAGCGGAAAACATGCTCATGAAGAGTTTTTGGAAACTACAAAAATATGTTCTTAAGAATGACTTCCACTTTTATTTTTGGGCAGTTGTGATACTCACAACGATAGTCTCGTTTAGTAACCATCGTCCCAAACGCCCACATTAGGAAATACTAATTCTGAACAAGTACTAATTTTTCTTACTGAACTATATTCAAAACTTTTTAATGGCTTTGTCCTCTATTAGTACAAAAAATAACGTTTTTTAATGTCATATTAAAAAATTTGGATAGTAATCTAAGCTATCGCCGCTTCTTAAGTTTTTATTATTTGCAGTAGCAGCCAACGGTCTGTGTTAATAATATATTGTAGATAATAGCAAATTGCATTAAATCTATTTTCAATATTCCTATTCCTTCCGCGGTGCCTTATATTGCCCACCTCCGTTATAACAAACAATTAAATAGCTATCTAAACTTTAACCATTAACTAATTTATTTGCAATAGAATGAAACGACACTAAATAATTCCTGTAGCGTCATTTAAGAAATAAACGTTAACAGTCGATATCGTCGTACATCAAGATAATTACAATACGAGTTGAGTACTTGCTCGTCGTACTCGTATATGCATAAATTTGAAGAAAGAAAAAAAATATCCAGTGCAAATTCATGCCACGATGAAAATCGAAATTAAGTGTATGCATGGAAAACCCCCTTGGCTGTACAGCCAAAGTGAAACTCAAACGTAATATGAGTAAAGTACAATGAATAAATTTAAGTGAAAAGTAGTTTTTTTTTTTTTTTTTTTTTTTTTTGTGCAAAACATACTCAACATTTATACTACAAATTATAGTAAATTCTACAAAAATGCATACTTCTTATGTACGAGTATATGAGCAAATATGCCAACCCTGTTCCCCTGTGGAAGCTCCACTCAAAAAAAAAAAAAAAAAATGCTTGATTTCTACATTTTAGCTTGTTTTATTTTTGGATTTATATTTCACAACATCCATTTGTTGTTGCTTTGCGAGTTGTTTTGTTATTTGATAGTTATAGTGATTCAGTTAGTCAAGTAGTCAGTAGTCAGTCGTATGGGTGTGAGTGAGTACCCGTCGCTGGCAGTGAACTCTCCTCGTCTTAGTTAGAGATGCAGCACATAAAACAGACATAACAGCAGACGTTTAGACAAACATATGTAGACAATAACTTTGAATATTGTAAGCGCGTGTTGGAAGCGACATTTTGACTGACATTTTTCTTTTGCATATCGTTTACAATATTTGCCACAACAACAGCTACAACGACTGTTATCTCTTACTTGTTTGGAAAAAGATTCTATTCTATGTAAACGGACAGTATGATCTGAAATTATAGCATTTTTTGTGATATTTGGCTGCGATAGAAGGCGCGTTAGGCTACTTTAATATTTATAGTGTGAGCAAATGGCGAATATTTATAATATTTCCAAACATAAAATCTAATCAAATTTAGAAAACATTCAACAATAACTTCCTAGAAAATTTTTATCGACTCCTTTTTGTTATAAATAGAATCGAATGAATTGTACATTTAAAGGAATACATAGCGAATACTTTCCATGATCGCAACCTCTTCAGCGAGTTAGTTGGGGTATATAAAATGACCTGGATAATGTCACATACAGTGGAACTCCAATTATCCGAACTCCGATCAACCGAATCGCTGATTATCCGAAGCCATTAGCCATTAGCCATTGTGTTGTTGTCCTCCTACTCGTTCATATGTACATATGTACACTCTTTTATTTTTATATATTCTTTTTATGTACTTTTACTTCTTTTTACTTTACTAATGCATACAATGCCAAAAATAAGCTCTTTTACTTTAAAATCCCCTTTTTTCAGAAAAAATCCAATTATCCGAATTTTTGATTATCCGAATGTGGTCCGGTCCCAATTGATTCGGATAATTGGAGTTCTACTGTACTTTTGTTCTTGTTGTCGACAATCGTTGCAATTTAGCAATTTTCGCATGTTAACTGTTATAGATGATCATAATTTCTATCTCTAAGGAGACGAATTCATGATTGAAGACAAACAATAAAAAAAGCATCGAATTATTTGCACTACTACAGAAAATTCAATTAGCTTAACAAACTAAATGTAGGCTGAATAGGCCTATCAAACCACAGGTCACACAGTTGATTATAATGTGCGTTTTTATGAAATCAAGACGATTATTTCGATGTATCTCCTTAGTTTAACCTTTTCTACCATTATAATTAAAAGAAAGAGAAGATGTTGTGGCAGCGAAATTGGAAAATTTGGAATAAACCATAGATCTTGGTTAGTTATTATAAGTTAATATAGTATTATTTGATAAATGCTGACCATTTAAAAATCAATTCGTTCTTTAGTACCCCTCATAAAATCAACGCTTTTTTGTAGACCCTTCAAACAGTTTGCATTTGTTGTTAATTTTAATTAATATGTTATGTCGTGTTGGAAATAGTGAAAACAAAAACAATTTACAAGGGATTGTGCAAGCTCAATAACATATAAATATAAATAAACTTGATTATTACCGAAACCTGTCCTCAATCATGAGTATAAAGAGAATACGTTTCCAGAGCAAACAGCTACTAAAATGACCAAATTGCTTTTGTGTTAGAAATTAATTAAAAATTCAGAATCTACTCAATGGTTTCAAACAAAATTTAATGTAATTAGTATTCAAATTCTTCACATTTTTTTAACAGGACTAATATATTTAGGATAAATATAGAATTGACTCAGTTATAACAAATTTACTTTCCCCCCGAATGAAAATGTAATTATGTTGAAAGTAACTTTATTGATGGAAAATGTTTTATTTAACTTGAAAATTGTATAGAAAAATGTAATCATCTTATTGATGTTGAAATTAAGAGAAAATATCTTGATTCCGTTTTTATATTGTCAATACATAAGCAACATTCCAGCGAGAAAAATTCTTACCTTTTGTTCAACGTTTGTTTTCAATTATTGGTAAGACTGTAGCAATTTGTTGCAATTTCTAAAAATATTAGTGTTTACTGCCTGTTTTCCCATTATAATCTCTATTAGGATGTAGCTGTGATTACACAATAGCTGGACACGTCTTGGAAGGTTATGATTATTTCCGCACCTTTATTCATCGAAGACGTTAGAGAACTTAGACTTAAACCTGACTTTAAACAAGTTTACTACATCGAGCTGTGGAAAATAACAGTATATTCGTTAAATTAATGAATATAGTCAATGATATTCTAATTAAACCGAAAAGAATACATTTAGATTTCAGAGTGAAAACTATTTAAAAACAAATTTTGTCTTATTTACTTTGGAAAGATTTTTCTAGTCGTTATGCCTTCCAAAATCTGGGTTAACAGTAGATTTATTCGATAATATGATAATATTTGGCAATATGACTCTCTTCTAGAAATTCGACATAATGACCGATTTGTTTAGGAATAGTTTTTCCATACTTTTTGTTCATTATTTTCACATTTTTTTTGTTTCATTATTTTTTTTAACACACATCGTAGTTTGATATTTCACCACCGTAAAACTTAGCCCGGTACAGCATCTACTAATTACTCAACTACAATACAGTATTCATCATTCGACGCTTCGTGCCCTTAGTCCAACTTAGGATCCACATTATCGAACAGTTCGGTATGCCATAGAAAAGCACAATTTTCATAACTGTATAGTACGTGATCGAATAGACCCTGGATGTGGTGTAGTGAAGAAAATAAAGCGCCCATTTGTGAAAGCGCACATTGTGACTGCGATGACTTGATTCGATGATGTCGTCAAAAGATTAGTCTGTCGTATATAATAAAGATCCTTATTTTATATAAGGATCTTGGTTTCAAGACATATAAAATTTAACCCGTGCAAGAATTGAAGTCGTCCTTCTGAATGGTCACTGGGTTCTTAAAAAAACTTGAAGATGATCCATTGTTTTCTACCAAAATTTTGTTCAGCTATAACCAAATTGCCATATTAAGGCTAGAAAGCAACCTGAAGAGTTCCAATAGCTACCGTTAGATCCTTGCAAAACAATTATTTCGTGTGGTATAAGAGCGGGTGGAATCATTGGCACATATTTTTTGAACATGAAGTCGGCATGCAACAATAGTTGATGCCCGTTATGGCAGATTGTTTGCTAACTGAAATTCAAGCCAACAATGAGATTTGCTTTTAACAACACGTCCGAAAAACTGTGTCGTTATTGGGCCAATAATTCGGTGAATAACATAACAACACTGGACATTTCTTTATTCTTCTTTATGAATTTCATAAAACAAAAGTCTCCATGAACAAGACGGCTACGATGTAAAATCCAACATTATTTGCGTCATTTTTTAAATATCGTTAGAAATGCTCGAGGGGACCAAAAATAGGAACTTCAGATTAAACCAAGTTAAAAGAATGTTGCGGTCGTGATATGAAAGAAATAATTTGTACAAAAATATAGGCGGAGACCGGTTCACTTAAATATAATGGTAATAAAGATTGCACAAAAAAGCCGATTCTTTTTCTTTTATTTTTTAACAAATTTCAGTATTGATAATTTCGCCTAAATCTTACTTGGCAGTAGATTAAATTGGAACTATAGCCTTTCATCATTCAATTGGCAATGCATTTACTTTGGTTACTCCCAAATATTGCTACAATTTTGCTCCCATCTGTAAATAAAGCCATGCAAATAGAAGAAAAGAATTCAAAGCAAAAAAAAAATGTCAGAAGTCTGATTTTGTTTTTAAGTGAATTTTAAGCAGTAAAAAGTTAGAAACCCCTTGATATGTGTGTAGAATGTTTACGTTTTCACTCTTATTTGAGAAAAGGGAAAAAAAGTCAGTATTGTTTTTATGCAGTATTCTGTAATAACTTTACTAACAGTTTGTTGTTTTACAAGTGACGTTTTAACAACATAGCACTGAGACAAAAAAATTCAGACGTTTATAATTCCAAATTCACATTCTATTCTATTTCTATTCTAGGAACAGAGATTATGAAGAGTTGGCGAGACATTTATGAAGATCGTCATGATTGCGTTGAAGCTGTTTTTAATACAACGATAAAATATTCAGTATTCAAAAGAACAAGTAAAGTAACATTAACATGGCCAAGTCTATAAATTCACTCATAGATTCTGTTGGGAAAAAGTCGTGATTTGTTTCGTTGTCTCACTTTAATATTTTGTTTTATTAATTTCAAGTTTTTCAATTCCATAATAATAAACACTGTAATGATAATAAAAATGATAAATTTAATAATAACTGTAATTGAGCTGTCATTGTCACCTGTCATTGTAATCTGTTGAATAGCATCTCCTGCAATCTCTGCTCGGTGAGTCTGTCTGTGGGTTTGTCCGTTTTTGTATTTATTAATTCTGCTATCTAATGTGTGTATCTTTTAGTTTTGATTGTGTTTAGGTTAGCATCACTGTCATGTTTGTTTAGTTGCTGCTGTGTTTGTCATGGCACAACTCATGTTATTGTCACCATCAAAAATTGTTGATAAATGTCGGAATTATTAATATTTTGTATTGCAATTTTTTTTTTATATAAAACGATTAGATAATTTTTGCCAACGAGTGATATTTTGTATGGCTAACACGAGACGAATACCCAATATCGTATAATATTCTGAAACGGTTTAAATTGCATTTTTTAAAAATCGTTCACTTGACTTCCCACGATAGATCGTGACCAGTGTTAATAATTGGCAATATTAAATCCGCTCCGATATTTAAATATAAGACATCGTAAAAAGAAATGGATTATTTTTCCAATACACAGCTTTAGTATTTTGTACTCGAAAAATATTCTTAGATAGTTTTGTGATTGCTTAGCACAGTACTGTATGAGCGTTTGACATGTTTGACAGCTTTTCTTCGAGAAAGGCGAAAACGCAAACCAGATACTGTAACAGTATCGTCGATTTCGGTAATTTTGATGCCAAACATGCATCACGCTTTAGAAGACCAACTATCGAAAATGTCGATGCAATAGTGGAAATTGTCAAGTCCGACCATCATGTAAACACTGTTTCAATTGCTTAGGAGTTAAACATTGCACAGAAACTCGCTTGGAACCACTTGAATAAGGCTGACTATATAGAGAAACTCGATGTACCGCTACTGCATGAGTTTATGCAAAAAATAACCCGTGGGCCGAATTTCCATCTGCGAATCGATGCAGAATTGCAATAAAATCGACCCATTTCAGAAGCGGATGGTAACTTGTAATGAAAAGTCTGTCAGTTCGATATATAGATATACACCTGGGACATGAATTGATACAAAAAACCTCGTGGTCCATATTCCTATTTGCGAATCGCTGCAGAACCGCAACAAAATCGACCAATTTCAGAAGCGGATGGTGACAGTTAATGAGAGGTCGGTCAACTACTACAACATCAAACGACCGTGATCGAATCGCGGTGGGCCGGCGTAAGTGGTGGCAAAGCTACGATTGAAGGTTTGGCCTACTACGAGCTGCTCCCCTACTCTTAATGCGGACCTGTACTGTCAGCAATTGGGTCACTTGATAGAAGCAATCTCCCAGAAAAGGGTCTGCGTTGGCCAATGTGAGGGAAGCTCCGGGAGGTTTTTATGCATCCACCTTATAGCCCGTATCTGGCACTAAGTGATTATCATCTGTTCCTGTCTATGGATGGGTAGGCGGGTGTTTCCTAGGATGCTTTGTACCGCTTACCCCTAAAACGCAAGCCTCTTTACCCGATCCTGTAATTAAGCAGGTAAAGGATGATGCTTGCGTATAAAAACAAAAAAGTGTGGCCTTGTGCCAGGCGCCCTAGGAACAGGTGGATTATGTCTTGGGATCTACCTATAATATGACATCAAACTGATCTTGGAACTCGTTTTTCGAAAACCAAGTAAAGGGAAAAGTAATAGTTTCACAAGACACAGCCTGGCAACAGGTGCGGTTATAGGGAAGCCGTCGAAAGATATCAGAAGATTTATCTTTTCCGTTTTTAGTAGTTGTACGGTCATAGAGATCTGGTTAATATACGATGAGTGGAGCATGGCATGCTTTGCTGTATTGATATTCTCTCCTCGGACATTGAAAATCTATGCCGTAGATAATGGATTACCAGTTCCATGCGAGGTATGATAAAGCAAAACTGGAGTAGCTTGTTTGCGAAACCCAGACCTTCTTCTCTTCTGGTAGCGCGGGTGACCAGGAGCCCAAGGAACATTGATCCTTGCTGGTCAGTGGTGTTGGACCCCTTGTGGGAGCATTGTGCTGGCTGTGGTTGCCCGAACAAGTGTTTTCAGTGCTTTGCGTTGCTTTTCGCGATGGTGAAGGAAGGCAGAAGATTGGAAAACACTGTTTATGTCTATCCGAAGTCTTCCTTACCTCAACTCCTAATCTGGAGGTAGCTCACTTCATACCAAGTGACTACAACGGTACTTCGGCCGAGAGAGGAAGCGGGCCCTGTGGAAGTTTTTCCAAGGGGGCTAATCCTTTCGGGATTAGTTTGGGTACCCCAAAGGGGCGCTTGCTGTCGCAATAAGAGAAGAAATATAACCAAGAAAATTATAGAAAACAGCACCTGTGTGGTGGCACACCATGGGTAAAGCCTCAAGGCGAGACTCATGTAAACATACACATTTGATTTGATTTGTTCCTGTCTATGGCAAATGATTTTTCTAATGGAAATCCGCCTCATGGGAAGCTTGTGAAAATCGACTGTAATTGGTTTTTTCAGTAGGGAAAGTTTTTTTTTATAAGAGATAATAATGGAACTACCTGAATAATAGCAGCAAATTACCGGACGAAATGGTGCATATTTAACCTAAATCGGATAATTTTAACTATTCTAAATACAGCCTCCAATGTTACGCAAGAAATAATGGCTTTCTTTTTACTGCTACTGTACACAAACAACGTTTGGTTTAGTCAACCAGTGCAAATGCCGCTGATGATGCTCATCCGCACCTGCTAATTAAATGAATTCTTAAAATTACATATTTCTCAGGAATCAAGGCTGGTGCACATTATCTTAAAACAGCAACAAGTTGGAGATTTATATGAAATATTTAAATATAAATATAAAAAAACGAAGTTAACAATTTACTTTAACAAGTCAGTAATGACTTCCACAATGTTGCCAACTATATTTAAATATGAACAGCAGCGATCTTTCTCTCGCTGCTAGATAACTAGAAATCTCGTCTTGTCTTATCACTGAAAAATTATTTGGAACATCTAAATATGTAATCATCGATGATTAATTTGATTTGATTAAACAAATGTATATGTGTATATACAGGCGATTAATCTATAAAACTAAGTGATAATAATTTGGTGTGAAACTGTGAACAGGGACGGTATTATCTTTATCATCAATTTCTATCTAAAATAAAACTAATCACTATAATTAATATCAATACACATTTTTAGGTGCTGCATATTAATGCGTATTAATTAATATAATAATAAATGTGTGAGAAACCCGTATTTTAATAGGTTTAATTACTATGACACTGCACAAATTTAGTAGTATTTTTGCATTAAAATGACAACAATTTAGGGGTGCCGCGGGAAATATAATGTAATATTGAAAAGTTAGAATCGAATGTGATAACATTATAGTTGGCTTTAGGTGGTTACTATGATTTAGATGGATAGATATTTTAATCTATTATACGCCGCATGTGTCATTTCGATCTTCTATGCGTCTTCTTCAATTCTTACCTCCAGGGTTTGACAGTGTTTTGATCCTTCCGCCCTCTTTCGCTTCACCATCAAGTTAGTCGTCGAAGACTTTCAGCCCTGGAGTATTTGACACGACCTGAATCGGACAACGCAATCGCTGTCTTTTTATGCGCTTGATCAAGTCAAGTCTGTATACAGTCAGTCAATGAAGCCAAAACTCTGCAATAATGATGATGGGCTCATCAATTTTTTGCGAAAATTTTTCTGTCAACGACTTCCAACCGCTTTTAGTTACATTGCCAGCTAAAGAAGTGCATCCGCGGAAGCAAAAATTTACCGCAATTTTTGGAGCAAAGTGGTGCAAATTTGCTTAATCACCAATGAATTTAACATATGCTTGTCATAGGGAGGAAACAGTTTTTTACGGTGTGTCTTCTTCACATTTCCATAGAAATTATTATAACAATGAAAAAGCAGACATTTTGGTGTAATTTTTCATTTAACAAAAGAAATTTTGTTTTTGGAACAGATTTTTCAGATCAAGTTTAGACCATAAAACAGTGTTTCTATCAAATGTGATTATGTGGCAATCGAATCCAAACAAATTAATAGTATTTAAATTTAATTCAATATAATGAGAACGACAGAGTCTGTTTAGATTTGGAAGCGCTTTAGAAGTGTTTCTTCGGAAATCATAAATATGCATATATTGCGCTATTGGAAGTGATGAAAATGTTATTCTGTTTTGAATGACTTCCAGTTGTTTTTGCTAGGTATACATATATAAGTATTGCTTGTGGACAAATCTTACTATAGGCTAAGCAAGCGATTTAATGACCATTTCCCAACAAATAAAATTTGTACCAACCGTTGGTTTTACGTATAGCGCGAGATCATGAGTTATGACATATTCATCTGCTTGTGCCGGGTTTTCCAAAGGAAAAAACTTCGGAAAATATATGAAACCATCACCGTTAGTGGAGAGCATCGGTGTTGCATGAACCTTAAGCTGTGTGAGCTATATCGTATACTGGCATTGGCGTAGTCAGGCACAAGTCAGCTCGCCTGATTGAAATATCTGTTCTAGTTTTTCTAATGTTTCACAATTTCCATTAAATTTTTTATTTAATATAACAAATTTATTAATTGAGCTACTTGATACTTTCTTAACTCAGGTGTTGCATAGACCTCCTTCAACTAATTACGCTAAGTATTTTTACGCGGCATCGGGAATGACGGCCAATAAGAAAAATAATAATAGAGAACACAACGAAAAAGAAGATGCAAAAAAAAAATGCAAATAAAAATATGTGCACAAATATGAGTAAAAATGATTTATGGCCTCCAATGATGGGTATTGTATTGTACTCTGATGATGATGACGACGACGACAACGACGACGGCGATGATGACGACGACGGCGACGACGATGGTGATGGTGATGGTGATGGCAATCATGATGATGATTCGTTGTGTTTGGATGCGATCAGTGTGGATTGGTGTTGTGGTGCTTACTGGGCTGGTTGGTTTTATTAGGGGAATATGGAATTAAACACTTTGACACACTGGCAAGTAGAGGATATTCCATATCACGGATTCACATACGTATGAGTGAGTTTCTTTAGCATGTACTATGTGTGTGTTAGGATGAGTGTGCAACATGTTAAAATGTTCTTACGCTAATTATTTGATATGATTGTGTGCAACTTGTTATTATTTTGCTCTTTTTTTTTGTATTCAGTTTCCACCATAAGCTTCTCTGGACTGGGGGGAAGCCATCAATTATATTTATACATTTATTTTTTGTTTTGCATATGGAATAGCTGGCTTGTTTTTTGTTCGAGTGTAAAACACACATTTATCGCCACTGTGTGTATCTTTTTGTAGAATGTAATCATTTATTTATTTGTTGCTTTTTTTTTTTGTAAGCTCAACAACTTGTTTGATTCTCTTGACCCATGTTAGCAGTTGGAAATCGAAACTTTACACGTTGTTGTTCAAAAGATTTGTAATTGCATACGATTATTAAATGTTTCAGTGTTGTTTGTATTAATTTACGTTACGGATGATTTCCAAACACTGAGTATGCAAAATATATGAATATGAATTTGTTCTCTAAGGCGTTTTTTCGTCATTACATGTAGACCTGTTTGCTCTCCATTTGTGTTTGTTTTTAATTCTTTTTTATAGTTGTTTAATATTTTCTCTGTTTCGGTGTTTTTCTTCTTTTTTATGCGAGAAAAGATTTATGTTTACAATTAAACGCTTTAATTAAATTGCAATTATAATTACAATTGGTGTTTAGATATCATGTCTTATAATTAATTATGCTAATTAATAGTAGGTTTTTATTGAATATGCTCGATCTATGATCAGAGTTTAATAACAGTTGATTACTTGTTCTGAAGTAAACTACAAAATGTTGCTGATTAGTTTCTCATCCATAAAATTTATTGATCGTTCTGTTTGTTAGTCGTGATTTGATATTTCACAGATAGTACCAAAACGCTTTTTGATTATCGTAATTGAAAAAAATTATCATAAAAAAAAAAAAAATTGTTGAGCACATTTAAGGTGAATATTTTATGCGTATGCTAATAAATATAAAGATTCGTACACTATAAAATGAATAATCGCATATTATTCAAATAAATTATAATAATTAATAATCTTAACATCGTGTAGAAATTGCAACATTCCTTAATGAAGGTTATGGTTAATTCATGTTTTATGATGAACTGTCCTAAATGTTTTTATTCGAAAGAACTAAGATATTATGATTTTTTTTTAATATTTTTTGTTTTGTATATGACGGATCAAATTGATTTAAAAGCAACTGGGCAAAAGAATTTCAACAATCAAGAATTTGCTGTATAGTTCATCACTGTATATATTGGTGATTACAAATCTATTTTAGAGATCTGCAACAGCTTCGGAAAAAGTCAGTGAGGATAGTTTATAAATAAAATAAATGTTAATGGTACCAACATTCTCGTGATACGAAATATAAATTGTAGATTTTATATGAATACCAATTTAGGAGAAACTACGAAATAAACCAATGACCGACCGTGATGCGATGGTTAGTACACGTAACTATCATTTGCATGATCGCGGGTTCAATCCCGCAAACACGTATTTGAACGGCGGTCACCTGGATGTGTCTGACGAACACTTAAAGTAATCGCGTAATCGATAAGTCCTGTAAATGCTTCTCAAACTGTGACGTTCCAAATCGCCGATAAACTGTAGGTTTGTTTCTTTGAAAGAGTCTAAAAATAAAATACATGTAAGTTCACTGAATATGAAAAGTTGTCCCATGTTTCATTAATCAGTTGCAAGGCAATTTGTTTGTTACGAAATAAAACAACGAAGCAAAGAAATTTCCAACCTTTCTAGGAAAAAAGTGTATCCCGTGAATGAAATATTTGTGAGCTTTAATATTCAGTAAACTTTTATGTATTGCAAATCTCAATGAACAGGACCTATAGTTTAATGACGGATTAGAATGTCAATGCCGTCGGCATAAAGAATCGATCGTTTCTCAACCAGACGTTGATGGTTGGTTGTATCGGGGCACACACAATCAATAACATACTCATTATTGTGTATACTAATCATCATATTATTAGCAGTTTTAAAAACAGATTTTGTTTCGCTTTGGAGAAAACCATATTCAACTTATACAGAATTAGGGATTGTCACTCGATATGACGAAACATTACGGCAAATTTGAATTTTTACAAAGTGCCGAAATTTGACCACTTACATTTTAGGTATCCAAAAAATAGCAGCTCTGAAGGAAGAGGTTATTAAAACATACAACAAAGCGGATGTAAGAATTTGGCAAAATGGGCAGCGGTGGTAGAAGAAACCGTATAATAATAGTTTTTCTGAATAATTCATATGATAATTTAAAAAAACCGATTACTACATTGTGGCATCAAAAATTTTGTATGCCAATGTAGTCTATTACAATAATAATTCCGTAAAATTTAGCTGGAAACTTGGAAAGTCTACGAGAAATATCAACGGAGAGTATTTTAGATAGTTGTAAAATTTACGTAGAGACCTGTCAGGGTACGGAAGATGTTGCAAAAATTTATTAAATTACCCAAAATTGTTGAAGAATCTTATACAGAGTTCCATTGCCTGTTTTTTGTTATAGTTATAATTGAAATTAATATAGATTTCCACACAGTATCACATAAATTGCTATGCGTAGTAATTAAAAAACCATGGACCATCGCTGAATATATGTAAACTTCATATCTTATTTTCAAAGATAAGGTAAATGAGCTAACGATCAGTGAGGTCCTTTTCTGCTCTAATTTTTAAGATTTTTTCTGTAACATCTAACTAACATAGAATGAAAGAGATTTAGAAGAACACTAACAAAAGAAGAAAGATTCTTTCTTCAACTAATAAATTTAACCTGTAAAAAAAAAAATTTAAATATTTATTTTATTTCAAAATTGAATAACCGACGGGCAAAAACCGTTAAACATATTACTGAATACAAGAATTTGGTAAAAGCCAAATTTGGCAGAATCAAAAACCTACCGAAATATCAATCGCCGCCTTTAAAAAAAAAAATTAAACTCTGATAATTTACTTTGATAATTTAATTTAATTTTGTAACAAATTTCGCAGCTAAAATGGAGAAAGCATTTTAATTTGAAAATGTTGAAGATTTTCAATGAACAATATTCAAAAATGTATTTCAGAAATGTATTTGTAATTCTTCTCTTGAAATTTGATAATATAATGCAATATTCCAGGAGGTAATGAAAAAAAAACATTTATTGCTTGATGGATATTTGGGTATCGAAAGCATTCCGGAAAGCCCCAGGAAGAAATTCTCACTGAATTACTTTTTCATTGCTTCCAAAAATTTTTAACTCTAAAATGGAGTCGTTAATAAAAACAAACATCTTCGAGTGAATTGGATCAATTTGTTACATGTTCATCACTAGATAATATTTTCATAATTTCGTTATCACAGCTTCAGAAGTATTTAAAGATCTGGGCCAAACAATAAAATCTCTCCTATGAAAAGCCAAATTTAATGGTTCTGATACACATTTGAAGTGCTTTTGGAAGTAGAATCCATTGTTATCCTCTTTTTTGGATTCTTCTTTTTTTTTTTTTTGTTTTGCTGACCATTTATCAAATTGGCTATCAAGAGGTAGTGTTATAAACATTTTAAACCGCTTACGAATTTTTATTCTTTCTTAAAAAAAAAAAAAAAATTGCAGTCTATGGATTTTAACTTTTTAATTGAAATGGTAAAGCTGAATTTTTAAATAATTTTGCACTGTTTTTTTTCGTTTTTTAAAGTCAAATAAATATATGTAATTTCTGAGATGAGTTCATAAATTCCGAAAGCAGATGCTGAGTACGTTTCTGTCGAAAGCCTGTGTCCTCCTCATTTACAACAATCATCATATAAATAAGTGAACAGTCGCAAAGTTTGACTGGCGCCACAAGTTCGGCCAATCTGCAGCTTGTATGCCCACCATCATTGATTGCGGTCAGCATTGGCATGAGCGAAGTACCGACGTTAGATAAGTGCACATGTCAAAAACTGCTTCTCTTACGCACAGTATAAAAGCTTATTTTTATTTGGTATTATTTAATATTTCCGTCCACAATTGGGACGGCCCTTTAATGAATTATATTAGATCCGTTAGTTTTTTCTAGGACCTGCACAATAAACCAGGATGCTGCTTTTTGTTGCGAATAAATGAATGCAAAAAATTCTTCTGAAAATATTCGGCTCCTCAGCTCGAGTGATGCGACCACATCCATATTTTCAACGGCATAGTCCCATCTCATAGTGGTTATGATAAAAAATCCTTAAGAAAAAAGAGCTATAAGGACGAAGTTCAATATGTACTTACTGCAGAATACTACAATAAAAATCTATGCCCATTTAATCATGTCCACCTGTCATTGAGTCTTTTAGAAGTATGATGGAGCTGTCATCTCCTGAGCTAGAATAATCCTTCCCAACCAAGTACTGGAACCACCTCCTTAGAATTTTTCAGAATATTCTGCGAGTTCTACTATAATTCGTATGGAGATATTTCATAACTATTGGAGGGAATAAAATGGACTATTCGTAAACATTCCTAAAGGACAGCGCTTATTGTGAGCGTGATACATAAAAGCGCTAAATAAAATTTATATTATATATGGGAATATATATTATGTATGTTTCTGACACGCTTAATATGACTGTGAGCCTACTTATACGGTTCAGTAGCAAAAAACTTGATAGCATAATGATGGAAGACACATCTACAAAAATTTACAATTATCAGCAACTTCTCAACAATTTTATTATCTATTTGTTAATTAAAACAAATCATTCCAACTCATATGATCTTATAAGGGGCAACCCACGTCGTGGGCATGGTTATGGAATATTTATAATAAATACCAACTCTCACTAGAATGATGACCGGAATCGATATTTTATGTACGTATCTTCCTTAACAGCTTGTTATATGAAAATTGTCTTCCACTGCTTCTTTCTTTATAAAAGATGCGTTTTCTATATAAAAGATGTGCTTTCTTTATGAAAAGTGTCATTCGTAACACGTTTCTGTGTGAAAAGTGTCTTTTGTGACATTTTTTAGCGTGTAGACCGATTTTCATGAAACTTCTATGTGAACAGTATCTTCCATAGTTGTTTTCTATAAGAACAGGAAGGGGTTTCATAGGGGTTTCAAAACCGCGGTCTGGCAAGGCTGTCAGCTATTAAATATCTGTCATCTGGAGAGTTATTTATTTAGTGAAAGTGAGACCGAAGAACGCGTAAAAATAGTTAAAACTACAAAAGTGATGATTCAAATGTGGGCACTTTTAGTTTATTACAGGGTGATTGTGGTCGTCATAATCGACCTACTGTGCAAGGAATTGCGGAGTTATAAAGAAATTTGAAGAGACTAGAAGCGTTGCAGATGTGGTCAGTCCTGTGCATCATCGCAAAGTACGCACTGCCAACAATATCGCTTCTATTAGTGAAAGTGTGCTAGATAATCCGAATTTGTCGACTCCAGAGCTTTGTTAACAACTGGGCCTATCCTACGTTTCATTATGACGTATTTTGCATATGGATTTGCACCTCCATCCATAAACGGTCCAACTTACGTAACAATTAAAGCCAGCTGATCATTCACAACGCCGTAGATATACTGATTGGATACTACAGCAGTGGGCTTTTAGTGCTGATTTTTCGAACAAAATTTTCTCCAGCGATAAAGCTTATTTCTCTCTTGGTGGTTACGTCAACAAGCACAATTGGTGTGTATGCGGCTAGGAGAACCCAGAAGTAGTCAAGATAAAGCCATTGCATGTGGGAAATGTGACTGTTTGGTGCACATTATGGTCTAGAGGTGTCATTGGGACGTATTATTTACAATAATTCCGACTTTTCTGGAACTGCAGGTAAAGATTATGAACTGGATGATATGGGTTTCAACAAGATGGTGCGACGAGCCACATACCACGACCGATTTTGGCTTTATTGCATGAGAAGTTTTCAGAAAGCGTAATTTCACGTTTTGGCGACGCTATTTGGTAACCAGGATCATACGATTTTATGCCGTCAAAGACCGTGTTTTAACGGATAATCCCCAAACGTAGCAGCATTTGTGAACTAACATTAGTCAAGGTATCGCCGAGATACCACCCGTAATGATCGAAAAAGTGGTCGAAATCTATCTCAAAAGTGCGCACCACTGCAACCAATCCAGAGGCGGTCATTTAAATGATATTGTATTTCGTACATAACAGCAAGGTCCAAGCATTATATTGAAATGAAAATTTCATCGAAATCATAGCTTTATGTGTGTTTTAATTAACTTTACTTTTGAAACCGGAAAGGGGATAAGCCTTTATATAAAAATAGTTTTTCGCCGCTTTTTTCTTTACAAAAGATATGTATGGGGCTTATATGGGTGTTTCATTTCCTTTGTAAAAAGTACCTTTCGTAATACTTTTCTATGTGAAGACTGATTTTCATGAAACTTTTCTTTATGAAGAGTGTCTTTCAACCCTTGTTTTCTATAGTAAAAGTGTATTTCATTACACTTTTCTATATGAATTGTCTTTCCTGACATATTATTATGGCGTTTATTACGTAGTTTTCTACGTCAAAAGTGCCTTTTATGACAATTTTTACATGAGAATTGTCATGAAGGTTACTTGTTTTACACTACAAAAGTGTCTTGGAAGTCGTATTCCATATATAGGTAAAAATATCTTAGAAAACTCTTGTATGGAAGTTTTATTTCACTGGCGAAATTATTTTCCAAGATTTTCTGAGCGGAAAATGTTTTACCAACAAATTTGCAAAAATATTTCAATACAGAAAAAAGAATAATTGTTTCTTCTTTAATTTTCAGGTATACAAAATCTCGCCTTTACAGAGCGCATACCATCACTAACTCCGGATGATGCCCTAATATTCCTGAAAATGGAAATAGTATTGTATTTATTTACTGAAAATGGAAATCGTACTGTATTTATTTACCAGAGTATATAAATTTTACAAAATTAAATAGCATTTTCTTTAACGATACTAATATATAATGATTAACATCAATCTATGTTCAAAATAGAAAATAATTGGTTGTTTTGCATCAATTGCCATTGGATCGTTTATAGCAACTACGCTCTTAAATTCCATATATTATTAGAAAATATCAATTAATTCGCATTAACTACCCGTTAGTTAGAGTTATATCATCTACGACATAGTTGAAATTATAGTTCATATCGACTACACAATTTTTTCGGTGTATTCATATTCTATATACACATATATAATTATGTGTAGGAATTACAGAATTTTTATTTTTAACACATAAATATGATTTATTTTCTTTCTTCTTAATATCATAATTTGGTATCTCCCGGTAAAAAAAAGTGGTTGCCACAAGTTAGGGTGAATGCGTACTTCCCTTTTCAATGGCAACGACTGTATTCAGTTTGAGCGAATTTTTAAATCGCATCCTATGTAAACAAAGCCCAGATGAGTGATAAAATTCAAATACATACGAATAATGGGAAAAATTAACATACCTTGGGTAGTGATTTACTTGGGTTTATATGTAGAAATATTTTGTAGAATTTTCGATTGTAGTGAATGTTGTTTTTTTTTTTTTTTTTTTTTGTTGGTAGAAAAAATTAAAGGCCTTAAACTTTATACGCTTTGATTATGTACAAAAAAATTATATAGTAGAATACTTAAACGCGTAGTTATATTTAAAATTAATATCACAATACTTTTTTTTCTTGAATTTTGTTATTTTTACACTTATGCTTATATTTACAATTAAAATATAAGGATAGTTATTTTTTTAAATTTATTTTTCTTATTTTTTGATATTTATACACAATTGCAAGAGATTGTAGTCTTCTTTGAGTTTAAATATTTAGCAAAGTTATGAATTATTGGTTGAGGAAATATTTTCGGTTTCAAAATCTTTTTGAAATTTTTGTAAAAGCACAAAAACAACAGATAGGAGCGCGGGAAATTATTATCGGCGGCAATTTTTGATACGATTGTTAACGATTTGTCAGAGGTAAGATTGTGATTATTATAATAACAATAATAAAGGGAATAAAGCGTTTTTGTAATTATAAAATGCAAACGTAAATAATTTCGATAATGTCTTAGAGATTTTCGTTTTCTACCCATAAACATAAAATATTGCAGAAGATGTTTAGAATTACGGCTATTACGATTTTCAGGGAGTATGTTTAACATTTATTTGTCAATAATTCCGTCGTTGCGATGCGTTGCGTTGCGTTACGTTTGATTAAAACCTCACTACAGGATACTTTTCGATTTTAGACCGAAGATTTCAAAGTTGATGATAGTAATAATAATTACGTCGAGCGATGCCGCATAATGATGATTGCAATGATCTGGACGAGAAGTTTTAGGCCAAAGCTGTTGATGCTGCTGCTGCGCACAAATTTTGGCAACCTTTGGGGCCCTTCGCTTAGGAAAGCATCAAGTGTTGGTGACATTTTTAAAATTCATTTCATTCTTTACACTTTTCTGTTATTTCACTGAATCCATAGAGGAATCTTTTATTTGTACGTATGTACGTATGTATGTGTGTATGTGTGTATTTTGGTGCTGGATTGAAAACTGATTTTATTTTTCGTTTGTTCTCATTTATTTTTGGTGGATTTTATATATATGACGACGCTGACGACGACGACGGCACAAAAAAGTTCAGGGTTAGATAGTGATAAGACGCGAAAGCTCAAATAGAATGGAACAGAATTTGATTTGGATTTGTTAAAAACACAGAACACATAAAATATTTATTTTGTGGTGGTCTTTTCACATTTTTAATTCAAATAGTTTAATTATAACATTCACTTTGAAATGACTTTGAACGAACGATTTTTGTGTATTTGTACTAAACTTTTCTTCGAATTTTCCACGTCATTTTTACAAAATCTCAATTTACTTCTTTAGAAAAAATTCATTAAATTTTTTAAACAATTTCACGTAATTTGTTTGTTCCACGTTGGATTGCGTTTCTTTCTGCACACATGAAATTCTAACGTTTTTCGTTGTTTGACGTAGCAACGCGCGCGCGAATTGGCTTTCTACAGATACACGTCTATTTTGCACGTTCATTCAAAAACAACTAAACAAACGCTCGAACTCAGCGTATGCACAATGAGCTAAAATTGTATAAACATTCCAATAAATCTATTTCGCATGTTGCTCTTCTCGTCAACACTCCAGCAACATTTGGGTGTACGTACGTGTGTTCGCCGCTACACATAAAAATGATGAATTACTTAAGGAAACACACTTATACTAACACACAAGCCCGCACACACGCGAAATAAACAAAATACACTCAAGCAACACGCTTATTTGAGTTTCTAGTTGGAAGCCACAGTTTTTAAATGTTGAGCAACATGTTGACGAAAGCACTATGATTCATTTGTTTTCAAGTCGTTTAGAGTTTCCGTCTCTTTCAATTTCACATATGTATATTTAGCATGTTTGTCAATAGTTCACAGTAAGAGATCTAATCACTATTAATTTCTAAATGCGAATCTGTCCGTTCAAAATCCGGAAGTATATATGTTTAAAAATTCAAAATTTATGACCTCAATAAAAGTGTGCGAAGGCTTAAACTATGCAGGTTGGGTTGAGTATTTTTCAGTTAAAGAGTAGCCGTTTTCAGTCACTTTTTAAGACACTTAATAAGCTCATTCATGTTATGCACAAATTTTTATATTTAAATATAAATAAAACAAATTTCATTTGAAAAGTTAATTTTTTGAAAGTTTTAACTGCCTAAAACTAAGTTAAATGTAAAGTTTGAAAGAATTTTACTGAAAATAATTTTAATTATATTAATATTAATATAATATTAATATTAATAATATAATATTCCTATTATTTCGGTGCATTAGGAACCTGTTTGAAACAAATATTTTTCCTTTGACGCTGAAAAAAAAAAATATCGAAAGTTATACCAAATTAAGTTGGAGAAAGCGATACTTTAGTTTTATGTTTTATTTTTGTTTTTACCTAAATTAATTAACCTTAAACGCGTTTTATATTTGAATAACAAATTTATGTAGGCGTAGGCATTTTAATATAACAAATCCATTCAATTAGGTATCTTTTATGTCTCATGCCCAGAAAGAAATACCATTGGATTTGACCTCGAAACAGCCGAGGGAATACCGTAGATGGATAAGTTGATTTAAATTTGATAATGTTTTCTGTCACGAACCTAAGAATTTTAACAAAATGGAAAATACCAAGTTTGTTTAAGATCTATTTATTTTAGATCTTTCGCTAATTTAATACATAATCCGGTATATCAAACCACAGATGGTGAAGCCGCAGGATAAGTACCTTTGTAGAAAACTCAAAATTTCTTTACCCTGTGAGCACGTTCTGCCTTGTGTTAAGCATCGTCTTAAGTATTCTTATCTTGAACATAATCGTAATCGTCGTTAATTCAAGCATACAATAATTACGAATAGAGCACAACTCCCACTAAAATTTGACAAAAACAGAAGTACATTTAATCTTAATTTAATCACAAAAACTTGCAATAAACTTCTACGTTTAAGAGGATATGGGGTTCTCATAGGTTTCTAACAATTGCCATTTTTATTGTACGCCTCTTGAAAGTGAGGAAAGTCCTTTTAAAATAAAATATATCCAATACACCGAGCAAGTGATGGCTGTTGCGAAATCATTCATATCTGGGAATAAGTTTCAGAAGATATCAAACACTTTAATTTTTTTAGTGCTATGATTTGAAAATGACGTCAATCTAAATTTTGGAATTGGAAATAAATAAGTATGGAATTAAATGAATTAAACTATGTTGAAATCAAAAACTATTGAAACTAATGACTATGAAAAGAAGGTAATATGAAGCTTACACTCTATTGAGATTACAATGCGGTATAGTTTAAATTTCACTAATATTTTCCTATCAAAAAATCGAGTATCATCTTCATAATTACATTTCAATTTTCAAGCAAAAATTCGTTCCACTGGATTTGGGGAATTGGTTTTGTCAAAGCTAAATGCGAGAAAACATAAATCAATACCATATTGAATGTACATAACCCTTTTAGACAATCATTACGCTCCGAAAGAATGTTGTATGTTAATTTATTTTGATAAATTTGTAAGTGATATTATCAGAAGATTAAATATTAATATTGATATTAATTAATGTTCATATTAAGGGTTATTATGAGAGGTCGGTACTATGTAATTTACGTCCCAATATTTGGTAATTTCTGAAATAAATTTCGAAGCATTGTAAGTATATAAGACAATATTTCAAATTTCTTATACTTTAGACGTTGTGAAAGTCAAAGCTGATACATACTAATTATTTAGAACAACAAATTATTGACAATTTAAAAAAAAATGTTCGGCACTTGTTGAAATTTAAAAAGTTTGGTTTTTAACTTTTGCCTTCGAACGCACCGATCTACCTCTTACATTCATATAAAATTAGTACTCATTTTATGTCTAAGTTAAACAAAAAAAAAAATCGATTTCAAGAGAATTTAATGCTCCGCCTGTTACTGCTAATCGAGCAATACAGATCCATAAAGCAGGGACCACAAAATCGCCCTCAATGTTCGTTTTCTCTTCGCCCTTAAGCATTTCACATAACAACAATTTTGATTGAAAAATTTGGCATAAATTCTGGTTATGAATAAATAAAACCTGCTCTAACTTCCACAACAAAATACCAGAAATGGGAGTTAGATGACATTTTTCGGTTTTTATTTTAAAACTAAATGTTATTATTAGAAGTCGAAACTATTTGCTGAAAAAGCTTTAATTTTAACAATAATACTATTCCTAGAATATTTTAGTTGTAAATACTTTACCATTATGCATTCAGAAATTTGGAAGCACCGTTTCTGTGTTTGAGGAAATATAACCAATCACTCAATCATATGTTTCGAACGGATTTTTTAGCAAAACAAAATACCAGAAATGGAAACTAGATCGAATTTTCTGCGGGTTTTTTTAAACAAAATATTATTAGAAATCGGAACTGTTTGCTAAAAAAAACTATAATTTGAACAATAATACTATCTCTACAACATTTCAGTTGCAATTATTTTATCTATTTAAAAATTTGGAAGCACCGTTTCTGTGTTTGAGGTAATGTAACCAATCATTCAATCAGCTATGTACTGAATGTTTTTGAGCTGAATTTATAGCAAGAGCCAGTTGAAAGTGTCCCTGGCACAATAAATGTCACTTGAGAGGAAATTCTGAAAAGAAATTGTTCCTTGAAAAGAACAATTTTCATTAATATTCTTCTGCTAAAATGGTCCGTGCATAGGTAGTGAGATTACAAATATCCATATAAACTGTATATTCGGAATCATCTGTTACTAACTATTAATCCTTATAGATTTCCAAACTGCACCAACCATTTTGGGCGTAGTTTCAGTAATATTTATTATAGAAAGGTCAATTGTAATTCTCATTCTGAATTGGATCTCACCTTTTTAGTTTTGGAACAGATATATCATTTTTGTTTTTTTATGTGCTTAAGAAAATAATTTACTTTAATTATTCTTTCTTATAATAATTTTTGTAGAAATTAAATTTTTTACTATCCATTTACTGTCCATAATTTGGTTCCCGAATACAAATAAAATTTTAGTATATAAGCAGTATGTAGGCCAATGTTATTATTACTGAATGTCCAAGGAAGATTGTAATAAACACAGGATTAAAAAAAAAACTTTTGGTTTAAGACCAGCCAATATCATTGAATCAAATACACATTCCTAAAGTTTTTCAAGCAGAAAAGATTTTTCATATTAAAATATTACTAAACTATGTAATAAATTCAAAAAAGTGTTTGCAGCAAGATATTTCTATAAAAAATCTTTCGCATTATGATTGTTATTTAATAACAACTAGCCGACCAGGCAAACGTTGCTTTGCCTTCAAATTTTATTTTTATTGGAAATGTTTCATGCCAATCGGTCTATTATAATAAGAAACGCCTATATTTGCAGAAGAACTTAAAATATGTTCACTCAACCGAAATACAAAATTCTGTTTAAATACCGTTAGCAGGAGCAGAAATAATTGCTTTTTAATTTGTGGTTTGTATAGGTTGTACTACTCCCCATTGTCCAATCCCGCCCATATTTGCAGCAGCACTTAAGATATGTACACCAAACCGATGTACCAAATTTTGTTCAAAACTGGAGGCAGCAGCAGAAATAATTGATTTTTAATTTTTTGTTTGTATGGGAGGTACCACGCCCCTTTGTCCAATTGGACCGAATTGTAAGTCTAAACCATCCCGGGCACCACCCAGACGCATATACAAAAATTTATGCAAAGCGGTCCAGCCGTCCTGGAGTTTTAAGCATCGGAACAAACCACGATTCATTTTTATATATAGATAATATAGATCTAGAGAATTTTTCAAAAAAAATTTTATTCATCACGTTACCATATAAGGATACGGATGGATCTCTGGAAAACCAGTGAAATTCACGCCTTCAGTCTTTATTTCGCTTCTAAGATTCCAATAACAACAATTTCAGATATAACACTTTTTGTTTTGTATCAATCAACCCTGTTGCCAATAGCAACATTTGTTTCCACTACTTATAGTATGGTCAACTGGAATAACGCAAGTTTCTCCATATGTTGCACTGGAAGAATGTTTGTATTTTTATTTGTTTCCGTTGCACGCTTAGTCCTTGGCAACATTTTGTAAATGTTTGTTGTTTGGACTTTCCACAAGCGGAACGATCTCAACTCCTTTCTGACTGTAAATTTGTTTTGTTATGCTTTCGGTAACAAAAGTGGTTTTTTGGTAATAGGTGTGCATGTGTGAGTGTAAAATCATGTTGCCAGCTTCTTAAAGGAAACGTAATACGTTAGTAGCACCATCGTCTTTGGTCGCCAGTAGCGGCGGCGGCAAAAAATCCGTTTGTAGCACGTGCAACCGTGTTCTTTTGCATTATGTGTGTGTGTGTGTGTGCGTTCGTTCACATTATACTTGGTGTTGTTGTTTGTTGAAAGTGCCACTCTCTACTGAGTGTAGCGACGTATCTGCTGTTGTTGTTGTTGTTGGCGCTGTTCCGTTTCTCGTTCGTTTCAATAGTTTTTTGGTAATAATAATGAGTTTATTTTGTTGGCCCCTTTGTGACACTTTCGCTTTTTAATGGTTTCCATGGATTTTTGCTGTGGCTGTTGCTTGCTGGCTTGCCATTCATTGTTGAAAGTCGAAATTTATGGTCTTATAATTGTTGAAAGCAAAGGATATTTTTATTTTGTGTGCCGCCAGAGGATGCAGCATATGAAACGGGCACGAAAGGATTCTTTTATGAGTTTATAATTTTAAAAGATTTTTTTTTTGCAAAGGATTTGTTGTGTACATCAGATAAGATGGAAGAAAACAAGTAAAATATGTTACTTTAAGGGGGAAAGAAGACCGCAAAAAAACGTGTTAAAGTGATGATATTTTTATTGCAACGAAGTTTTGGAGAGAATTTGATTAAAAGGGGAAAATGTGATAATTTCAGTATTAGAATATCGAATAAGAGATTATAATAATTAAAGTTTGCTAACATTATGTTGATTTTGATTTATGAAAATAATATTTATTAGCCTGTAAAACTAAATGTTGCTATCTTTTAACAAGTACATAAATTTCAGTCAGGTGAACTGGCTTATATATGCCTTCAGCCGAAGTTCTCTTGCGTTGTTGCAAAACTGTGAGGGGTGCAAAAGGGGCTGCGATAAATAGCTGTGTTATTATTGAATAATTTAAGAAAACACAATAAAATAAACAAAATTATAAGTTTCTGGGGTAAGGCTATACAGTCCATTTTCATTTAAGTTTACTTAGGGACTGATACAAACCAAATTAAGCTAAATTTAGTGTCATTGAGTACTAAATATGAATTTAGGAATATATGACGTGAACAGATTTTTTTTTTTAAATTTTTCCAAACATTATAGTGCAACACAATTGGCAAAAATGTAAGTGATTACAGTTCTCGAATTAGGATTTATAGTTGAAAATGTAATTCCGATGAAGCGGCCAGTATATATAGGAGATAGCAAAATGACTGCGGACTTTCCTCCCAGAACTTAGTTTACCTAATTCGTAATGTGTGTCAAATTTGATAGGATTCGGAACAACTGCCTGAAAGCTATAAATAAGCTGTAGGTCGCTTTTTTGTTAGGCACCAAAATGGGCGTGATTCGTTGATAAATTTCTCTTAGGTAAATCAGCGAATTTTAAATCAACACAATGAATCTGGACTACTTCATCTTACAAATTAGTAATTATAGAAAAACACGAATTTCATAAAACAACTTAGTTTATATGGGAGGTATCAGAAAGCGTTTCTTATGGCACTCTGGTTGCATTCTTAGAGTAGGATCCATTTACCAAACAGTCAAGGTTTACGAAATATGACTAAATTTACGGCAACTTAATAAAAGATATGAATGTTATAGTATAAAGGTTAAATTGGTCATTTGTATGGGAGGTACCAGAGGGATGTGGTTAATCGATGATTTTTTAAAAATTCTGCTACGCATGTTTGACCAGTACAATTTACAAAAACTTGAGTTATGAATATGAATAAAAATTTACGGGAAAAGAAAAGAATTTTTGAAAATCGGTCTACTTGAATAGTGATACGAAAAGGTTGCGTTCGATTTAAAATGCCCGATTACGATCTAATCACATATGAAACCATGCCAAGTTTCATGAAGGTTAACAGCAAGTATCGTGTCTACAAGTTAGCTTGCCAATTAGACAGTCGCTCAATCGTCTTAAGAAGTTATGAAACACAACTGGTCAAAATATATAATACTTGATGCTTTCTTCAGTGTGTTACATTTCTGCCGTATCCAATGTACCCTAATTTCTCCGAAATAAAGTATAAAAAGCAAGTGGAGTCTACTGCAAAAGCATTTGAGAACTCAAATAAATCAGAAAGTTAATTCATCACAATAAACACAATATCAATTACAGTCGACCAAGGGTATAACGGACTCAAAGAAACCGGACATTTTAGATCGACATAACCGAATGTAATTTGAAGCTTTTATTCACTTTCGTTAAAAATCGATGCAAAACAATCAAAGATTTTGCTAGCTAACTCTTAAAAATATTCATTTTTCAATACGGAAAAACATGACTCTCGCGATGAAAACGTAATTCGAAAAAGAATTGAGTAAACTGGATAAAATATCGACAGTTTAAAGTTATTTTGAGCCTTAACAAATTTGAAGTTTTGGTAAAACGGCAATTCTTACATATTCTAGCTATGGGGTAACAAACTAATTGGGCCACAGATTTAGTGTAAATTGTCCATAACTATTTTTCATTTTCATTCATAAAATACCGAAACTGAAACCATTTGAGTTCTACGTTATCAAATGAAATCTACAAGAATCACGAGAAGCAATTTTAAATACAATTTGAAAGACATGCCGAATTTGATGTAATAATGTCAAAGACCAAAACTGCCAATAGCACTGGATTATCGTGCCGTTGAAAGTAACTGTTAGTTATCTATACAACAATCTCAAATTTCTAATTAAAACATCACGTTGAATACTCTTGCAATTGTAAACAAAAGAAAAAACTGAATACTCGTATATTTAAATCAAAAATAACACGAAAAAGAAAATTTATGGCTTCACGCAATTAACACATTACCAAACGCTCACTCTGCTATACTCTCCGAAATATTCTCTAGCTGACTGTCTGTCTGTCTGCTTTCCTCAATACTTAGACTAAACAAAAAAAGAAAAAAAAAACGAAGTATAAAAAATCCTGTTCGCATAACGATTTTAATGCTTTTTGTTTATTTCAAAATTATGAATATTTTAAATGCACTTGAAAAAGTAGAGATCGTGTCTTTCCTCTGTTTATGCGTAATGAAGTTATCGCAGCCGAATATGTCGCATCGCCTTTACGCCTATTGAAGCGAGGAAAAGGCAGCGCGTATAAAATATCATCATAAGGGCTGATGTAGCAGCCATTGTATTTCAGCTGTTAAGCGGAGATTCTTGTGGCTGCTTTTCGGTAATAAGCGATGAGGCAGATATTTTCTGCTGACCATGATGATGGTGGTGGTGGTGGTCCTTTGCAGCGAAATTCGGCAAGCACTTTTCTATGCTTTTCATTTACAAATGAAGTTAATGCACGCCGAAGTACACTTATTGTCTTTGTGAATTGAATTTCGGAAAATACTGCCAGTTCTCGTAATTTTGTAAATCACCGCAAGTAAACGCGAATGTTTCTCAATCAATGATCAAATTATCAATGAATTTCCTGTTATTATGAAGTTGGAAACGTAAACCGGACGCAGCGGGACGATTTGAATAGATCTTTACCATTTATACGATCATGGGCTGTAACCCACGTTCGTGTCTGACGAATAACTCGAGTAGTCGAGTAATCGTTCGGTATGTTTATTAGGCAGTAGGTCCCTTTCAGTGATTCTAAAAATGAAAAGTCTGTAAGTTAAATGAATATGAGAAGCTCTCCCACTCAAGGGATACACGAAAATTTCACTTTTTTTAGTTTTTGAAGCAACATACATTTTATCGGATTTTATTGCCAAGAAAGCAACCAATGTGTCGACGAAAGACGATATTAAGGGCTCAAAACTCATTTTGATGTTGGAAAAATAATCTCTGAAACATATAATTATAAAAAGTTTATATATTTGTCATGTACATCGATAGAAATTAACTGATTGTCCATCCTTACAAATTTCATAACTAATTTACGGCATAACTTCTTTCTGAGAGTGTTGGTAAAAAACTATAATAAAGATAAAGCTTTAATAATATAAAATATACTCTAACGGTATATCTTTGTATATTAATTTTACTACATAGAAAATCATTCCCCATATGGTGGCCATTAATGGGCAAAGTTCTATCATAATCTAACAAATAACGTATGAGATTATGAGATACAAATGGGCAGACAGACTGACCAATATACATTTTTTATGTTATATTTTACACACTTGTATTATTCAACTTATATGTAGTGATCTTATAATAAAATTATAAATGCGAAATTATTATCCTGGCCACGAATTCGTTAACGAATTTGCCAGTTTACTTATATTTTACGATTTATTTGGGGTTGAGTATTGTAATTACATATAGTAATCTTACTATATAGAAAATCTTTCCCGATACGGTGGCTATAAACAGGTAAAGTTCTATTGCAATCGAACAAATAATGTATGAGATTATAAGATACAAATGGACAGATAGACAGACAGAAAAATATGACAATTATATAGTATTCTTATAATAAAAACATAGACTGCGAAATTATTATTATTATAATTATTATACATATATAAATTATTATTATTATCGAATTCGTAAACGGATTTATTAGTGTGCTTATATTTTACGATTTACTTGGGATTGAGTGTTGTAATTACCGATAGTGAGGTAAAAAGTTTCCGACGTGTTTTAGCTTTACTTCGACGATGAAGTTAACATAGTTAGAATTATTCGATTAATATGAAATGAGCATAGATTTCTTCGATAACTTATATCCATATTGAAAGTAATTTCATAACCCCGCGATTGAAAAAGCCCTCGTCACTATTTGTAAGAAAAACATAAGCGGCTCATTTTCACAAGCCTCTCCTGATGCCAGTTTTATATCATCAAGGGAATTGTGTAAATCGCTTCTTATCAAGTCGGGACTATACAGCAGATCCATCCAAGCTCGGGGAGGTTCTGACGCGTCGATAAGAATGTGTGCGATTTTGCGATGGGACACAACATCCTTCTTATTGGCCAATTCTGGTCCATCGTCTTCTTTGCGATGGAACACCACATCCTTCTTATTGGCGAATTCTGGTCCATCGTCTTCAATCTAATGAATCATTGAAGACGGATGTTCGAATTGGGTATTTGGCCTGAAGGAGCAGTACGCATTGAATGATTTCCTAACAATTTCACCAATAATAAAGTAAAACTTTTTGGATGTTAATCCAAAATTGGCAATGATTTGAGTCGGCTCATCATGCTTCAACCATGATGTTTTTCAGTAGAAGTATAGGGAGATTTTTTAAGATTTAAGTTTTTTAGGTTGGCAGCACTGGTTGGTAATGGCGCCTAAACGTCATCTGTTGAAGTGAAAAGTGTACAGTATACTCTGTCATTTCATCAGGGAATGACGAATGACCTACCAAAACGTCTAAGTTTTGATGGGCCTTACAAAAGCTCAATGAAAATCCGCTGTTTTATCAAAAAATTGTATGTGGATACGTACACAAGCAAAACTGTCGCATCTGGAGTGATGAACAGCCACGTGGCATACATGAATTACCGATGCATCCCGAAAAAATGACAGTCTGGTGTGGTTTATGGGCTGGTGGCATCATCGGTCCATTTTTCTTCAAAGACGACCGTGGAAGAAACATAACTGTCAGCAGCGAACGATATCGAGCCATGGTACACGATTTTTTCCCCCCAGTTGGCTGAGTTGAACTTAGTCGACATGTGGTTTCATCAAGACGGTGCAACATGCCACACTGCTCGTGAAACAATAGATATGTTGAGGGATAAATTTGGTGAGCAGCTTATCTCTCGATTTGGCCCTGTGAGTTGGCTCCCAAGATCTTGCGATTTAACGTCTCTTGATTATTTCTTGTTGGGTTGTGTCAAGTCGTTAGTCTATGTGGACAAGCCGAACGCTATTGAAGCTTTACAGGATAATATAACATGCGTTATTCGTCGAATACAGGCCGAAATGCTCGAAAAAGTGACGAAAAATTGGACTTTTCGAATAAACATTTTGAGGCGGAGCCGCAGACAACATTTACATGATATTATCTTTAAAAATTAAATGGCAAAGTCCAATTTATCGATTCGAATAAAAAATTATAGTATATGATGCAAATTTAAGTGTTTTATTCCATTTAAAAAAAAAACTACGATTAAAAAATGACCCTTTAGTAGTAGCAGTCCGTTTTTTGAGCTCCTCTAATTAATCTGAGTCCATTCTGCCAAGTAGGGAATTTTAATTTTCCGAACATTGAAACAGCCAATACTTTATTCGATCGTTGATGAGACTAAAAGTTAATCTTATTAATTTAGTTAGAACAAAACAGTTGATTTGAAAAAATTCCAATGTGTTAGTCTGCAGCGTGGCGCAAGAAATCCATCTGTAGGTGAGTTCAAAAATGTTGCCAAAAATCTTCAAACTATTTAAGAGATTTTCTTCTCCATACGATTTAGACTGGATTTGCTTGATTGTTTGGCAAAAAAAGCAATAAATCTTTTTTAAAAAATACGGTGCGTACATGTTTTTAATTCATTAGTTTCTTTTTTTTAATTTTATTTTTTACTATAGTTGTCTTTGTTGTTGTTGGTGGTGGTGGCAATGCCGCTGTTTTTGTTGCCGCCTTGTTGCCATAGTAATGAATATTTTGTTTTTGTTCTTCTTTTTTTTTTGTAATTTAAAATTGCCTTAGTTTTTCAGGCCTTTGGAACTGGAAAGTTCGTGTTGCTTTTGAGGGCAGTTTTAGTTTGTTTGCTGCCGTTCATTTTGAGTTTCTTTTGGTTGAGCGCTTTTGTCGAGGGTATCTCGTGAACAGGAATCAAGTTTAATTTTCATTCATAATTACAGCTACAAATGCACTACAAGTATCTTTACTTTGGGCACATTTTACCTGTGGTGGCTTTTCATTGCAATTGTTGCATGTTGTGTTGCCTTTACTTTTTGGAGGGAAGATTGTAATGGATATGTTTTAAGATAGTGAATGCGGACAAGCCATTATAGACACTGCATAATTTGAATACGGAGGTGCAAAATTTAATGCTAAATTAAGTTGGTCAACTCGGCATTGAAAATACCTGTATAAATGAACTTATAATTGAACTTAAAATGCAGGGAAGGCCGTGGAAGAAGGTAAATTAGAGATCGTTTACTGATAAGGTTGGACAGTTAGGAATTTCATAGCAAAACATAAAAACCCCAGGAAAGCAACAGGTTGTTATGCGAATTCTAGGTTCAGAGATAAAAAAACACAAGTGGGACTAAAATATTTACATTGCATTATATGATGGCTCTGGTGTCAGCTTCTCATATTCATGTTGCTTTGTAAATTCTGCATTTATTCAATCGCCGAAAGTTAACATTACCTAATACTCTTTTGTCTTTTTTTGTACATTTTATATATTGCAAGAAACTTTTTGAGACTATTGCAGCGGAAAACGATGAATATTTTGGATTTACATTTATTAGTTGTGACAAAGTTCTTTGTGTTTCACACGTCATCACTTGTAGAAAAAAGAGATATGTTGAAAATATTATTTAAATTCCTTTTTAAAAAATTATAAAAGAAATATATATAATTTGTGTCTGTCTATGAAAGCTTTGTTTACCATAATTAGAATGATCTGATTTACATCAAATATGCAATATTTTGCTGCCATTTTGAAAGTGTTTTCATTACGCCTCTCTCATAACGACGAGCCTTATTGGCAAAAAAAGAACAGGAACAGTCGATTTCCACAAGCTTTAATTTATCAACATTCGCATTTGCCGTAGATAGAAACAAGTCGTAATCACTTGGTGCCAGATTTGGATTACAAAGTGGATGTGTAAGAATCTTCAAAAAAAAAAAAAAAGGCTCCCGGAGTTTCTACATAGCATTATCGATGGGTGTCGTCTGGTATTGTCGCAATGGAACACAATTCCTCTTGGCCAAAGTTTACCGCCTCAAGTATAGATTGTTTTCTTCAGGTGATCTAGAGCAGGTTCGAATTAAGAGTCTGGCCATAGGAGGATCAGCTCATAACCACAAGCAAAACCTTCCTAACCATATGTCCTAGCTTGGCCACCGTTTGCGTCGGCTCACCACGATTCGACCACAGTGGTTTTTGCTTGACATTATCGTAAGTAACCTACTTTGCTGTACTGGTTGCCTTCCGCTTCAGAATGAGCCGTTATCGTCGCGATTCAGCAGTGATTCACAAATGAAAATTCGGTTCATGAGAATTTATTTGAATTAACTCGTTTGTCACCTATACCTGGAGCTTCTTTTTGTATGCAGCCTTATTCAAGTGTATCTAAACGATTTTTTGTACAATTTTTAGAACCTAGACAATCGAATGAATGATTACACGATGGTCGGACTTGACAATGTCCATTACTCTATCGACATTTTCGACAAATAAAATTGCATGCGTAACGACTGAATCGTTCTACTGATGATTTTACAACAGCGTTCAGGATTTTAATTAAAAATGTTTCATACTTTTAAATTTTTGAATAACAAAAATTACTACCAAATTTCTATTTTATATTTTTATTTTATTTCTTCCACAATAACCCCACTTTGTTTGGATTTACTTAAAATTTGTAACTCAATTTTTTAATTTATTTTATATTTGATATTTGATCACTTTGATTTTGATTTTTTGGAATTTATTTGAAACTTGTTCGGTTCATTTTCCCATGCTGCCGTAAGATGAATGAAGTCGGTTAGCCGTGTTCGAATATTAATAGAAAATTATGCAGTTTACTAGCTTTAACTTTCTAAAGCAAGCATTTGTGCAAGACTTTTCCATAATTGCCTAATTTGCCGCAATAAGAAATAAAGCTTTCCATTCCTTAAAAACCCAATGCATTCGGTTCTGGCATATTCCATATCACATTTTGCGAAAACACATCATCTGCAAACATCAAGAACATAACATAGACATAGCGAGGTCACAAACTCAAACATGTGATATGTTTGTCTAAGGCCTTAGTTAGTCCAGTGATGATTGCAATGATGGCATTTTTGGCGCTGTTATTACTTTTTTGCTTATCTGCCACAGAAAGCTGAAAAGAAGGATGACCGAAAAAGAAAGGAGGCACAAGAGTGCTGGTCGATAGAATGAATTTCAAGTTCTACGCTTCACATGATGATAAGGTTTGTCGCTGTCATTTGCTTTTGTTTTTACAGTGATGATTGTTTTTTACAATTCATGGCTGTCCATGGTATCCTCGGACTGGTATGCATGATTTCCTACGGTTTTGGGGGAGAGCCCACCATTGTCGGGCTGTTGCAAAATTGTTTTTATGATTGGAGGGCCGTTGTTTTGGTTATATGGTTTGGCAAAAAAGACGTTAGAAGAGATATTTTTTTCCACCGAGCTCGATATAAGAGAATGAGTTAGTGCGATTATATGTGTGCCACTGTAAGAGTACAACAGTGTGAGTAAGCGTGTGTGTGTGTGTGTGATGTGCGCCCATGTTTGTTCTTTTGACAGCAGTCAACCCGTCGTCATTTCATTTCTATTTCTCTACATTTTTGTTCGTGTTCATATTTTGTGGGATTCTTTTTTGGATTGTGAATGTGCTGTAGTTGTTGTAGTTGTTTTTGCGTTTTCAAATTCATTCATTTGTTAGCGAGAGCCCAGAGTTGTTGGGTTATTCGTGTTTGCTTATATCCCTATGGCTCTAATAACAAACACCCTGTGCTCTTACTCTGCTCCTGTGGAATTTGCGATGAATTTTTGCTGCCGCTTCTATTACTTCGTTCTACTATAGCCGCCGTTCGAGCCGTTGTTGTCGGGCTAAACTCCCTCTTGTCCCTTTTCGTGTGTCCCATTTTATACCCTTAACAATTTCATTTCCCGTAAGTGGTTACCACCGAAATACGAAACGAACTAAGTTTCTATGCCTGCAAATTGGTATAGTACTCGTATGTATAGTTTTCTATACCGCTGGTTACTGGCACACATACATACATATATGAAATCATCTCTGAATGTGTGTGAGTGTATGTGTCCGTCCTGCCATTTTGATTTATGGCCATTTCATATCATCGTTCAATATTCAACGAAAAAAAAAAAAAAATGCTGAAATCCAACTCACATATATGTGATTTGGATTTCCAGCATGTGAGACAATACCACCACCAACAACAAATGCAACAGTATCGGCTTGATTTGAACAACAAGATTGAAGGCTACAATGAAGAATCTTAATATACAGAAACAATTTATTAAGATTTCTATAAATTTTGATATTTCTGCAACGAAAACACTTAATATTTTGTTGCGATATATTATATTATATTTAGATTTGTTCAAACTTTTTATTCTCTCCCATTGATATTTGGCAAACATTACTAAAATTTGTTCACCCATCCCCTGTAATGAAAACAGTTATATACAATGTCCGTCCTATCGCAATGTTAACTTCAAATAATTTTGTAAATCCGAACATTAATACGATAACTGATATTTACATTTGTCTCATGTTAATGCATGGCTTCTTTTTTCCACTTCTCGAAGATGGCTGTTATTTTGAAGTTACAAAATATGCGATAACCTCTAATAAGTTCAAGACATGTAAAATATTGGCTTACCTCACAAAACCCGATTTTTTTCCAAAATGTTTTTCACTTAAAGTATTGCAAAGTGTATGTACCTTTTCAATAGTTTTCAATATTATCAGGTATATTTTTATATATTTTATGTTATAGTTCATTATAGTGTAAGATATTAATTACCGGTTTGGTTGCTGAAACCGAACTGGTACTGTAGCAGCAACTACCACAACAATAACTACAACGAATTTCAATTTTTTGTACACTACTTTTGATGTGAGTGTGCACAAATAACAACAACAATAATAAGAACAATTTTAAACCCCGAATTTGAAATCAAAATCTTTTAAGCAAATTTTCTAAACAATTTTCAAACTTTGCAAACATTTTTTTGCCACACAATCCTTATCCATGCACCCCCAATAATGGTAATTCCCCATTTGGCATAGTACATACATACATATATCCTCTAGAGTTTGTGCATTACCATTTTCTAAATTGTTGATTTCCTGTTATAGAAAGGCTGTGATTTTAATTGAAAGCGCAAAATCATGTAGAATATGGTGGTATTGATTTCCATTCTCCTATTGTCCAAATAGAAAAATGCTGGTTGTTTGTATCATTCAGCTTCGGGGGGTGCTGGTTAGATGGTTAGATGATGATGGGATTTTCTGTGATTGTTATTAGTGCTGTCTGTGCACTGACGAGGATGTGGTAGAAAATACTACAATTGATGTCATTGCCATTGCCATTGCTGCCTTTTGCCTGCAATTAAGAGAATTGCCGGCTTAATGGATGTTAAATGCATTTTCATTTCAGTTTTTCAAATTCGAAGCAGATGCCGTTTTAGTTTTAATTAAGTGACATGAACAAGAGGAAGTTGAATGGAAACTAAAGGACAGACAGAGTACTCGTTGGTTGGTTCTCTATGTGAAAAAAAAAATATGATGCAGTTATCAAAATGTTTGGTTGGCATAATTTTCTTAGTACAACTGCAGCAGTTATTTTATACCCACAATTATAAAGACAGTTATACATTATAATCAACTTTTTTTGATTATAAGATCATTATAGAAAAACAAAGAGTTAAAGATTCCGTTGAGATTGAACCTTTTTTCTCATCTGTATTAAGAAATTAGATTTTGCAGCAAAATTAATTTGCCAAACTAAAAGGTATATAAAAACGTCACTCGAAGCTGTAATAAAGGAAATTCGCCTACGCCCACTTGGTAAGAATTGTATAAATGATTAATCTTCTGCACAGCTTTCTTTACTATCGCCTTCTCTTTCTCTGCTATATGTCATCCCTTTTCTTTTCACATGAGCAACCACCACTTATGTCAGAACATTTCAAACACCACTGGCAACACCTTTAATTTGTATTATGGTTGCACGAAGGAAATGTATTTGATTTGCTCTAAACGCAGAAATTCGACTGACAGATTACTGACGTGCAGCCATCAAAAGTGACGAGTAAGATGGAGGAAATGATGATGATGAGTGGCTGGTCAATGGCGTGCTAATCGATGGTGGTTGTTATGCAGCGATATTCAAGTGCTCAAAGGTGGTTGATTTTCAATAGATGATCCGAGTATAAATGATTAATTATGAAAAATATTCAAACGAAGTTAGGGAATATGTTAAAGCGCGTGATTTATATGTTTGTCATCATATCAAATATGGAGGAAATCAAATAGTTTTCACACAAATAATAAGGAAAACCTTAGAAATGGTACAAATCAAATTTCAACTGCGCGTTAATTGAATTTTGAATGAAATGAAAAGATTAATATGTTAATAAATTTAATAAATAAAATTAATAAATTAATCAAAATAAATGACAAACAAAACAAAGACAAAACTAATTTTAAAATATTTAAACAAAATTAGTTATAAATAATTATAAAAATATTATTATTAAAGTAATTTAGAAAATACATTATGTCCAAAAATTACTGGGAATTGATGAATTAAGGGGTCTGCTTACAGGGCTTGTCAGGATAAAGAATCTTGACAGTCACTGAGTTGGCCTGTACGGACGCGCAATTTAAGCACGATCTGTCATTTAATTTACTCAATTGATGCAGCTCATCTTAGGTACGTTTTGCGATTTTTGCAAACGATAATAACATCGTACTAGGAATTTATGTATCGTAAATAGAATTTTTTATGCCGAATCGCATAAAAATGTTACTGAAGGTTTACAGCGTATCGACTTTAAAGTGGCGTTGTGCTTTCAAAAGCAGTCGAGGTGCGGGGTACGATTTTCCTGAAGTTAATAATGACAAAATAAATAAAGTTGTGATTAAACACTGTCATTTAAAATTGAGAGATATAGCCGTTAAACTTTCTGCGTCGCATGAATCAATTCCTACCATCTCACATGAGGGTTTGGCAATGAAACCCTTTGCGGTTCAACTGGTTTCGAAAGACTTGCATTTTCTTCAAAAACTCAATAGCCTTAAAGATCACTGGAGGCGTGATCTCATCGCACATTCACCTTCCGACTGAGCCCAAGACAAAATGCTATTTCAAAGTCGATCAAAAGCCAACGTAATGTTTATTTTTTTTTTTTTTTTTTTTTTTTTTATTATCGCGATGTTATCACTCAAACTTCATGCCGGAAGATCAGATAAAATAAAGAATATTTTCAGGTCATTTAGCGGCATTTAAGAGATCAGGTTTATGGAAAGAAAACTCGGAGATTTTGAACCATGATAACGCATTATTTCTCGAGGATGTCATTACGAACGAATTTTTGGCCAAACATTTAACAAACATCATCGAACAATCACCTAATTTACCTGATATGGCACCGGCTGACTTTCTTCTCTTTCCCAAACTCAATTTACCACTACCGTTTTTGATCAATACAAAACATAAAAGAGAATTTGCGGCGAGAACTGAAGACTTTCCGGGAAAAATGCTTTTCAAAAATGTTTTGATGATTGGGTCATTCTTGTATCGTTTCAACAAGGGGCTACTTTGTAGGCGATATATTTAATGACCTTACATGCATTACATTTTTAGACTCACCGAATGGGACTTGATGTTTGACCGCTGCAACCAATGTTCGGTTGAAAAACTTTAAGTAGATTTTCGCTTACTCCACTATCGACATGGCCACCGCTCAAAGAAAGACTTTTTACATTTCACAAAAATTATAGAGGGAAATTAAATTTAAATAAGCCGGTCAATTTGTGTGGGGCATGCTAAAAGTGGCGTGGCAGGTAGTCTTTGGTTTTGTTTAAAACGCTGCACAATATGTAGCAGATTTCACTATATTGAATGTACTCGAATAAATGAAGCGAACATGCATACATAAATGGAGCGAATATGTACTTTAAACAGCTCTTTTAGAGGAAAGGTTGCAGAAGGAATCTGAAAAAATCGTCCGATTTTTCTAAATTTTTTCCTTCATTACGATAAAATTTAAAGCGCAAAATTTTATGTTGGTCCAATCTACGAAATAGAAGTTACAAACTCCAAATTGAATTTTGAAAAATGTGCTCTATAAAGGCCATTTACAATCTCCTGCTATGATCTTCCGAATTATTAGGTTGTTTCATTTTTTCGGGGTTTATCGCGTCCATCAGCCAGATAGATGGACATCATTTAATCGACTTAGAAAGTTCTGAAACATATTCAATCAAAAGATTTTTGCTACTTCTATGTGTAAACGATATATCTGAACAAATTATATGAGGATAGTTAAGCTTAACGAAAGGCCTATTGTCCATTTATAAAAAGCCGTAAAAAAAACTTGGTCATGTAAAAGTTTATATAGGTTTAACTGGCTACCTACTTTTGAAAATCTCTATACTATATATAGTATATATGTGGACTTATTGAATATGTATAAAAATGCCTCTTCGAAATATAATTCTATTTTAAAATGGATGCCAATATCAAGTGTAAATTGAAATGTTATCTGCTTGAAGGGAAGAAACGATACAAATGAATACCATTTTGACATCACTTCCGCCTCTATGAAAAAAACACAAACTTTACATATTCTGCTGGCTCTGAAGCACTGGCAATTGAAAACTTGAGCATCGCTCCTGCCCAAAAGGGGGGG
>JAHXMU010000118.1:1310639-1356621 GCA_019455685.1 Philornis downsi | reverse complement strand
TTTTTTTGGACTGTGCGGAGCAATTCAAATAGTTCACTTCCAGAAGTTTTATAATTAACATCAGCTTAACTTGTATGTTATTCTAGAAATGTTCCTTTCTCTAATTTAAATGTCGCCAATATATAGTAAACGTAGTAAACTTTAATTCAGTTGGAAAATTTTCAGGATGCCAATTGCGCAGGTGCTGCTGTGCGTAGCGCACTTGCGCCAAATTTGAACTGCTCACGATACCGAATTTGTTCACATCTCCGAATGGTGTACAATACGTTTTACCATATATTTTATAGCTGTTTCAAGGTCTCATTGATTGGTCGACCTGTTGAAAATCTGCACAAATGCCTTATATTTCAACAGGAAAATTTATTTTAAAAAAATGTTTGTGAATATTCCAAGTAGTGTCTTATTTCGATTATACCTGAATATTATTTTTATTAGTTAAAGAGAACTGTATTTTGAAAGTATTTCAAACGTTATTCACGTCACGAAAACAGATAACAAGAAATGAAATATTCTAGGATTTGCTTTATAGAGGGTGTCCCAACAAGAACGCAAGATTTAAATTTGGCGCCATTCGAAGTTTCATTGTTTGACATTTGAACAATTGTTATTGTTTGCTAGTAGAAGGTACGAGGTTAGTAAAAATGGAGCGCTACATGGATGAACAACGCATTCTCATTGTGAAATTGTTTTACCAAAATTGTGAAAGTTTTGAGGCTACAGTTCGCAAATTCAAATTGCGATCAATTTGGGTCACAATAATGCTCCAAAAGAGTCAACTGTAAAGAGATTAATGGATAAATTTGCCAAAACTGGGTCTGTTAGTTATGTAAAGACAACAACGCGCCTTCCACCAGGTCGATCGGCCGAAAATGTCGCAGCTGTACGTGATGATGTCCCTTAAACTCCGTCCATCTCAATTCGACACCGAGCTCAGCAAATTGGTGTCTCCAAATCCACTATGCAGCGAATTTTGACGAAAGATTTGCATCTTCGTGCATACAAAGTTCAATTGACTCAGGAACTGAAGCCAGCTGGCCATGGACAGCGAAGGGAGTTCGTTAATTGGGTATTGGAGAGACAGCATGAAAATGCTGATTTTGCCGATAAAATCATCTTCAGTGACGAGGCCCATTTTCATCTTGATGGCTTCGTCAATAGGCAGAATTGTCGCATTTGGGGTGAGGGAAATCCTCGAGTGATTCACGAGAAGCAAATGCATCCTCAACGCGTCACTGTGTGGTGTGGATTTTGGGCTGGGGGAATCATTGGAACTTTTTTTTATGAAAATAAGGCATGTCAGGCGCAAACAGTCAATGGTGTTCGGTATCGTGAAATGATAACCAGTTTTTTCGTGCCTAGAATTGAAGAAATGAATGTGGAGGGCATGTGGTTTTAGCAAGACGGCGCCACATGTCATACAGCCAGAGAATCAATTCAATTGCTGCATCAGTCATTTCCCGGTCGTTTTATTTCGCGTTTTGGAGACCAGAATTGGCCGCCTAGATCGTGCGATTTAACACCATTAGACTTTTTTCTTTGGGGTTTTTTGAAGTCGATGCTATACGCGAATAAGCCGACGACGACTCAAGTCTTAAAAAAGGAAATACCGCAGCATTTATGCAAAACGGTCATTGAAAATTTCATTAAAAGATCGCGTGTGTGCCAGCAAAGCCGCGGCGGCCATCTGCCCGATGTGTTGTTTCATACATAATCTCATTCTGTCTACTTTACGATATAATAAAGTTTCATGATTTTTTTTTAAACATCTGTATTTTATTTAAAATTTAAATTTTGCTTTCTTGTTGGGATACCCTTTAATATATTACTTTTAATTTTTGAAGAGATAGAGTTGCCTTTTTTGTCTATTCTGTCTATTCTCTGTTGAATATTTTAACATTGACGGAACCCTTAAGGACTGTGAGAAAGAACTATTTTCCCAAAGGCGCTTACATGTGCAAATTTTATTTTACTGGAATAATTTTATTCATTTGTAGTACCGCACCTTAACACCAGATATTTGGACGTGTCAACAACGACATCATCTCACACATAATATATATGGACTTGTTTTGCTTTTCTAGTGAAAAATCTTATGTGTATAAAGGAAACACTTTTATTGTCTTGAATATTGGAATATGTGCCGGATTTGACAAGATTTAAAAAAAAATCTCTCGCAATTTAATGACCAATACAAAGACCTCTTTGATACATACAGGGTGTCCGTCGGGAAGGTATACTACTTTGTTTCGCCGCCATTTTGGTAAACATTAGTCATTTGTATAATATTTGTTATTTTTAGGCGACAACACATTCATTAACTCCTTTCGTTCGTGGTTTAGGACTGTTACTTAAATTTGTTCTCCCGTTATCCCTTATACCCGCTTGAAATTAGTAATTGAATTTTCCCCTTTAAACATAATATAATTTCCAAAATAATACCATTGTAGTATTTTCTATATTGATATTCGGAGTTATTTCAAATATTTACATGACATTTCCGAACTTCAGTAAAATTTTCTATCTCCCCATGAAAGGCGGTTTTTTTGGATTGTTGCTGACAATTTCGAGAATTAAGTGATTGGTTGACATTCTTATTCGTTGTCAAAATAGGATTATATTCCTTCATAAAATTTAAATTTCTCTCCCCCGTTCCATTTACGGGATGTGCAGAAAATTTATTCTCCCAATTTTTTGTTAGTCTTAAGAATCAGACCAGTGTTGGGATGTTATATGCGATCATTTGCGGCTGACTTTTAAGCTCACTTCCCATCAATTGAGTGATAATCATAAGGAACTCCTACCAATTCTTTTTGTTAGTTTCAAGAATCAGACTACTATATCCTGGTGTTAGGACATTATATGCGATCATTTGCACCTGACTTTTAAGCTAACTTACCGTCGATTGAATAATCATCACAGGTAACTCCTACAAATCCTTTTTGTGATTTAAAACGCCCATTACTTTTGCTCATTGGCAATGCGTCTCATAAATTCATTTCGTTCATTACTTAGTTCTTTTACTTAAATATGTTCCTCCACCTTATCGAACCAACTAATAATCTCATTATGAAACAACTCACTTAACAATTCATTTCTGGTAGACGCAAATCGAAAATTGCCAGACCTACGTGCGTTTAAGTGCAAACTCAACAGAAAAACAAAAAAATCTGCTATAAAGCGAAAATCACCATAATTTACATTTTTATTCATACGATTAGCGATATCAACATTGTCATCTATAAGTGTTGAACTGCATTCTGATGTGATGTCGCCGATACTTTTTCTCCGCTTTGCGTCTTAGTGTCTTACAGAGCTACGACTTCATAGCGCCGCCGAAACACATTGGAGATACTGCAGGCATAGAAGAACGGCCATCGGCATACGGACATGGACATGGATGGGCATGAGAATAAGATTGAGTCTGGCGCAGTAGATCTCTTGTGTCTGAAGAACACTTTGCATTTGGTGGCCATGGTAAAGGTGGTGGTGGTTGCCGATGACTTGTTTTGGGTGCACAGAATAAAATTGAATGTCGCACATTTTTATCACACGTTTACAAAATTCTTAACGTTCACATTTCCAACGATTTTCGTTTCTTTTCTTTTTTTGCCTGTGCTACGATGTTGATTTGCTGTGTGATGGTGCATCATGGGGCATCATGCTATGACACTGCCAATAGGTGTACAAATGTGTGCTGCATATATTGACATCAGCAGGGATACAACCATTGCCATTGCCACATCTGCGAAGTGTTTCGAGGGAGATGAGATGCAGCAGTACTGCTTTGTAGGATTTTACCATTACTTCAAATGAAATTGATTTCAACGTAAACGTTGTGGCACAATGCTGCAGTTTGGTTGCCATTTACGTTTGCATACTTGTGCTGTGCTATTGCTGCTGTACACTGTAGCATCACTGGAATATTTTGCATAGACTTGAAAGATAAAATGCATATTAAGATGTTCTTGTGATGGAAGAAACTAGTATGTAGTACATTTGTAGGTTGATTTGTATTTTATGAACTCAATTTCAATTTACACAATCATTTGATTGTCACTTTAGGTAAAATGTAAGGAACATATGCGGAAATACTTAAACGTAGGAACATGAAGTAGATTGTAAGTGTGATGATTTTTGTGCGGACAAGTATAATAAAACTAAATGTTATAGGGAAAGAAGTTTAAATTTTCGGAATATATTTCAAGGAAGGAAAGATACATTGTTAAAAATCCTAAATGGGGACAAAGCTGACGAAAAAGGAAGGGGTACTGTATACGGTTATCAATCTAGTGGTTTCAAAACCGCCGGTCTGGCAAGGGTGTCAGGCGTTAAATACATATCGTGTGAAGTGTTATTTAATTTATTGTTGAAACGTTTGCCATTTACGAATATGTGTCGTTTAACAACCGTAGAACACGTTCAAATAATTAAAACTTACTACAAAAGTAGTGATTCAAACGTCGGCATTCAGTCGAACAACATTTTCTTCAGCGATGAAGCTCATTTCTCACTTGATGGTGAATCTAGAAGTGATTGTTGGAAGGCATCCGGAAAAAGTAACTGTTTAGTACGCATTATGGACTGAAGGTGTCATTTGGACGTATTTTTTTGAAAATGATGCTGGAGGTACCTCAAAAGGATCCGTTGCTACAACCTACCCAGAGGCAGTCATTTCAATACCATTTAAGGGCAAAGTTCAAGCGTTATTATGAAATAAAAATTTCATCAAAACTAAAGCTTTATGTGTGCTTTATTTAACTTTACTTCAAAACTAGAAAAGCATAATTGCATGTTTTATTTCTCATTTGTGCAGTGTGATGTCAAGTACTGTGATATTGATAGGTATTAAATAATTGATAATAAGTATTAAATAAATATTTTCACGTCATTTTATTCTAAATATCGAAAAAATTCCTATTTGTATTTTTCATGCTTCGCTCCTCTCCTAATTTTAATTAATACAAGAAAATTTTGGATAATAACGATAGGCGTAGGTGAGCTGGATTCACAAAGACGGACGATGAATCATGGACGATGTGTCAATTTATACTAAGTTAAGTTGGCGCAGCTAAAGCTTCCCTTTCTCATAAATAACATGCATATTTTATTAACTTTTCCAATTGTCCTGTCCAGCCTGTCCACCATCAGCGTTAGCTTCTTCCCTAGCCTATAATTTTTTGCCGTTTATTGCCTTTGATTATTAAACAAAGGACAAATATCTGGAAGAATACGTAAAATTTTTGCAGAGGTAGGTTTATTCCTAATACCGGCAGCTTATTTTCATACTGAACCATTTCGGTCCGCAATAGAATTTGCGTAGTGCCGGAGATGATATACGAAGTAAAAAAGAAGAGAACAAATTCCTTTGCATCTCATGAATGAATACTTCTCACATTCTGTGAGCATTCTATTTTTGGGACCTACAGCTTAACGACGACTCCGTTCGCTTACGGTTCTACGGAGTGCTCAACGGGACCTACAGCTTGACGACGACTCCGTTCGCTTACGGTTCTACAGAGTGCTCGCGTTAAAAATTTCCTCTTCTTGTTCCTCATACATTGAGTTGCTTTATTTTTGCTGCAAGAAATCATATTTTCTGGCATTCACTTCAGTAACCGTGCTCACAATCAGTGTGGCCTCATATAAATGTGCGAAAGTTGTAGATCATCACTTCACGTATCTGTTAATTACTGCCGTATATTGATTTCAGCTGATTAATATATCGAATAACCATTAGAAAATTTTTTAAAAATTTTTAATAATATATGTTTATTCTTAATACCTTCAGTTTTTATCCCACTGTATCACTGTAAACTGTGCAGTATTTGCGTAGTAACGCGAATGATATAAAGCGTTCGTCAAAAACGCTTTCTTCTTGAACCTCATATATTGAGTTACCTTGCTTTTCCGCAAAAAAAAAATATATATATATTTTCTAGCATTTATTTCAAAAACCACGCTCACAGTAAGTGTGGCTTCATACAAATGTGGTTATGTTGCAGATCTTCCGTTCTCGCATCTAGTAATAACTGCCATAAACTGATTTTCGTTAAATAATATACGGTAAAATTGTTAGAATATTTCTAATTTTTTAAAAATTTGTTTTAGTCTTTGTACGTTTGATTTTACTTAACAAACTTTTGCCCACTTGTAATACCACTTTATAGTGATAGACGAGCAGGTATAGGCAGGTATTTGAAAGCGTTAAAAACGATGTTTTCTCATATATATGTATAATACAGGGTTATCCGTTTTTCGGTTTTAAAAGTAAAATTAAATAAAACACATATAAGGCTACGGTTTCGATAAAACTTTTATTTGCTTGGATCTTGTCATTATGCACGAAATGCCATTTAAATGACCGTCCCTAGATTGGTTGCAGCAGTGGATCCTTTTAAGATCGTTTTCAAAAAAATACGGCCCAAAGACACCTCCAGACCATAATGCGCACCAAACCGTTCCTTTGCTGGATGCTTTTTATTCTTTAAATTATTAATTTTATAATTGCAATAGTTTGTTGGCTTACTTACTTACATTTATGTTGCACTTGCAAATGTAGTGAACCAATACAATTTTCGTAACTTTTTCTTGCTTTCAACACAACAGCAACCAATTTGAAGATCTCCGAATTATGTTACCATGATCTCAGTTTTTGTAGATGTTAGACTTTATTCAGATTAATATGAATATTACTACTATTTATTCGCAATCATCGAATATATGCCTGCCAGACAATACTTATCCAAAAAGATCTACAAGCTGAGACTAACGGGAAAGACAGACAGTATGTTATCATTTACTTGAAACAGGATTCACGGGATATCACGGAGGATTTGTGGAGACTACAACGTACCAACATAACTGCAACAAACGTGCAGATTTCGTTCAAACATTCGTACAAAATAAAACATTTTCAACTTAGTTATGCATTCCGCTATTATATTATGCAATACAACTGCGGTGGCTCAAAGATTGCGTAAGACGATGAAAGAGAGATACAAAATGCACTCAAAGTCAAGGTTATCTGTGTATATGTTTTAAGTAAATCTTATAGCCAGCGGGATTAGGATTCTGTTAGAAATGGTATCATTATGGTTTTATTTGAAACGGACTGTGGGATTCCTGTATCTTTGCGTGCGTGTGTGTGGTTAGAAATTATAACAAGGTCAGAGATTTATGAGTTCCTCTCATGATAACAATTTGTTTGGTAATTACCTTCATATTTTTACGACTTTACTGATTATATCCCATGGCTTTTTCAGGGAAACCATGTGTGCCCTAGTTTTTAATTACTTTGTTTCATTGTGTGGATGTCCCTCTTGTTGCCGGGTTAAGTTATAGCGTTACGTAATTTTTAGTAAAATTGTTCAAGGTTGCCATCGGTATTGAAAACTAATGTCATGTAGGCACTTAGAACTGCTCTACAATGCAAAGAAATGAAGGTCAACACAGCAATTTTACTTTCACTTATTGTAATCCTTAATAGGATGGAAACATTTTTTTTGTTAAATTTAAGGTTTTCTTTGAAACAATACTACAAATATTGCTAGTGTATGCACAAAAAAGAAAAGGAATTACGTTGCATTGAGCTAAGAGTTGAAATTGTTTCTAATCGAAACATTTCTACTAGGAATTTACACTCACTCATAGAAATTGACATAAAATCTCTGTTTTGAATTTGTATGACAGATAAATTGCCAGAAGTATGTTATGCCTTCACCCAAAGGAATGAAGATATATATTATTTAAAAGAGTATAGCGGTGTAATATCCAGAACAAAGAGTCAAAAGTACCAAGAATCATGACTTTTCAAGTCGATTGAGCAATGTCCGTCTGTCTAGTTGGATAGCCGCTAGACTCGATAACTGATTTAAATCTTCATGAAACTGCTTGAAACTTGGCAAACCTGTTATTTGCCAAACCGTTGCTGGAGATTGTAATTGGGCTATATCGACCATCATCCTGAATATAAATTGACCTACTTTTGGAAATTCAGTTTTGCCTCTGTACCTTCCTATCGGTGGTAATCTAAATAATATCTAATAACATTTCGTAAAATTTGAAAAAAAAATCATGCAATGAATTTTGGCCCCTCTGGTATCTCGCATACAACTGACCAGTTTAATGTTCTTTAACCACAAAATTCTGTAAAATTTGATACACATTAAAGCTTTACTAAAGTGAAGTCTGAGAATAAAACTGGAGTGTACTGTCATGCCACTTCTGGTATCTACAATATAATTTTTCTGATTTTTCGACATTCAGATTTTCTTCAGTAGCTCCAGTAATCTCCAGACAGAACCTACATTTTTGCCTAGTGAATTGGTCTGTTATCCTTAGTAAAACAGGAAATCTGGTACCCCCTACAAATGATAGATTTTACCAAATATATTCTTAAGCTATTGTCTTGTATTCATTTACACGAACTTCAGTAACATTTGATAAACATAAACGGTTTGATAAAATATGAATTGAGAATGAAAATAGTCCCCATTTCCACAATCATTCTATGGCCTCCCGTAAAAACTGACTGATTTTTCGAAACTTAGCTTTTTTCCTGTAATTCATAATTCTCGGACCCCAGCAACGTAGATATTGCAGCAATTATACAGATTTGCGTTGCCTGGTAAAACTTGAGAGAATCGATCAAGTATCCTCATCCATTTTGGTTTCCTCCACACAAATGTCCAACTTCACCCATATTTTCCTAGCATCGCATCTTAGCAGCACCAGTTGCACAAAATTCAGTCAAATTGAACCACTTCATGTGCTCAATAAACATGGTTCTAATATTGAAGATGGACAGCTCTGTCATTACCTCTCGGAAATTGTCATTTCCCTTAGGGTACCGCGTATATAAGTTATCCAGTTTATCAAAAATGGTTTCTCTATAATTTCTAAGCGAAAAAACACATAGTTATAGGTAAGTTTTAATAAATAAGTTCAGGAGGTTAAGATTTTGGTTCTTTTATTGTGCTTTAATTCACAGCCTTTATCACCACTTTTACAAAAAGCCGTTTGGGTGCAGATGTACGTACGAGGTGTGATCAAAAAATAACCGTTATTTTCATTTTTTTCAAAAAGTATTTATTTATTCATCAATTTCTATTTCATTTCCTTTAAAGTAGTCCCGCTCAGATATTATATGTTGTGCCAGCGTTTCTTCTAATCCTCGAAACACTTCTGAAACGCGCTTTTTGGTATCTCCAACAGCTCCCGTTTCGATTTTTCTTTTATATCCTCAATCGTAGCAAAACGCTTTCCTTTCATCGGTGTCTTCAATTTTGGGAAGAGGAAAAAGTCAGCTGGAGCCAAGTCCGGTGAATACGGTGGTTGAGGCATGCTTGCGGGTTTGTTTTTTACCAAAAACTCACGCACAAGCATCGATGTTTGAGCTGGTGCGTTATCATGGTGCAAAATGCATGATTGGTTTTTCCACAATTCTGTGCGTTTCTGGCGAACTCCAAGGTAGTATTCCCTATTGACCGTACGACCTTGTGGCAAGAATTCATGATGCACCACTTTCACATTTGACTGAAATTGACGTGCTCGGGAGACCAGGACGAGCATTGTTATTGTCATCTTCTCGTTTAACCCTATTTTTTTTTGTCACACCTCGTAAGTCAATTCAGCACGCTGATTTTCATAGCAAATTTCTATATTCGGAGATATAGAAATAAATATATATGAATTTAAAACCAAGGAGAATGCCTTAAAATATGTTTCGAAGCAAATATTTGTCCCATTCTACTGTTTTTTTTTTTTTTACAGAACTGTGCATATTTATGGTTTTCAAATTACCTATTCATATGTACAACTTTGTCATGCGTGCCTTTAGCTTCCATTACCTGTAACCGAAAAAGAGATTAACATTTAATTAATTATAATCTGTGAGGCTTAAAGATAAACTTAGTAAATAGCATAATAATCATAAGAAAAGTTTTTCAGTATTTTACACAATTTTCGTTTGAATTTCTTATTCAAAATATTTAATATGAAAGAAATCTTGAATTCTTTATAAATCTACGTACGTTTGAATGACTATGCGTTACTACACGCATACATAACTAAGTACATTTTCAATTATTAGGAACTTCCGACAACACCAATAGAAATCTCTAGAGGGTTTTTTTTTAACAACAATGACAGTCACAAACAAGAATATGAACAGATACCAGCAAAGCGACATGTAAAATATAAAATCAAAAATATATTTATTCACTCTTACATACAGATGGTTGGTTGGTCGGACAAAAATACATCAATGAAATTCTATTTCTGTTTAAACACAAAACTCGTGTACACTTCATAACAGTTCAAGCAACATTTTTAAAAGAAGGATCCAATTTCCTTTTCCAAAACATTTTCACCAAAGTTTTCCATTTTCAAGCAGAACAGGCAACCAAGAAAAGAAAACCATGACTGTTTGTATTAGGGTATGTGAATTCTTAATATCCTGTAACATTGAGAAAGCTAGAAATGATTTCATTTTCAATTTTCTAAGGATTCCTTTTCTAGTGAAGAGAACAAAATCCTAAAAATACTAAAATTTTAAATATGTAAATTTAGAAAAGCAAAAGGAAATATGATTATGTGACAGCAGACATAAATGATTTCATTACGTGCCATGGGCGGAGTCAGCCTGAGTATGGGAGCAGACAGGCATAAGTGTGTATTAGTAATATTTACACTTCTAATGCTATTCATTAAGGGTTGTGTTTCCAGTTGTCGTACATATAGACATGTTAATGTACGTATGTATGTATGTATGGGAAGGTACATCATGTGAAGATATACATTAATCATTATTTCTGTTATAGATTCGTCGAGTATTCACATAGAATACTGGATAAAATGTTGTTAATTAATAGAACGATTACAATTATTATGGTAATTCAATAACGTGAGAGACTGGACAAGATTCGGGAAAATAAGATTTATTATTATAATTTTTTTTTCATAATTGAAAGTATAGGTATAACATATATGAGTAAGGATCTAGTTTTTATTTTGTCCTGTAATGAAACTTGATGTAACCTATAAAACTTGATGTATCCCCTTAAAAAGTATTTTTCACAAAGACAAAGACGGCTGCCTGCGATAGATATGATTTTCAAGGAGTGATCATAAAATAGCATAAAATAAAATTAAATTTGTAATTCCTTACAATGCCAGTATTTCATTCCAATGATCCTCACAATACCGATGATAACGAAAAAATGAAATAAAAGCAATTCTCTTTACTTTTCACGAATTTTAGTGCAAAAGGATTTCACATTCTGTGAGCTTGTAGTCTGATTTCTTAATCCCCAAATAGGGATATTCAGTAGGGAAAACCACATATTAAAGGTAAAATCATATACTCTCTGTTTGGAACTTTCCCTTACCAATTCGCCTTCAAAGCTTCAGAGTATACACTAAGAACCGTCACCATTTACTAATTCATTAGAGTAAATAAAATATGTCCTGGCCGACAGGTCGTTTTGAATATTTACGAATAGCGCTGCTGACACAGGAGATGTCTGCTATGGAAATACAGCATTCCTTTGAGAATAATCAGTTAATTAAACCTTTTACATCATGCATACTCGTATGTTAAAAAGGACAGCTGCACACACAAATGAGCAAACGTCAGCTTTGGTACAACATCATCCCATTGGCTGTTGTAGTTTTTGTCTTTTGTATTTGCAACATAATAGTAGATGGTTCTGAGTCTATATCATCAGCAACGTTTTCTCTTTAAGGTCATATAATTCGCTGTGCTTCTATAAGCTTCTATTTTAATGTTGACTTTTCCCTCTATATCATTTCGAATACAACTTAATTAATCAAGTTTTATTTAAACTATGCCTGACAAGGGTTTATCTCAGTTGGAGCACCCTTTTCTTTCGTTTGTTTATATATTGTGTCGCTAGCCTAAAAACATTCCTCTAGAGATTTTAAATTATCCAAAAAAGATATTTAAATTCATTTGGTGCAAAATTTAATATCTTGGCTCTATCTGCAGCTAACAAAAAAAGCATTTTTTTCACCTGACTATGGGTAGCTGCGAGTCGTTATTATTCATTCAGTCTGCTTCTCTTTGGACTTTTATTCACTCACAACTTCGGGCACAGTGAAAAGGATGTCTGCCTGCCTGTCGGCCTGCCAGGACTAACATGGAGAATTGCGTGGAGTCTCTGTTGGCTGGGAGGAGAGTGTGCTTAACACAATGACGTGCAAAATGAAATTGAAAAGTACGAGAAAATAAAACAGAAATATCTTTCTCCGCCTTTTTTTTGTGCCGGCGTTTTTTCGGTAATGAATTATTATTTTTCGATAAAAACAACAAACTTTTTCCAGGTTGCTGTTTCATACAGTTTGTTTTCAACGCAAATGTTTTCTTTGCGGTGCGGGTATGTCTTTTGTTTGCAATGTGTAAAGGAACGAGAAATTAAAGGGCAGAAATTTTAAGGACCCTGTACAGGATTTAAGAACGTGAATGCAGGAATATAATCTTGTTGAAAGACATAGTTGAACTAGCTTTAAAATCTGAAGGCTTTGCTTGAATGATAAGACGAGACTAGATTATTTGTTATGTAGAATACTGATTTCAGATTTCTTTCTATAGAAATTTGATTTTACATTACCAACATGCAGTCATAAATTTTCCCATGCTTGTAAATATTGACACCTTTGTCGGCTTAAAAAACAAGATGCTATTGAACTATTTGGCAAGACTAACATGAAAAGCTAGACTTTGGATTTAGAGCCAAGTTGGAAAAAAATAAAACCAAAAAGAGAAGTTTTATACACAAATTATTACTTTAATGAAACACGTTTAAGTTCGATATCGAAATTTTTATCTTTCTCTGAACTGTTACTTGAAAATTTAAACAAGTGATGGCTTTATATTGGGCACTAATTGTCACAAAATTCAACACTACCACTCAACCATCCAGAAAGAAAAGGGCTGTCCACGGGAGCCAAATTCCTTACAATTATTGGAGCAGAAGAACTGTTGTTGTCACAGAATAAAAACGTTTGCTTTATGGCATCTCTTTATCAGATTTTCGTGCAAATATTAATGGTGTTAAGAAAAGACATAACGTTCGGCACACTTTTTGTTAGACCAAATGAAAATCAATCAAATTTCAATACGTCTCCTGCCACCTACGGCACAAAATGATCTATATTATAAGTATTATTTTAATATAATTAATAATTAATAAGTTTGTAACGGTTATGTTGTTTCATCTTTTGTAGTTGACCATGAAAGATTGCAGAGTCGAGCAACACGTGAAAATGATAAAACTTTATTGTCAAATTACGTGTTCTCTTGTGGCAACGATGTGCGTAATGCACCCATTTTGCTGTTTGCAAAATCGTCTTTCCCAGTCGGTTATTAAACATTGGGTGGCCAGATTCAAGTGTCCTGGTTCAGTCAACAATCAGCTAACCATTGTGGGTTAGTAAAATGAGACCAGAGCAGAAGAAACCGCACAATACCTCGTCATTTCACAGAGTTCAACTTGGACAATTTGCGTCGGGACTTGGGCCATATCAGATCTAATTAATTGACTCAGGTGCCAACGGAAAACCATCATATACAATGTCGTGTATTCGCTTAATGGAATTTGGATCAGTTGTAAGCGGAGCCCAATTGCAGAAAAAAAGTAGTCTTCAGCTGCCAGACCCATTTTTTGATGTACTGGTACGTCAACAAGCAAAATTGCCAATATATTCTAGGTACGGTGAGTGAAAATGTAGCACCAGAAAATCACTCTTTGGTCCAGATACATACTTAATTGAAAACAAGTACAAGTTTCCGTCAATTGAGACTGCTACCGATCAATGATAAGAAATATTTTTAGGACAAAATTGTATGATATTGATACTAGCGATATATGGTTTGAATAAAGTAGCGCTAAGTGTCACACAGCTGGCCTTAGCTGGACCGTGGTGTCTTTCTGGCTTCCTGGAGTTCTTAAGTCGCGGGTCGATGACAGTGATCATAAGCCAGAAACTATCGATCCATTCAACATCAACGTAATCGGTGCTATTGCTCAAATTCTAACTATAATTGAAAATTGAACCCCCTATCGACGCCCCGGCCAACAACGCTGCGGCGGCCATTTAAACATTGTTATATTCCACGCATAATGCCACTGATTAGTCTTTTAATCATCCGTTACATGAAGGTTATAATACGCACTATAGTGCACAAGATCATGAGTCCGAGTCCCAACAGAACAACCAAATCTTTCTTTGAGCGCCAGCCATGTCAATATATTTGACGAACGTGTCTAGTAACAGTACAGTTAGACCTTCACAAACTTAATTTCGGAATCAACGTTAAATTGTAGGTCTCCATTGAGTGAAGCAGAATTTGATTTGTCAAGAAAATGCATTTTTGGTTAATTTTCCTTTCAAATACCACAAATAATTCATTTATATCTTATAGGTTATCTTTTCTGATATTGGGTCTTTTAAAAACAACGCTTCTGGAATCTTCCATTAAAATAATTTTCAATATCAAAATATTATTTTGATTATAACTTCTGCATTATAATTCGTTATAGAACTCTGGCATTAAACTGTATTTGGGTGACCACACCCATCCCAATACCTCGCACGTAAAACGGCGGACTAAACAATATTTATTTTCGCATAGAATTGGTATACCCAATCCATGAAGAAATCGTAGTATTGTTAGTGTAGGGTTATCTATTTTCGGTTTCAAAAGTAAAGTTAATTAAGACACATACAAAATGATTTGAATTAAACATTTTTTTACTAAACATATCATTGTATTACTTGGACCTTGGCATTGTGTATGAAGTACAAAGTCATTTAAATGATCGCTTATGGATTGGTTGCAGCAGTGAACCCTTTTGGGATGGTTTTCGATCACTTTATTGCACATTTTTGGCAGTAACTCAGCGATAACTTGACGAATGCTAAAATGTTTGGGGATTATCTGCGTAAACACGGTATTTGACGCAGTCTAACGGCGTCAAATCTCATGATCTTCGACAGAAACTTTTCATGCAATATAGCATAATCGTATTTTGTGGCCGTGACACCGCCTTGTTGAAATCACATATCGTCCAGTTCGCAATCTTCATTTGAAAGCCCAAAAAATTCGGATACTATACGACCATAGCGCTCGGCATTGAAATTCGGATTATCCCTAACACTTGCAGTAAATGAAGCAATATTTTCGGTAGGGCATACATTGCGATGATGCACAGGCCTGACCACATCTGTAACGTTTCCAGCCTCTTCAAACTTCTAATATTGCCAATTCAAAGTAGTTTGATTATAATCACCCCACAGCGCACTTAACTATTTTTAAGCATTCTTCGCTTGTAAATAACACCTCACGCTGAATAAATAACACTTCAGGTGACAGGTATTTAACTGCTGGCAGCCTTGCAAGACCAGCGGTTTTGAAACTACTAAAAGAATAACTCGTTGTAATATGACTAATATAACTAGAGATACAGCGGTAGTGATACCCTTCATATATCTCCATATCAATTACGTTAAATTGTAAAATATCGAACGAACCGTAATTACTGAAATGTCTACTTGAATCTACTAAAATTGTGCACACCGTAATTATGTTTTCACTTGAAGCACTGACGTGGCGGAATTTGGGAGGAATCTTGTAAAGTTCCCAGTACTTTCCCTTGTTATCTCACAAGAATACCGCAGGTTGAAGTGGCACAAATTTTTTAAATTTTATTAATTGTAATATCTGGGAAAATGTAAAAATCGACCGGATAATTCCTTCCTTTCTGTTACCTCCCATACAAATCGCTTAGTTTGAAACGTATATTTTTAGATTCTTAACTTCCAATCAATTGCTCTAAATTCACTACAATTTAGCTCACATCAGGCATTTAGTAAACTTAGTTTACGATTGAAAACAGACTACATTTCCACGCCCCTTTGCCATACCAAACATACGAATAGGCCGATTTAACATAAATCAGTCATCCCTCTATAATTTCCTCAGTCCTTCGCCTGCGCAACGTTATAATTGTGCTCTTTTATTGTGGTTTTGATATGAAATTAGCGGCTGACCATGTCCATTCAGAGAACATAATAAGTTACACCGATTTCATAGTTGGGAAGTAGCACAAAATAAGTTGGCAAATTTTCTTTGGTGAAAAAATTTAGCTTAAAATATTCGCCTTAATCCGCTGACACCTGGCACACTAAAAATATTGCTCTAATTTCTTAATCTCTACCACTGAACTGCACCATGATGAGCTGATCTCACCGGCACGTTCCGAATAAAATTATTGAATTGAGCAAGGTCAGTTTTAAGCTATTAATATAGAACTTTCAGGCTATAATTGGCGCAGTCTTAATAAAAATAATGTTGAGAACGCTTTGTGTATGGAGTAATTTTTCTGAATCGCGCTACACGCGATCCCGCATGATTGCAGGTTCAATCCCACGCACAGCGACCTATTATTATTCGAGCTGCAGTCACCTTCGAATGGTCGAGTAATCGTCATGTCTTGTAAATGCTTCTCAAACTGTGACGTTCGGAATAGTCGTTAAACGATAGATACCGTTGATTGAATCTAAAAATGGAATACGTGTAAGCTCACTAATTGCGAGAAGCTTTCCCATGTCTCATTCATGAGGTTTTCTAAACATTTCGCTACTATCCTAAACACTTTTTACATGAATTGAATAAACATTAAATTTTTCAAATCGTTGCCATTATGGAAAAAAACAATATTTTTCCTTGACTCCCATAAACGAATTCGGGGATCTTTCACTCACTCTATTTTAGGCCCGCTGAAAGGGACCTACTATTTAACGATTATTCTGAATGTCAGTTTGAGAAACATTTACTCGACTACTCGAAATAACGTTAGGTGCACATTGAGGTGACCGTCGCTCAAAGGAATATGGTGTTTGTATCGAGGACAGAGCCAACGATTAAATGCATTATAATCGCTTTATAAGCAGAAAATGTTAGTTTATTTTCAAATCAATTCACCAGACTTAACTGTTTGTAATAGAAATATATTCGCTCTTTATTTGCCACTTTTTTCTATGTGTAATAAACTTTTCGTTTTGAAATTCAAGCAATCAATTTACAAAATACTCTAATTCACGCCACTGTGCCATCCATATTAAATGTACAGTTGTCATTCATGTACATTAAATACCATGAATAATAATAAGCTTGAGCCAAAACTGAACAAAAAGCAAAAAAAAAGTAATTTCAATTATTTTATAACAACAAATTTTTCATATTTGCAGATCAACATCATTTGGCATAAATGAATTCTATATGGATGTATTTATTAATTTGTGAACAATTGCAAAATCGACATGTGACACGAGCGTTCTTTTCCTTTCATTTGCAATTTATGCAAAATGCACAACGAATTGCAGCGACATCTCATATTGTTGTCGATGTTACATTTTATTTTTTTGCACTGCTCTGCTGATTTCTTTTTTTTATCTTCTTTCCATGGTTGCAATAGAGTAACGAAATGTGCATCCTGTAGATACCAAATGCACAACTGGAATCAGGCGAGCAAAGCACGCCGATGCTTTAAATAGAGAAGGGAGAAAACACACCGAAAGCGAATGCAATTGGTTTCATCTGTATATGAATTTGTAGTATTATTGAAAGCAAGTGTGATTGTATGCATTATGTTCTCAGCAATGTTGTTGTTGCGCATATTACATGAGACATGGTGACATCCTTTTTTGTCACAAACAATTTTTGGAAAATTGAAAAATCGCATCGACAGGCAAACACACGAGTACATACTCGTACGTACGATGGGCAAAGTCGTTTTGTGGTAAAACACAACAATGCCCAGTTACATTGGCAACAACAACCGCAACCCAGAAATCCTTTGAACAAGAGTGAAATGTTTGCCACATTCATAATGATGAATGCAACAACGTTTATATACCGACATACGGAAAGAAAAATGGCATACGCACACTCGTGTGGCGGTCACTTTCATATATTGTACAAACGATTTTTAAATATATGTACGTGAAATTGGCAATAGTAGTAAAGGTTATGGCACAGGTATACCTCAAATAGCACGTGAAATGTGTGAAAATGAGTTAAAAGGTTAACCGAAGACTATATTAGTAGAACATCAAATACTTTCCACTTCAATATATCTGTATCATGTTTGTGGAGTATACTATTAGACGGTTTGATAATATTCGAGTCTTCCCTGTTTTATATTTCCCCATACCATTTATATTCACTCTGTTGCTCTCCCTTTGCACACAAAAAAAGAAAAGAAGGCAAAAGGGTGCATCACATCCACCATCATCGTCATTACCATCATCATCACTGAAAGTTGCATCATCGCCGTCATCATCAATAGCATCATCACTGTTAACATTAACGGATGTGTTGTTCTGTATTTTTGCGATTTTTTATTGTTGTTATGTTAACATTTCATTGTGTGTTCCTGCATTTCTGGCATTTCATATTCTGCCCGAAGTTGTTGTAGTTGATTACAGTTTTTCTTTCGTTTTTTTTTTTTTTTTTTGAAATTTATGGCCATAAATCATTGTTCGATATAGGGACGTATTTTTTTGAATATTCGCAAAAAAAGGACACGTGTGTACGAGGCTACAGGACATTATGTTCGAGACATGTTTTCTACATTTTGCAAGCGATTGCATTTAGCTGCAAACAAAAAGTACGAAAATGTTGATGAGTATTGCACAAAAAATTTGAAAGTAGATATGTATTAAATGTGCATTCGCTTATATCCGTTACAAATGTCATAGGGATGATTTGAGGATATTATGATTCTGCTTTGGGGTGAAGTAGCTGTATTCCATCGTTGGATAATCATAGAGATAGGATGTACTGCAGTATATTAACGGGAATATGGTTCATATTAAATTGTGTTTACATTTCGATAAATTATAACCATTTGTTAATTATTACATTATCATCGTAATCTGTATCTTATTCTAAACTTAGAACCTTGATAGTTTTTGCTCCCCAAAAATACTTTTAAGGACAGGCCTTGGCAGCTACTACGTGTAGCGGATTTTAAATAACATACTCAAGGACTGCCGCTTTTGGAAATTTTACACATTAGTGAGAGGAATGCGCAGTATACATTCTCTCAAAAAAGTACAGGTCAATAAAACACAAAATATTAGTTATTCATTCAAATCTACTATATCGCCGTCAAAGTAGACCCTTTCCGAAATAATGCAATTACGCCAATGAACAATTCAATCATAAAAAGACGTAAGTTTTCGTCCCAAATTCTCTGCTATGTTTTCTGCAAACTAAAAACGGGTGCCTAGAAGTGGTAATTTGAGCTGTTATATGAGTCAGCCGCTGCTATATTACCAGGACGGTCCCAAAACTAGCCGACCTAACAAAGACACAAGAAAGTTGGGCAATTTTTTTGTTTATTTTTTAACATAATCTCCTTTTAGCTCGATACACTTTTTTCAGTGATATTCAGTAGGTTCTATAGGCTATTTATAGTAAGAAATATCAAACTCCTTAAAATAGCCATCAACTGCACACTCCACCTCTTCAATGTTGGAAAATCTTCTATAACCGAGCCATTTTTTCTGGTTTGGAAATAAAAATTAGTCCGATGCGTGATGAAGCAACTCGAACTTTAATTCAGTAATTTTGACCATCGCCAAAAAAAATCATTTAATTTGTAATAGCCTATATTTATGTATGACGTGGACTTTTGTGTTAGATTTTTTTCCATTAATTTTCTTTATTGAATCTTTCTTTTGAAATTAACAATAAGTATTCAAGTCTTAATCCTATCTTAAACTAAAGTATCCTGCCATTGCCGGATCTTATTTTTGGTGAGCCGAACTTTTTATCACCGGACCAAGTCTAGCGTGTCCTTTTTCTTTTTCTTTTTCTTTTTGAGCGAGTGGGTTTGAGTGGGAGGAGAACTTCGATATATATGACCTGCTTAATTTTCTTATTTCCTCAGAAATATAAGGAATGTTTAAATCCTTGTGTATGTTATCATTCCTAATATAGCATGGGGCACCACAAATTTGGAGCAGATTTAATTTGGTGTTAGATTTAATTTGCTTTTCATCTTGATGAAATAACACTTCCTTTTTCGCTAAATGTGACATTTTTCCATAATTGCATCACCTGAAAGCTGCAATAAATTGGAATAATATTCGCCGTATATTTTCATTTCCTTTCTGAATACAAGCAATAAATATAATCTCATGTTCATCACAAAAAACAGACGCCATGGCCTCTTCGATCACGATTGTCCTACTGCGTTGACTGTTCCCTTGTCTCAGGTGTGATTTGGTGGACACAAGTCTCATTCATGGTTATAAATTGACGGAAAAATTCGGCTTTATTGAGGTGAAACATCGCCAAACACTTTACTGAAACCTCTTCACGACGCTGTTTTTGCTTTATTGAAAGAAACGCGTCATCCATCTTGCACGCAGCTTCAAATCTTCTTCAAATCTTCGGTCTATATACGATGTATATCACTTTTTGAAATGCCCATCATTTCAGCTAGTTCAAGCACCTTTAGCCGACGTCCGTCCAATACCATTTTGTGAATCTTCTGCACCGTGTCTGGTGCGGGCACCTCAATTGATCGACCACCACGGTGTCGGCTTGGCAGCTCGTACGGCCGCGTTTAAACTCTGCTATCCAATATTTTACAGTCGTAAACGAAGGTGCAGACTATCCCGAAACAGAACGTAGCTCGGCTTTATTATTGGTTGGACTAAGACCTTTCAAATGGAAATATTGAATTACACAACGGCGACCAATTTTTTTCAATGTTTACGAATTTTTTTCAATGTTTACGAATTCATTGAGGATGTTTATTTTTATGGTTCAAATACAAATACTAAATAACGTGGCACCTTGAAACTTAAAACATTTGTTTGATAATTTTGCCACTTTTCACCAAAATATTTTTTTTTCAAACCACTGGCACCATCTATACTTGAGGACAGCTAGTTTTGGGATTGCTGTCGTAGGTGAATACGGTGGTTGCTTGATAATACTAGTTGAGTTTTTGGCCAGAAATTTGTTCAAAATGATGGCCCTGTGAAATCATACGTAGTAGCGCAAAAATCGTGATCAACAAACATCCCTTTTTCGACGAATTCGTTCTCTCAAACGGCGCTAATGTCCAAGTAATGTTCTTTATTTACCTTACTTTCTGTCAAAAATGCTGTTTATTTACCTGACATTCTGTCAAACATTTCGAGTGCTGAAAAATGCTATAATCAAAAAACAACAGCCAACATTACTTGAACTTTTGATAAATTTTAAGGTGGTCTTTTTGATTTCGGTTCAGTTGGAAGGCACCACTTCGAAGTTTGTTGTCAAACTCGTAAAACTCCGTAATCCCGTTTATGGCATATTGTGATGTTTAGACTTTCGATTGTCCTTAATTTATCAGCCACTCATTTACCATTACTCTGCAGTATTTACTAAAAGTTCATCTCTTATCACTCATCTTGATTGATTACAGATGTCTGTTTAAAATATATTCATGACTTCATCTTTTGATGAGTTTATTAAAAAGAAAAAAGAGTTCATAATTTTTCAAATATTTACCAAGTCAGTCATGAACTTTGCTCTTTCTTCATTCACTGTTTTTTCCAGCCGAAACTTAAATCTATACATGCGATGTTGCAATTGCAAAACTCCCCAGTCTTCGCCTGGTCGTTTCGGTTTGCATGGCGTGATGGAATCGCTGAAGCTTTTTGAGTTGAGCATCGTTCACCATCCTTGAATGGCAACAGCTGCATTTAACATCTTCATTAAGCAATAGTATCCAAAGAGACTTTGCAACATTCATATTACGTTGCATATTTCTTTGAAGAAAAAGGCGATTTTGTTCTTCTGGTTGGTTATAGATTTATTTCCATTTGAACTTTTTGCTATCTTTGGTCTAACCTTTTGTTGTTGGTTGCGTACTTGTGATTGTTTGGAAGACGACGATGGCTACAAATTTACGTTGGCTGATAAATCAGTAGAATAAAGAATGTAAAAGTGTTTCCATTAACTGAATGATTTGAAAAATGAAAATGGACTGTTGAATCGTACGTGTGTTCTGTGAAAACTCGAATTGGAACTCAGCAGTTAAGTTTGTCTTTTAAATATGAAGAATAGATGTCTTTTTTTTTTTTTTTAAAAAATATTTTAGGAAAAATATGAGGATTATGGTTTTTAGAGCATAGTTAGCAGGCGGCACAATAGTTAGCACACGCTATTGTCGGTTGCATGATCGCAGGTTCAAACCCGCATACAGCACTTATTATTATTTGAGCGGTAGTTAGCTCGATATGTCTGTCGAATAATCCACAAGTCTTGTAAATTCTTCTCAAACTGCGACGTTCGGAATCGTCATTAAATTGTAGTTCCTGTTGAGTAAACCTAAAAACACAATGGATTTTAGAAAGCTTTCCCGTGACTCATTTATGAGATGCAAGGGAATATGATTTTTTTATATAATGCATTTTTTTCGTAACCAGTATCCAAAACTGCAATATCAGAATGACTGCCACCTTATGTTAACCTCAAATAGGAAACTTATAATTTTTATAAAAAATGCAACAAATTAGGATAGGTATGATGTTTTTTTTACACGAATAGCATTATTTCGTAAATAAGTATTGTTTAACTTTACTGCAAAAAGTTGCTTACGAGTAGCACCGATCTTTGTAGGAAATATTTGAAAATAGCAAAATCGGAAAACTGCATTCTAATACTTTTAAATGAAAATTTATCAATCTAGGGAAACGTACAAAACATTTTCCCAAGTATATGCAAACAGTGCGCCCAATCACGTGATTCTAAGGGAACTGGTGTTCTTCACATGGAGCAAAAAGATATTCCAGATCTATATAAAACACAAATGCATTCAATTACCACCAATATTATGAACAGAATTTACCATTTCACCTAAAATACAAACAAAAAAAAAAAAATAATAAAAAAAAATAATAATAATAAAAGATAAAGGGTGATTTTTTAACATTTAAGTTTTTCGTGTTGGCAGCGCTGGTTGGTAATGGCGTCCAAACGTCATCTGTCAAAGTGAAAAGTGTACAGTATACTCTGCCATTTGATCATGGAAAAACTAACAAACGAGCAACGATTGCAAATCGTTGAAATTTATCATCAAAATTCGTGCTCTGTGACAAATGTGCATCGTTTGATACGAAAATTTTATGGTCGTCATAATCGACCTGCTGAATCAACAATTCGTGCTGTTATCGCCAAATTTCACAACAAATTTACTTTCTTGGACATAAAACCAAAAAAAAAAAAAAAAAACACGACTCGCACGCGTAGATTTCGTACCGAAGATAATATTGCAGCCGTAGCGACCAGTGTCAATTCGTCGCTGTTCTGAGCGATTGGGCATGTGTTACACAACCACAAGGAATTTCTTTTTGCCCCAATTGGCTGAGTTGAACTTGGTTGACATGTGGTTTCATCAGGAAGGTACAACATGCCACACTGCTCGTGAGACAATGGATATGTTGAGGGATAAATTTGGTGAGCAGCTTATCTTTCGATTTGGCCCTATGAGTTGGCCCCCAAAGACCTTGCAATTTAACGCCTCTTGATTATTTCTTTTGAGGTTATGAAAAGTCGTTAGTCTATGTGGACAAGCTGAACACTATTGAAGCCTTAGAGGATAACATAACAAGCGTTATTCGTGGAATACAGGCCGAAATGCTCGAAAAAATGCCGAAAAATTGGACCTTCCGAATGAACATTTTGAGACGAAGCCGCTGACAATATTTACATGAAATGATCTTTAAAAATTAAATGGCAAAGACCAATTTATCAATTTCAATAAAAACTGTTAAGATATGATGCAAATTTGAGTGTTTTATTCGATTTTTAAAAAAGCCACGATAAAAAATCCCTCTATATTTTAGATATAAATTGTCATCATATCGTGAATTTATAAATTTATTCATATTTTGATTTGGCGTTTTTTTTTATCTTAGCGAGTTATACAATTTATCCAATCGCCAAATATATGTCCCGCTTTTTAATTATAAACATATTTTTATTTTAGCTATTTTTAAAATTTTGACGATTCTTGAAAACTTTTGATTTCATTATTCCAAAATCGTCAGAATTAATAAATCATCGTAACACAAATTTGTTCATAACTCGGAAAAAATCGCTAATGCAAAAAGTTGGCACTCTATTTCCCAGACTAATTCACATTTCAAAGTAAAGCTCTTTTATTTTACGGGTTTTTTTTTTAGAAATTTGTCATCGAAATACAAATGTGTTTGTAAATCGGATAATATCGCTAATACAATTGTCAAACACAGAAACTGAAAAAAGTCAGAAAATTTGTATGGCATAACACTCAATTTCCCAGGCTTATTCACATATCAAAGTAAAGTTTTTTTTTTATCTTACATTTTTTTTTTTTAGAAATTTGTCGGCGCCTCATTGAGGCACGAGCCTCTATTGGAATCCATCGAAACACAAATGTGCTAGTAAATCGAAAAATATCGCCAATACAAAATGTTGTCAAACATAAAAACTGAAAAAAATAGAAAATTGTTATGGCATAACACTCTATTTCCCAGACTTATTCATATTTCAAATTAGGTCTCGTTTATTTTACCTCTTATTTTTTAATTTGTCATCGCTTCATTGAGACATGAACCTTTGTTATTGATAAAAAAAAAACTATGCAATATTAGCAATTGAAAGCTCCATTTTTGTCTAATACACGAACTTATGTTTTAGGGATCTAATTAAAACTAAATTCTGGCGAACTTGGAACAAGGTTTGAAACAAAATTACCAAAATAAATAAATCACGAAAAGGCAAATGCCTTTATAATGCATTTTATAAGGCGGATCCAATCATCACCAATAACATTTTATAACTGCAGCGTTTCAGCAAAGAAAAAAAAATTAAATAAAACATAGCTAAAATATAAAATCGCTGAAATAAAAAAAAAATCGATAAACATTAAACTTTACTGAATATTATAACATTTTCACGGTATGAAATTTTATTTCCCAGATTAAGTTGTATTTCAATTTAGCAATTTTTATTTACCGACTTTCTAGAAACCTGTTGATACCGCTCTGATGTCCCCCGATTTGCCATAAGCATTCGATGGATTTGAAAAATTATAATGTCTTGATTATTGGATGTCTCGTTTTTGAGTTATACACATATTTGTATTTCAGTAATTTTTTATTTTGGCGATTTTGCAACTATTTTGAGAAATCCAGCTTTACCAAACACCCTTAGAATATATCACGAAAGAAGTAATTTTTGTACTTGAGCAATCCTTTTCAGAAGTATTGTGACAAACATATGAATGCAAGTGATTCTTAGAATTCTAATGGGTGGATAACCCAAAATTGTAATGCAAATTTGCTGGAATCGAATTATGATTCTTATTTCAAAACTCTTGGTAAGGCCGACCAAGATTCGAAACTGCGATTTCGTATAAAATTAGCATATTGCCAAATAAGGCACAAATCTTTGGAATTAAAAGCAAGTTAAAAACTTTTAAAATCATTAGCATTTAATCTTAGTTCTTTTAAAGATAAATAAAAATAATAAATAATAAATAAATATTCTATGATTTAGCGAATACAATTTGAGAACGAAATACAATATAAGGAAAATGGTATATATAATTTTAATATTGAAAGTTTGGAATACAAGGCGGGAACTTAATGAATCAGGCCCATCTTTGCTGATAGATAATAATTTTTTTACAAAGCTCTACTGTACGATTTCCAGTCAGAAATTCGGGAATACTCGATGTAAGCACCCTTTAATGAAAAATCGCATCCTTTCTACTATTGCTGTTTTTCTCCATCATTCCATAGAAAATAAAATCTAACACCTTGTTAATAAACCCATCGAAAGTAGAATTTGCTTGAGTACATTATTAAATAGGAAATGTTTCCGCAAGGAATTGAGGAAAAGATTTGTTAACTAGCCGTGGCATCAGGGGCTGCACACACTTAGCAACGCTCGTTTATAACTGCAGGAAGCCCCCATTTTCAACTCGTCTCAACGAATTCACAAAAACCGCAAACAAAATGAAATCGGTACTTAAACTAAAACAGAGGAGCAACAAAAAACGTGATTGCAACTTAAACAAAGTTCTTCTGCCACAAAATGCAACAACAACAACAACGACAACAACAAAGTTTTTATGGACCTTGCAACGGCTGTGTGGCAAAGAGCATTTCATAAAAAAGAATAAGGTGGAATATTTAAAAGATATTTAGTGGATAAACCGAAGCGAAAGACCGAGAGAACTAAGCGACCTTAACCAACTGTTGGATTAAGTTGTGAATCGTGATTTGGCGGCCAAGTGTTGCCTTTGGCCATACCAACAACAGCAATAACAACTAAAATCAACAACAGCTAAAGTAAAATCTCTATGAAGAAATAATGGAAAGGGGTCAACTGGAAGGTGAGGGAGGGCAATGTGAAAATCCGCCAACCGCCAACACGCACCTTTCGCAGTGTTTCTTCTACTCCATGGTAAGCAGGTTAATTGTGGTAATCTTTGTAGGTGTACATGCGGCGAAGCAAAATACTATATATATATTTTTTTTTTGCCAAGTCCCTCTCTTGATTTTTGTGTTGTTCTTTTTCCCAAGATTTCACTGGTGTGATGGTGATACTTAACCGATGATTATAATGTTTGTAAATTTTATTTCACCTTGCGGGCAATTTGTACTCAAAATGAGGAAGAAAACCCACTGGACCAAAACGAAATGAAAAATAACAGCAACGACTAACTAAAGCTGGACCATAGGCATCGTCACGTTACTGGCCGGTTGTAGAAGTTAATCATGGTCGAAACATTTAAACGAAATTCTTTTAAGACCAAACAACAACCGGGGAAAGACCAGACCAGGCAACAAAACACATCTGTTGTCGAATGAACATATAGCGAGATGATGGTGTTGCTGTTAAATGTTGCGTTTAGGATTTTGTCTGTGAGTCAAGCACACTTTGCTCATAGTTAACCAATTCATTATAGCTGCAAATTGATTTTTATCATAGTTTAATCGATTGTTTATTGCAATAGCACATACCTTTGAACAAAATGTTGTTATTGATACAGTGGGACTGAAAGCGAAATTAGCAATAAAAAAAAAAACAAAATTTAAAGTGAATAGAATGTGAGTATTACTGGAATGATTACTGAGTTGAAATATCACATAAACGAAATGGCCTTCGCTCTTCAAAAATGGTGTTATATATTACGTTTACGTGAGGTTTGCAGATTGCTGCTTAGGAATTAAGCATATAGATTTGTGTAATTAAGAAGTTAGGCTTTTGTACAAAATTAAAAGAAAATTGAGAAACTAATATGGCAAACAGTTCACTATAAAAAAAGGCCATAAAAAAATGAATGGTAAAACATTGATTATTGGTTTTCAGTATACTTTATAACTTTTGGGTTATTTATGTTAATATCATGCGATAGGAGATTACAATATTGCACAAAAAGCAAACGCTACTGGTACGGTTCGGTTGTTTCACCGCCTGTCTAAATCTCCCTTTAAAATGATACATATTTATTCGGGCCCAGGTTATCTTAAACTGTCTATACATGCAAAATTACAAACATCAGCATAGATAAATTTTATGGAAATTCTAAAAAACCAAAAATGACAATTACGTTTATTACAGATATAAAAGTTAAAAAGAACCTTCCTTATACGAAATTTCTATGTAAATTTATTGCCTAATGCAGGCTGTATAACATTAAGTACTATACGAGTATATTAAATATTGATATGATTTTACGAATTTGCTCCACGGTTATTTCAATTGATCGTCATCTCATCACAAGAGGGCCGATCATATTCCACAGACAATCAAACAGGCAGTAAACTCCATCTAACAGGATCCACCTCAAAACAAATCACACACAGTTTAGTTTCTTTTATAGCTCAACTAGTTGAAGCTATTGATGAGCAGCATGTGCAGCAGCAATGCATTATCTTCACTGCACTATACTATTTTATATTTCTAGCCATATATGTATACTCGTATATATATATATGCCGGTATGCATTTATATGTATGCTCTATCGATAAACGTATGTGGAGATGGATTAAGAAAATTATTTATGTTAGTTCACACGTTGTTTTACACATAATTTATTATGCACACACTCTTTCACATACAGGCAACCACAAAACCTACACACTCATATTTTTGATTTCGCAAAAGTGCATTTAAAAGAGAATAGTCACTAAAGAGGTTTCACTTCTAAAAATATTGCGTACAGAAATAAATTGTATGGACGATAGGAAGGTAAATCAGAATGCCGGGCTTTTCAGCCGACGCTGTCGGTCAAACACAGATATTATGTGGATGATTTGAAAGTGATGTGAATAGTAAAGGATTGCATATGGAAAACGCTTTTTCTTTACTACCTATATTATATTTGGAAAAGTAGAACTGAGCGGAATGGGGAACTATAATACGTTAATGATATGTTGGATAAGACTATGAGCCGTAACTGACGATTAAGTTTCGCCTACTAAAACAGCCTAGGAAAAACAACAAATAGGCAGGCCCAAAGTTGTATTTATGATTTCGTCCAATCTCAGTCAGCAGTGTACGTCCATCGTCAGATAGATTTGGGAGCACCAGAAAAATGTTCCTTCCATAACTAATCTAACAAATTACTTTATTTTTCCAGCGGAAAACGGCCTATTTATTTTGATCAAATTTATTAAGTTAGCAAACTGTGACGGTACTCTCCATCTATCTATTAAAAATCAACTAGATTTCATAACTTATTTATTGTATAGCTTTGAGTCAGTGATGGTTAATGTAACTATGAGAAGGAAAACTGAGTTTGAATATGAACGTGAAATACTGAGTATATCGTACAATATCAATATGTGTTGCTTTTGTTTAACGAATAAATTGAAATATTATGAAAATCTCTAACTACGCCCACAAATAGGGCAATTTGTCAAAAGTGACATGAGTTGGGATTATTCTTTCCAGAATATGCCTATACAACACCGCTTTGAATTGTTTTTTTTAAAGAATAAATTTAACAAGTAAGTTTTTTTCCTACCAGTCTGTCCCATTTCCAATTTATTTCCCCTATGCCAAATTTCGATACACGAAAACTTCATCAGATAAGTGATTGTGTGAGCAACGAAATACTGTCATGCGTTGTATATTGACTTAGCCGGGTTTTCCGGTGAAAGTGGGTATTTTTTGGTATTAGGACGCCCAAAATTAGGGCGATTTCTTAAAACTGATATGAATTGGGATGTTTTTTCCCCCGAAACTAGGCCATACTACAATGAATTGCCTCTATTTAATGAAGAGATTAAAAAATTCTGAAAAACCCCTTTTTGTAGAAGTTGACGCAGTACTTGCATAGGTAAGTTTTTCCGTACCAGGCTTATTTTGCCCGGTTTCAAACTTAAACCGCCGAGGTATATTTGTGCCAAATTTCACCCTCCTAATTCAAACGGTGAGACATCTGTCATACTTTTAAGAGATAAGTGGACGGACGGAAAGGGTTATCAAAAAATGGGATATCCATTTTTCGGTTTCAAAAGTAGAGTTAATTAAAATAACAACACAAAGTTATAATTTCGATGAAACTTTTATTTTATTATAATGCTCGGACGTTGTCATTATACACGAAGTATAATGCCATTTAAATGACCTCCTCTGGGTTGGTGGCAACAGTGGATCCTTTTGACACCTCCAGATCATAATGCGCACCAAACAGTAAATTTTTGCAGATGCAATGACTTTTCCACAATCACCCCATATACGACAATTTTGCTTGTTGACGTAACCACCGAGTGAGCAATGAGCTTCATCGCTGAAGAAAATTTTGTTCGACTGAAAGCCCACGTTTGAATCAGCACTTATAAGTAAGTTTTGACTATTTTTACGCATCCTTCGATTGTTAAACGATCCATATTCGTAAATGGCAAACCCTTCACTAAATAAACAACACTTCAGATGACAGGTACAATCTTGCCAGATCGGAGGTTATAAAACCACTAAATGGATAACCCTATGCTTATTTTAGGACGACCGGGCATACATATAGTTTGTTAGAGATGAGGTTATTCAGTTGTTAAAAACGAAATGCAAAATGAGTGGATGCAGAAATGTCAATCAAGTGAGCTGACTTACATACGCCTCCGCCGCAAGTTTTTTCGGTTTGGTGGAAAATGGAGTTGCGTTCTAGAAGGGACGTCGTAAGTCGCACAATCTAGGAACATATTGTTAAATTAGGAAACTTGTATAGAAAGTACCAGAAAAGGCGCGGTTATCAAATCAATCTTTTTTACGTTTTGGTAATGATATTTAATTGATAAAAATTTAAATTACTGCAGTCTGGGAATTAGGTTTTACAGAGGGTAAATTTTACAGTTCGATAAATTGGTCAATTTGTATGAAAGGTATCCATACATAGTGGTGTGGCAACGCAGTGCATTTTCACTATCAGTTCTGTATTTATCAAACTCATAATGTGTACCAAATTTGCAGAATTCAGTGTAACTGATTGAAGGATATGATCTTTAGAAAATTTGGATTAAATGTGTCATTTGAATGGGAGGCATGTGGCTATTTGATATTTGAATTTTTCTCAAGTTTTGCAAGCATTATATGTCAATATAATAGACAAAAATTAAGGTTGCTACTTTCTACCTTATAGGAGGTAGAATTTAGGGAAATCGGTTAGTTTGGATGTATGGCACCAGAAGTAATGAAACGATATAACTCATTTACATTTACCGGCTATGGTTTTATTATGACACTACACAGTACCAAGTTGTATAAAGATTTATAGAAGTTATGGCGTCTTTTAGCCAGCCATTCAGTAAGACAAACAGACACCGCCCAGTCGACTTCTTCCCTAATTTGTTCGAATAGTTCATTTATATTCGCACTTGAATATGAAAAACTCTCAGTGTTGTTATATTCTGTTTACAGTTCTTAAATTGCTTAAATGTAATTAAATTTTAGCAGTTAAATTTTACCATTTTTTATATTTCATGGTATCTCTGGAGATTTACATATGGATCTTGCTTGATATACACAACTCGAGATTCCAGTTACCATAGACAAATCTTATACTGATCTATACTTGTAGTTGTATAATCTAGAATTGCATATGATTGGTCCTTCGAGCCGTATGCAATAAATTCCGGCTGAGTTACTTTCCTTAAGCAAGAATTCAGTCTGCATTAGCGCACACAAGTAGATGCTAATTGTCCTGCGACTTAAGATATCAAAATTGTTCTATTAGCCAGTTTCGAAATGTCTAACGTGAAATGTGTAATGTCAACTCTTAAGTGCACTTCAGAGAATCAAAGAATTGAATGTAAAAAACTGTTTTTTTTCTGTTTTAACCTTGGGATGTTATATGATCTGGTTTATGTTATTTATTTAATAATTTTACATTTTACTCTCAATTTGTCAAAATTCAACACCGCCAATACAACATAAAATTAATGCTATAATTTATTTTAGAATAAGTTGGTCTCCTTTTAAGCCGTTCCGATTTTGTTTTCAATAAAGTTTAGACGATACTTTATCCACATTGAAAGTAGAATTTGTTACATTTCTGTTTTAACCATGGGATGTTATATGATTTGGTTTATGTTATTTATTTAGTAATTTTATATTTTATTATCAATTTGTCAAAATTCAACACCGCCAGAACAACACAAAATGAATGCAATAATTTATTTTAGAATAAGTTGGTTTCCTTTTAAGCCGTTCCGATTTTGTTTTCAATAAACTTTAGACGATACCGTATCCAAATTGAAAGTAGAAATTGTAACATTTCCTACCTTGAGATTTGATCAACCAGAATCATTTGCTAAATAAAACTTAGGCAAATTATTTCGTACAAATTTACTGTATGTGAGTTGAACAGCATTACGGGCGAGATTATGTATATTAGAATTATCTATACTGTTCAAAATTACATTTTGGAATTACGATTTCCTGACAAATCAGAAGTAGAACAAGATCCATTTCCAAAATTGGATAAACATTGCAGAGCTCTACTATATCTTCCGTTATCATGCTCTTTGAAGACGTCTCCCATATTCCCTCAAATGCCTTATGATCGCCTACCAGTAAGGATAAATACATCGTATGCATTTTCATGTACTGATTCTATGTCTGTCCATAAAATACTACTTATTACATGTACTATTTGTCGGTCTGAGCGTTTTTCTTTCCTAGTTACATTTTGTTTTATGACCTTGGGGGATTGTGTGTTCATTTGTCGAGCATTTAAGCATCTTGTGGTGATACCGCTGCCGCTGCTGCCACATCATGTGGCTTAGTTGTTGGCATTGTTGTCGTTGCTTTATGGTTCTTTAAAGAGGTGTTTTTATAAATTGCCGTGCTTAGCCAAAATGACCATTTTGTATTCATGATTTTGTAATTTTTCAAATCATTAGTATTTGAAATTTATGGCATCACGCTGCTGTTGCCACTGCCATCTTTACCTATGTAGAAATGTGAGTGCGAGTGAGTGCGCGATTGCAATTTGGTTGCACTGCGCACTATGTTGCAGCTCAATTATGACTGTTGTGCATTCCAACAGGAGGGTACTGCGACAAAAGCGCTAAAGCTTGTTATGGTTTTAGAGACTAAAAACTTGTTTTTTTTCTCGAATGTTAGAAAAATTGTTTCTTTTTATGACGGCGATTACTACGTGAAATTTATTATCTTTATGTGTTGTAAGTAGGATAATAATGCGTTATAATTACATGGTAAGAGAAAAATATCTATAAATGGTATCAAGTGTGTAGTTTGAAAATTTGTGGTGGCAGTGATTTAGACGGCTCTTAAGCAAGTAAATTTATGATTTTAAGGTAATTGTAGCGAATGTCTTTTCCGAAAATGTTACAATTATTGAAAGTGAGGCAAATTTTGTTTTGTAATTTTACGTGTTAAGAAAAAAAATTGCTGACCAAGATATCATTTAAGGCGTAGATTTTATTAGCTACGTTGCCAAAAATGTGGTTCTCCGTACATAATATGTTGACTTACCTTATTTTCTAGTGAAAAATCTTCATTTCTAGTATTATACAATAAAAGGGCAGCAAGTAAGATTTACAAATGCATATTAATTGAAGTGGTGCCTTCCAACATCCATCAAATATCACACCAAAACTTCTTTTAGCTAACGAATCGTAGAATAATTGTGAATGTGGATTTAAGATTTGCATGAGTAAGTTGTATACAACTACACTAATTTGTTCAAATCATAACACTTTTGGGATGCACGTCAACCCATCACCTGTTATGTGGGTAAACGAAAGTTGCCCCCTTTCATAACATATAACATATCGACCTGGCCCGTTTTCTAGGCGAAAATCCATTGTTTCAGTTTCAATAACCATGCCTTTGCCAAGAGCGGATCTTTAACAAAATTATAACCTGGGGTATTCGTTTCCGAGAGTTATTATCTACTGTCATACATAGCTTGTAATTAGTGAAAAAATAAAGAAATAATGGAGACAAATATATGATCTTGTATGGTTTTTTCCAGTGTATGTACAATTCCATAATATATCGCCTATAATTGTTGAAAAAGAAACCAAATTGTTAAAAATAAGATCTGGCAAAAGACAATTTTTTTGTCGAGGTATTCGCAGGTATACTCGCAATATATATGGGCAAGTTTTTTTTTTCCTACTAGGCCGATTGTACCCAATTTCAAACTTAACCCGCATATGACAATAATCCACCTTTATGCCAACATCTTAAATCAAGCAGCACAACCTTTAAGTTGCTTTCAATAGACACGCAGACGAAAATACATAGATTGAAATATTTAGATTTTTGAAAATTTTAGAAAATCGCTTCATGTGGTTTCAGACGAGTATTTCTAATTGTTACAAATACCACGAAAACATGGGTTCATATGCCACCCTATCACAAGCGCTTTGCCAATCAAATTATTGATTTCGGAAATTTGCACCATCGTATGTTAATTAGTCTACATGAAGATCCCATTTGGTAATTTGTTCACTGTATTAACTTCTGTCAACTTTCTGAGTACAACAAGACTGAGAAAGTTTTTATTTTCTTATATTCTGCCATATTCAGAAAACGGCCCACAGAACAGATAACCACTGATTATTACGTTAATTCATAATTTGTTCCTTTTTTGTGTATTTACATTGCCGTTGAGAAAAAGTCGACGAAATGGTGAGAAAATCATTTTACTGATTTTAACAAAGTAGGGGTTTCCTGAGACAATATCTGATCGCTGAGAAGTATTGCTTTAGCCAAGTAGTTTCGAATACAAATCGTGAGTAATGAGATTCTTTTCGGTTTGGATTTCGCAGGGGTTTATTAAAGTTGAAAAAAAAAAAACAGTTACAAAGAATTTCGGCACCAAACTACAAATAAGTTTCCCCGGCACTTTGTGATCAGCCTTGGAATAAGAGGATCGCCATTAAGACAAAAGAAGACATGCGAAATCTGTTCTGCAGGCAAGACATGGACGGTGGCTATGCCTATATTCTTCTCTTCATTTGAACTCGGTTCACCGCATTTTACACCTTTTGATCGGGTAATAATCTTTTGAAATTCAGTTTCTTTCAAAAACGCCTTTCAAATGCATAAGTAAGTAAACAATTGGCAAGCAAAAACAAAAGCTACTAAAGCAAAATTCCCTAGCAGTCCATGAATGGATGTATGGGAAATCTATTCAGCCCAACTAATATTAATGACGAGCTAGATTTTACTCTAAGGGAGTTTTCTCCTTCATTTTCGACTGTAAAATCTTGGGTAGCAGAGTTTAAACGAGACCCTACGAGATTAAGAAAATCGACAAAATGGTATTGGATGATTGCCGGAACAAAGTGTAAAGGCGTGAGATAGGCATTTCGGCAAGGCAAGTGCTGTACTATATTTTAAAAAGTGCGTAAAATGGGTGCCGCGCTTGCTTTCAATAGAGCAAAAACAGCGTCGCGAAGATGTTTCAGTAGAGTGTTTTGTTATGTTTTACCATAATAAAGACGAATTTTTGCGTCGATATATAATGACAAATTTTTCCCACCACTTCACACCTGAGAGAAACATCTGAGAACAGTCAAAGCTGGAATGTGAGAATAGTGTTAAAAGAAGGCTAAGACGGTGCCATCTGCAGACAAGGTCATGGCATCTGTTTTTTGGGATGCGCATGGGATAATTTTTATTGATTATCTCGAGAAAGGAAACCCTATCAACAATCAATATTATGCTAATTTATTGCAGCGTTAGGTGATAAAATTATGAAAAAAACGCATTTGGCGAAAAAGAAAGTATCGTTTCATCAAGATTATGCTCCAGTTCACACATCCACTATTGCGATGGCCATAATTAATGAATTATAGTTCGAATTGCTTCATCACGCACCTTATACGCTCTACATTTAGCTCCCTTAGACTGTTTTCCATTTCCAAACTTGAAAAAATGGCTCAGTGGTAAAAGATTTGCCAACAATGAAGATGTGGAGTCTGCAGTTGGTGGCTAGTTTAAGGAGCTTAACAGTTCTTGCTATACAGAAGCTACCGAATATCGCTAAAAATGTGTATCAAGCTAAAAGGGTGTTACGTTGAAGAATAAAGAAAACTTTTCCCAACTTTTTTGTGTCTTCTTTTTTTGTTCTACTTAAATTCGACAGGATTACTTTCAGTCCTTGTTTGCAATAGAAAAAAAATTTATATTTTCTTTTCATCCTTTTTACCAACCATGGTGACCATTGCAACGAGTTTTTGTGCCAATGAATGAGTGAGCGGAGATCACCATTCATGCGCCGGATAAAAGAAAGACGAAAATAGGCGCTTGCGCACAATCTTCTTATCATTTGTCGTCTCATTTTCAACTGCTGCAGTGTGACTGTTGTTGTGCACTAAAAAGCAAAACGTTTTTAGTGAAGCAATAACAAAAATTATTTCCATTACCTAGGATTTTATGAATCCGGTATGCTTTTGGTTCAATTAGGTAAATTCTCTTAATATTTGAATAAATGGTTAATTAGTTCAAATGGACTTTTCGGGCTGACTAGTTGCCTAAATCAATTAAATGTTTATTAGTGCCAACAAAGACATTTGTTTAAAAAGTTCTTAGTATTTGAATACAGTAGTTTGTTAATATATTATGAAGCCAGTTGAATGAATAAGTTTCTTCTACCCAACTTAACCTATATTGAAAATTTTAATCATACTTTGTTTATTGAATTCCACGTTATTTTCAGGATCTATGTAAGAAAGGCCATTCGTTGAACGGGAAAATTTTAATATTTCTGCACTTTTGCCACTAAAAATGTTTTTCTTCATATCCGCAATAAAACGAAAATTATTTACAAATTATTTAGGTTTGTGCTAAGACAACTCGAAAAATAAGAGATGGGGTGTAGTAATCCTTTCTATATAAAAAACCTGTAATGGGCACAAAGCAGTTATTGCCTGCAATCTTTTATTATACATAAATTCACAAGTTTTCAAAGCCTTAAAACTATATACAAACCTTTTGTTTGAATAAAAAGCTAAATTGATTTACTGCCACTGAGTTTCCAGCGCGTAATGTAATTGAAATAACGCAATTATTTAAATTCCCCAAAAAGCAAAGCTTAATTTAATGTAGACGTCGCAACAAAATTAGTTAACAACAAACACAATCACTAAATGAAATCGGCAAAAACTAATTGCGGTTATATTCAAAAATTCCGTAATGTTTGTCGCTATTTGCGAATTTTTTTACGTTTTGTTCTTATGCGTATTTTACTCTTTTTCAATATTTTTGTATTGAGCTGGGCAAGCGTCGCAGATGATGATAATTTTGAAAACATTAATGGCAACATGTTCGTAATTTACAATGCCGCACTATGATGGAACACTTTGAGATAATTTTCAACAACATTTTAAAACATGATTTTGTTGGTGTTTTTTCTATAAAAATGATAAATGGCTGAAGGATTTTATTGGACAAAGGTTTGTTCAAAGGCCGTCGGTGAACTTATTCACACGCTGATTTTATTAACATTTTTCTTTGCATCAAATCTTCACCATCAAATTTCACGGTTTTTTCAAAGTTTTTAAATTGTCTGTATTTTTCTTATCTCATTTTGTATATATTATTATTTATTACAAAATTTTGCGTAAACGCTTTAGGTGTCAACCCCATCGTAGTCTCGTTCATTTTCAACTACTTGTGTTTTCTTTTTGTCCTTCCGAAATAATTCATTGTTTTTCGGTTTTCTTTGCGGCTCCGCGCTTCTCTATGCCCCGCTACGAGCTTGTGAGTTTGGAAAATTTCACATTTTTATATAATGTGATAATTTTATGGAGGAAATCAGAGAACATTTTCTGCTCATTTTCATTGCTATAAATTTTCATCTATGTGGGAAAAATGAAATCATATCGTGGAACACAATGAAGGGCAAAATGTTTAGGGAGCTGAAACACATCCAACACATTCATTGATGTTGGGGACTTGTAATAAATTCCATTAAGAGCAGAGAATTTGTTTTGATAAATGTAGAGTGTATAAACAATAATAGCTAGCAGGTAAGAGGGAGCTTGTGAGAGTTTTCGGGAGATTTATGTTGAAAGTGGTTGTTGGCCTTCATAAGAGAAAGAGTGTGATGTAGGCAACCACAAACTTTACAGCATCCGTTAATGAGAGTTATAAAGAGGCTCAGAAAAGCTAAGAGAAATTGCTTACATTAGGGGTTTATAGGTTAATAAATAATTAATACGATTTTAGCAATCTCAGGTTAAAGTAATAACTTAAATAAAACCGCTTACATTTTCCAAATGATAACTCTATAATAAATCGAAAAACTTAAGCTTTATTCAGAAGTTAACAAAATTTGGAACTAAGATAGAAAGTTGGGCAAATTTTGTATTAGAAATGAATAGTTAAATTTGGCTCTGTCGCCATACTGAATGTTATCTAAGAAAACTGAATGATTCAGTGCAAATGAACTTACATTTCATTCTGCAATATAATAAGTTTCTCAGGAAGAGAACTAATTCTGTGGTCACAACCCGTAACAGCCTAACTCGAGTTAGGACACAATTGAGTTATTAGCACCATCGTATGCAGCGTATCTAAATTTATTTGCTCTAAACTTTTCATGTTTGTATCTCTTTTAGGAAGGCAAATAATCCTAAAAAACCTAACAGCTTAAGTTATTTTTCTAAATGACTGTTTTGGCATAACTGCCTAAGTCAATTTAGGATTACAACAAATATAAACATTATTTTTTCATCATTGTCTAAATCAACTTAAGCCGTTATGTTTATGAATTTTTATACAGGAATAACAACCTAACTCAACATGAGAGATCGAATCTGAAATATTTTGACATAGAATAATAACCTATGTCAATTTAGGCGCACTTAAAGTTTTTTATTTTATCTGGAATAATAGTCTAATTCAACTTGAACTTTTTGACTTTCTTTCGTTCAACAAATCATAAGAGCCTAAGTGTCTTTTTCGATAATATCTTTTGACTGAGAGAATAAACAACTATTTTTTGTTAACAACTAAGTAAAGAAATTCGTTTCCTTGGAATCTGTAGCAAAGTTTTCCAAAAAACACCTTCTCCTGATTTTCAGTGAAGATTCAAAACTTTAAACTCCTGTACTAAAAATATAGAAAAACAGACTTAGGCTGTTATGGGTTGTGACCACAGAATTATCAATACTCGAATTGGTTCTGGTTGAGCCGCTCTTTAATCAAATTTCACTTTTATTTGTGTGAAATTTTTTGACGGTTATAAAGGTTTCAGAACTCCTCCTAAAGTTTTGATACTGATCGATTTTTTTTAAACGAAAAATAAAAATAAAAAATGTTAACTTCAATAACACGCAAAAATTAAAAAAATTTCTAAAAAAAACAATTTTTGGAATCATTTCTAAAAAGAGTCAGTTCACTTTAAATGCCACCAAAAAGAAAAAAGGTACGAATCTTCATGAAGTACGTTTTGATATAGGTTTTATATCATTTTATATCACCACAGTAATAACTGGAATTAATCAGCAGGATCCCCATAAAATGTATGTATTGATCATTGTAAAAGTCGATGTCGGATTAATCACAGTCCGTCCGCACTTCAGTTGAAAATATGAAAGAGAACGCACCTTTTGAATAAGAAGACTAAAATTTGGCATACAAATTTTGTTGTAGTCACGGGCATGTTAAACACGAAGTTAGGCGAAACAGTCTCAATAAAAAAAAACTTACTCAAACAAGGAGTGAATTTATTTCTATTAAAGTGAACATTTTTCAATATCTTTTTTAACAGTTTTCGCTCATTAATATAAGGCGGTATAGTAAAGACACAGAAAATAGCCGTACAAATTCATATAATTTTCTCAGGAATCGTCTCACACTGCCTCGTCCCCATACAACGATTTAACAAAAGTAGGAGAGAAGAAATATAAAAAAGGAATGGTCGCAAATAAATGCAATTTGGTACATAATCTTGCAGGCTCGTGGTTAAAAGAATCAAAATATAGACCTACTAGGAATTGGCCTTCTGGAACCTCCCATACAAATGGAATATTGACCGCCGAAACATCCTTATGGATCTAACATCCTATGGGATATTCTTATACTGGGCATCTTTTGCATGTATAAATATGTTTGCAGATTGTATCTAAGTTCGAAATCTGAACACAATCAGATACAAATTGATATGTGAGCTTTAAAATTTGGTAACCCAATATAGGTCCCTACTATATTATCTATTTTGGGTAAAATTTAGCATAAAATTTTGAATTAACATTTAGAAGTTTTTGGAACATACACTCAGGTATCCACATATAGGCCACGATAGCTAGCCACACTACAGGGTGTGTTAAAAAAATAGGGTGAATTTTCAAATTTCGCAGGCTACGTACATTCGACTTTCGATTGTTATTTTTTTTATGTTGGTACACTCATATCGAAGATATGTTGACGGTTTTATCCACATAACATGTTTAGCTTGTTTGTGAGAGGCACAAATAAGACAAGTATTTTGCATGTACGGCGATTTTCTGCTATCGAAAAAAACGAGTCAAAGAAGTTGCATCAAATTTTGTGTAAAAAATGGAATTAAGTGCTCAAAACATTTAAAATGTTGACAATGGCATACGGTGAGAGTACGAGTACTCTGAGTCAAAAAAAAAAAAAATGTTTACAAGTGGTACCAGCTTCCCCTGTACCTCAGCATATCAACCGTCAATGAAAATGTTGAGAAAGTGAAGAAAATTGTTGCGAAGAATCGCCTAATCAGCCAACGTAATCGGTTGGCTCATGCCATGCAATCTTTTCGGGAATTATGTGCATGAAGCGCGTGGCAGCGAAGTTCGTTCCAAAATTGCTGAATTTTGACCAAAAACAACGTCGCATGAGCCTCTCTCAGGAATTGTTGAATGAAGTCAACGATGATCCAGATTTGCTTAAAAGGGTCATAACTGGTGACGAATCATGGGTATATGATTATAGCATCGCAACCAAAGCCCAATCGGCACTATAAAAGAGTCCAGGAAGCTAAGACCAAAAAAGCACGCCAAGTTCGACCAAATATCAAGATTATGCTCACTGTTTTTTTTTTCGATTACCATGGCGTAGTGCATCAGGAGTCCTTACCTCAAAGTCGTACGGTAAATAAGGAGTATTATCTTGAAGTTATGCGCCATTCGTGTGAAGCAATACGAAAAAAAGCCCCAGATTTGGCCCTCTGCGACTTTTTCCTGTTCCCGAGATTGAAAAGACTCATGAAAGGACGGTGTTTTGCGACGATTGAGGAGATAAAAACCGAATCCCTGAGAGAGGTCAAGGGCATACCAAAAAGTGCATATCAGAACTGCTTCGAAGATTGGAAGAAACGCTGGCACAAGTGTATTATATCTGATCGAGACTACCTTAAAGGGGATAAAATAGAAATTGATGAATAAATAAGTACTTTTGTGAAAAATGAAAATTCACCTATTTTTTTTAACATACCTCGTATAAACGGATATTGGGTGATCTGATTATGACCTAATTTTACATAAGGTAATAAGTTCATAGTTCCCACTTGGATGCAAAATTTTACGAAATCAAATTATATCCTTTTTTGGCTCCCATACGAATGGACCTATAGGCTTTAAAAAAAAAGCCCAGTATAATATTTCTAATCTTCTTCTAAAAACCGAAATTCCGCACAAATCAGATCATGCCATCAGATAACTGCAATAGAAAAGAATCTGAAGGCCTCGGCTCGATTTTCACCAAATTTTATACTAGTATAAAATTTGTTTTCAGTTAAGTCGATGGTGATTGTAAGTGAAAATTTTCACTTTGGGGTTTTCATGTTGAAAACAATGAACCAAATTGCCACTAAAGGTAAAACGAATTCACTTATTTGTTTTCTGACTCGCCCAGCTTTAGCAAAATGGTTATTTTTTAGAAAATTCAGTCTTCATACACATAAAACATTTTTTTTCTCTCTCCTAATTAACAAACAAAAAATAATTCGGTTATTTTTTGGGAATCATTTTTATACAACCATCAAACTCCGTTTCTATGTTTTCGCTTAAAACCTTGACGCGAAAACGTGTTAAATCCGCAAACAACTTTTTTGTTTCCTTTTATTGATTTCACACTTAATTTTAGTTGAAAAACGATAAATAATACATTAAGATAGTTCGTTTCTGATACAACTACTTGCTGGCCCTGAGCCAACATATCTGTATACTATACTATAAGCCGTACTACAGTATCGATCGTAGGCATGACAAGTGCTCAAAATCTGTCTAGTAATAAAAAACTTGTCGATACAATGACAGAACCCACTTTTGAAATATTGGACATTTTCAAAGTTTTCATTAATTACAGTTGTTATTCGCAACTTATAAGTAATGTAATGCAATGTAAAGGTATTCAATAGGCAATGCTAAGGACCAACATATTTCGTACACTTTTTAAGGATCCTCCCCAACTGTTAATGCGGCTAGTGATAGATATTAAAAAGAAAACATTTTGAAAAACAATCAATTTCACATTTTTAGTATAGACCATATTCATTATTTCCCACAATTGCGTTTTATTGGTTCAGAATAACGCTGGGGTACCCTATCATATTCACTAACCTATGACAAATTTGCTCTTCTCAGTTATAATTTCTCTTCTTTCTCTCACATCCTTGCCTAAAACATGCGCATTTCGAATTACGTCTCTTTCCCAATCACTGATGATATAAAAGAAAGAAATAATGAAAGAAAGAATGACAACGACAACAACAACAATAACAAGAAATCACCATCTTCGTTAGCTGGCATTATTTTGTTGTCAATACTAATATTTTGTTTGTTTTATAAACATTTGCCATATTTACACTGCTGATAACAATAAGCGCCAAAAAATGAAATACGATGAAATTGCCATACCCCCCCATCTACCCAATCACCTCATCCACCTTAAGAAAGAAAAGAAAAAAAAAAATGTGGTGTAAAATGCTTTACTGGCATCGTCCTTTGATACCTGAACCTGGTGCGGTATCGGTAGCGGTGACAAAAAATCTCTGATAATTGAAATCAATATAAGCGAAACGTGCTTAAGATGCTAAAATTCTAAAGAATATTGAATGAGGTTGTGGACGTGGTGTGACTGGGGCAAAAGATATTTAATATTTTTTGTTTCTCCTGTTGCCATGTTTATACCAGTACCAGCAGAGGGAGGGTTTTGAAAATTATGTGTAAATAAAAAGAACAGTTTTTAATTGAGAACCGAGAAATCATAAACAGAGATTGACATTTAAGATTTTGCGTTTGTTTCAAAAATATAAACAATATTTAATATGTAGTATTATTCTGTGCGTAGAAGATCATTCGTAGATTTGTGGCTAATGCAATATTCGAGCACTATTGCAGATAAAAGAATAAAATGTAATGCAAAGGACTACAAAACATAGCCGTAAACTATTCAAATGATTTCAAGTATAACTTACAATTTAATGAGTAACCAGAACATTAAAAGGTGGTTAATATTCGAAAGTACTCATTATAATAAATATCGTCGTAGCTGCCACCCGAAGTAAGCAAAACGTTCGTACGCTATCTCACATATAATCACTTATTTCAGATGAAGCCATAGCGTAGCTAAAGAAGTTAGCTTTCAACAGTTTAACAGTTTTCAGAAAATTACTAGTAGTTGGGCCAACTACAACGTACACAATTTTTCACCATTTAAATTGCCTAATGTTCTTCTTCTTCTTATGTGGCGACTGGAATAGATAGCCTTATCTATTATACGCCGCCCGTAGGAAATAATACCAGGCGCTTCGATCTTCTGCGCTTCTCCTCCAATTCGTCACACCAAGCTTGCCTAATATTAGAGCTTCCAATTTTCATTACATTGCTATAAAAATTTTATTATATAGGGTGGCGCATAAGTACCGCTAAGATGTGACCAGTGAATACATGTTTTGTATAAGTCTTTACATCTACATCGTCTCTTTACAGAATCAACTAAATAATACTTGGGAAATTTATGATGGAAAGGCTCAGCACAAAACAAAGAACCAAAGTTGTTCAATTTTACTTTGAAAGTCAGCATTCGATTATTCAGATCATATCGAAATTTCTTTCATGTTCGAAATGCTCCTAGCGCTCCAACAATTTACCGATTGGTTCAGCGTTTTGGGCAACAAGGGGCTGTCTGTGATCTTCCGCGTGCTGGAAGACCTCGTGGATTTCGAAAGGAAGTGACCATTGCTCGAGTGCAAGCAAGTATTGAGGAAAACCCCGAAACTTCCGCCAGGCGACTTTCTCAGCAGTTAGAGATATGTCTAGTCGGTCTTTGCAAAGAATTTTACATATGTTACATCTTTCCGCATATAAAATGCAATTGATTCACGAGTTAAAACCAAATGATGCACAAGAACGCAATTCAATATAGTCGCTGTTTACGTTACTTATGCGCCACCCTTTATAATATTGATTGCATTTAATTATATTATTATATTATATTCCCTACCTAAAGATTCAAATTATATTTTAATTTTTGTTACCTTATGCTATCCATCCTCTTTACTATTTCTGCTCAAAGTTTTTAAGATATTTTAAAATTTTACGTACAACACAGGGCGAGGGTCTGGCCGATAAGTATCTATGAGTGCCCCCAAAATGTATGTCCGTCTTCATATCTGCTAATATGAGTGTGCAATATGCAAAGTAAGACAACTTTGTGTCGGCAAACTTGTCAGAATATTTTTCCTTTTGAAGTGCTTTTAAAATAAATTCATTTTTTTCTCTTTTTACTGTTGTACTCAACAATAATGTCGTGTTCAATGTTCAGACAGCCTTTTATGTCAGATTTTTTTTTTTTGCACAATTCATATTTCTGGTTTTTCGTTAAAGGAAAATGAAATTCTCCTTTCATTGCTGTCGTTTATACAACAGTATTACATACAATGTATTGCGAAACTATTTGGGTTTTATTCACCTAGTTGTAGTAAAAAGTACTGAATGATATGCCAGTCTTTCAAAGAGAAGGTATGAACACTTCAAATTCTGACATTTTTGTGGCGTTGCAAAATATGGGTGGTGCCTTCCAGGATGGTATTCCTAAGATGCTTGGTTACTAAGATTATTATGAACAGAAAATTTTTACGTCGAAGACCTTAGTTATCAGAGAGGCAGTATGACCCTTATCCACATCTTTCCGAAACAATAATGACACATTTGCAGCTAGTTTTTGCACAGAGCCTTAACACATTTATGAAACTCCAATAACTACTATCGCGTTCTTTCAAATTAGCAGTGCGCTATGTGAAGTTCATAAAATGCAAACTGTGATCAGAATATAAAATATTTAAACATTTTAGTTTAAATAAATATATGGATATTTGGGACAAATATAAGAAATGCTAAAAGATTTTAAATAATAAATGTATGTCAATCCAATGCGCACATTTGATAGTAATAGTAAATAGTAATGGAAAAATTGTCAATAGACCAATCAAATGGGCTGTTGGTTGTGAAATGATGATTACTATCAATCCGGTTAAGAAATTGATTACTATTTTAAAGTGATTTTTTTTTTATTATAATACTGCTATTTGCTTTACACAGAAACGTTAAAGCAAGTTCTCCTTATTTTCTTCTTGAATAAATTTAAGGATTTTTCATCTGGCAGACCATCGAATTATCAGTCACAGTGGTACCAATAGCGAAAACATGTTTTCTATAATTATTTTCTTCGTTTATAATTCAGCTGGTATTCTTCTATCGTGTGATAATTTGTAATATGTTAAATACTATGATCCGGAAAGTTCAAATTTCTTTTCCATGCACAATATGTTAAAATTAATTGGACGTGACAAAATAATTACTTATTCAGATGGCGACAGAGGCACAAATTTTTATATATTATTATATATTATCTTGCGCGCATCTTCTGCAATTCGCTACACCATGTCCTGACAGTACTTTAAAAGACAAATATTTCCAGCGGAGTTTAGGTCGCTGAAGCGTTTGTGTCCATCCGCTAAACATGAGCTGTCCAACGCAATCGTTAAATTTTAACATACTTCACTACAACTATGTCATCATACAGCTCATGATTCCCACGGTGCCGACAATATTTGTTCAATATGATGGCCCCATAAGTTTTACGGAATATTTTTCTCTTTAAAACTCTCTATTAACACCTGAACAAGAATTTTGCTCTGTACAACAGGAGTGCTGGGCCGTATTTGTAATTAACCCGCTTCCAGGCTAGTTTTATTGATTACGCTTTATCCGTTCTTCGGTCTCAAAAGTAAAGTTAAACAAAACGCACCTAAACCTATGATTTTGATTAAGTTTTTATTTTATAATAATGCTTGGACCTTGCCATTACGTACGAAATATAATGTCCTTGCAATGACTGTCTCTGGATTGGTTGCAGTGGGTGGATCCTTTTGAAGTATTTTTCCA
>JAHXMU010000118.1:1178009-1310629 GCA_019455685.1 Philornis downsi | reverse complement strand
GAGAATTACCCCGCAAACACAGTCTTTGAAGTAGCCTGCAAAAAACACCTAACGGCGTCAAATCGCATGATCTTGGTTTCATGCAATAAAACCAAATTCGGTCATGTTGTGCGGCTCGTGATACTGTCTTGTTGAAACCACATGTCATCCAGTTCTAAATCTTTAATTGCAAGCCAAAAAAGTCGGTTATCATATTGTTATCGTATAGCTCTGAGTTAAAATTTGGATTATCCTCCATACTTTCACTAACAGAAGCCATAATTTCGGCACTGCGTACATTGGAATGATGCACAGGCCTGACCACATTTGCATGAGTGTGCAGTGCTATATGTCGATTCATCTGAATGTTTGTCTAATATTTCCATATCTATTTACACTAAAACTGCTTAGTACGTCACAGTCCCCTTGGCTGACAACTAATACTACAGCTTTGGGTGAACTCTAGATATACATCCACAAATTAAATATTTGCCTTTCAGTTGGCTGCAAATTCGCTTTGGAATTTCATATTAAATTTTGGTAAAATATTTACAAATAACCGGCAACAGAAGCGCCTAGCATAATCCTTGCCCTGATTGTAAAATATACAAAATTTCAAAATAAGGAAATGAGACTAATATCCTTGATTAAATTTCTAAAACAAACAAACTACAATAATACTAAATACAATTCTGCCATTACCTCGCATACCCACCTACACGTTGAAATATTTGTACATGTGCTCATAGTTGATGGCATAGTATGAGTGAATGAACATTATCTTTTGGCGTCTCATTTCCTAATTATGAGGGAAACCCAAAAATTGTGTCATTTTTTGAGTGATTTATGTGTTTTGGAAATATGTCAAATATTTATGTATTATAATAATAAATTTATACACAAACATATACATTTACTATAGACACACATATACATATGTACGAGTATATGTATAAAAACGTTTTGTTTTTGTTTTTCGGCTGTCTGCCACATTTTGTAGCATGTTTGTTATTTGCCACTCATTGTACTTAGGCTGCCTGTTTTTGGGCCCCATAGTCCTCTGATGCCGTGACTTGTTTGATGCTGTGGTCGGAGGCAGATCACCCTCTATGGTTTGCAAGCTTTTTGTTTAGATATTCTTTTTTTAGTGTGAAGTCTTTACGGTATAGAATTTTTGGTATTGAGTCTGTAATTCCTTTAGACATGAGAGAATTGGAAATAAACAATTTCACCAAATGTGGAAAGAGTAATGTGAGCAATCATTTGTAATGGATTGGATACAATTTACAAGTTAAATGTACAACAAATCAAAATAAAAAGGTATTGACAAAAGGAAGATATGGAATGTGAATAAAAAACTGCCACTTAATTAAATTAGATAATTATATTTATTGGAATTTATTGGTCCTACTTTGCCCATTTCTATTCTATTCTTGTTTTGTAAAGCATTATTATTATTTAATTTTAATCTGAGGCGTAATTTTTGTTATACTTGATTTATCTGCCAGAAATATACCTGCGTTCTTTAAATCAAAACGTAAAATATCATTATTTTCCATTTGGCCATTTTCTACCATTTCCTCAAGTTTATGATTTACAAAAAGAAAAACCTTTTAGAATACTATAATTTTCTTTGTAGCATCCAAGTCTACACGTGAGATCAGCTCTTGTTTATGTTTCTGCTTAACAACATATTGCTCCATTAGAAGAAATTATATTTTGCTATTAAGTGCAAGCGTTTCTAAAGCTTTCGAAATAATATTGAACAGAGTGAAACGGTTCGAAAAACATACCCTTCGTCACAATACTCAAGACAGGATGGCAGTGGCAGCGACGGCCAAACAAGATAGACATATACGTACAAGGGATATACATGAATACAATGTCAAGATTCGAACAACATACCCTCTTAGCTGTAATGAGCATAAAACGCAATGTTCCATATCGTTATAGACGAATACACATCCACATACATGTATCTGTAAGGCAGAGTGCCTACATTTTCCCTTGTAAAGTTGTAATAGTTAGTGAATGAGTATTGAATAGTTGTTGGCGGAGTTCAAAGTAGACCCGTTGCGAGACAACACATTATTTTGCGTTTAACAATTTCTCAAGAAAGCACAAAAGTTTTTATTTTACTTATATAAAGTTCAGCTATTGCAAAGGGTGATCGCTTAAGGACGCTCTAATGTACAGACAGCAAATATTCAAATTGAGGTACTAAAATTTTAGATATCAGAGGGAACATCTAATTAAACATATTGAGAATTGTTTCCAAATTTCAACATAAAATACGATATATTCATGCCCGGTAGTCACATAACATGTTGCTCATCAAGTTCCGGGAATAGCATACAGATGTCGCTCTCAACAAAAAAGGTTATTTATTCACTTTGGAATATAACAAACTTCAAATGACTACTGATAAAATATCACATCATTTAGTTTATTTATTTCTAAGCTACAGAGTCTTAAATGTCGCTACTTTTGACTTTTTGTATACCATGGAAAAAATGAATTTCGCGCAATATTTAAACTTTGCTTTTCGATGAAAAAAAATACTAATCGATGGTTTGAAATATATCGTGGCGGCTCTATGTAGTAGACAACAAGCAACTATCAGTGTTTGGCTTATTTGAAAGCGGATCATACGGATACAGATGACGCTGAGTTGGGAGGGCATTAAAAAGAAATTAATAAAACCTGAAAGTTATTCTCGATAATCAAAAAGTGAGGTTGCAAGAGATATGTAAAATTCCAGGGATAAATAAAAAAGTAGTTGATTCTCTACTTTGCATGAATATTTGGGTACTCGATAAATGTTCTCCCAACGGTTACCGCTCTTGCTATCAGTGAAACAAAATTATCTATAAGTTACTGACTTGGAGAGCTGTTTGAATGTAGTTTAAAAACAGCAAAAATTACTTTTCAAGCTGTATTGGCAAATGACGACGCATGGGCCCGCCACCACGCTCTCAAATCGACCATGACCTTGTTGCAAATGGAATCGTCTTCGCCCACCTTGGGCGCGATTCTGCCATTCCAGTCCACTGCTTTGACTGTTCCTTTCTCCCAGGTGTGAAGTGGTAGACCCATGTCTCATCCATTGCTATGAATCAACGCAAAAATTTGACTTTATTACGGTGAAACATCGTCAAATCCTCTACTGAAACATCTTCGTGATGTTATTTTTGCTCTATTGAAAGCAAACGCGGCACTCATATCGCGTGGCGCCTTGAAACATAAAACATATTTTGTAAGGTTGTCACTTTTCAATGAAATATTTTTTTTCAAACCATTGGCACTATGGGCCCATTATGGAAACGTTTACCCTTACAAAGACTAAACCCGTCTTTGTAATAACGTTAATTTTGGTGTTATTTCAACAACTGCGCTGTTATTTTGTTAACTTTAATTGTGTATGGAGATAATTAACAGCCACTGGAAAATGTCGTTCTAGCTCATCAACTTTATAGGAGGCCGTTTTTTTTCTAAAACAAACATGAACTTTAATTGAAAAAACTGGAGGAAGTTCAAGCGTTTTGAAAAGAAGAGATATGAGTGGATATATCGTATCACTATTGCCATAAATTGATATAGTAGAAAAAAATTTGCTCATACGAGTACAAGGACTAAGTCCAATTTTGGAGAAGGTTTTTTTTCCAAATTTATTAATTTATTTTCTAATAATTATTCGGCAATGAAACACAATACAGCATGGTAAATGAGGGAAGCATCCACTCTAATTTATATATACACACTTGAAAATATACACATATATACACTTGAAAAGGCCCACCTAGTTGTTGGCGTGATTATAAGGTAATGTCAAAAATACGGTTTTCCACTGGCGAAATAGTATATTATGTGTGGGATGAAGCCGTTTCAAATAAGCCCACTTACGTAACAAAGAATTTTTATGGCGTCTATATCGCTATGAAATGCAGTCTGCTCGGACCGGCTTATAGAGCGTGTCAAATTTGCGCCTGTTAAATTTTTTGTTTTGCAGTATCTGAATGCGTTGGCATTATAGACAATTCAATACGATCTTTTTACCCAAAAGTGGTCTACAGAGTGCGTAATGAATGTTGCTACATTAAGAATCTCAAATTACTTTTTTTAATCAAATAAACTATTCTTTACTTATTCATTTAAAAAACATTTTACAATAAATTTGTATTAAATCTATTCAGTGGCTTTAACATAATCGAATTTAAAATACCTCCACGCTCGATAACACATATGTGACATAATTATTCTTTATTGTCCAGAGAGTTGCAAAGCGAATTGTCTTAATTATCGTTCGAATGTGTTGCTTTAAGTTATCCAAATTAGTTGGTTTTTTTTCCTAAACTTCCTGTTAGCAATAAACCCACAAGGAAACAAAAAGGTGAAATATAATTTTGGTAAAATCAGCTCGGTGGTCAATTCTGCAATTACAAGGTCGACTATGTGATAAGTTGCATCATTTTATAGAAACCACATAAAGTTAAAAGGGGTTCTCTTTCGGTGCAGTTCAGCAAGAAAAGCTCTTTCAACATCAGCTCACTCATTAACACCTTGGTGGAAACATTCATCCGCCATTCTGTGTTATTCAACAATTCTATGTTAATTTTTTCTAAACTCCAACATTCCCCAACAATGTCTGAATTTCTTCAAAATCAATATCACTATTCTTTCACACCTCTTGGATAGAACGATCTTGACTCTACCATATTAAAATTTCTTTTTGTTAGAAAAAATTATTTGGAAATTGCTTCGTCTCTGAGAGATCTTATAAATACTAAATTAAAAATCTAAAACATTATCAGACTGCCCGTTTGCACATCCTCTCAATTAGTGCTGTTGTTATTGTACTATTCAACCTTACGTTATATTATATTTTCTTCAAATTTTCGTTCTTGCTTTTATTTCTTTGCAACTTTCAGAGACTTTTGTCTTAAGGATATTTTTACAAGTCGAGAGTGTGTCTAGTGGAAGCAGTGACGTAGACCATGATGATGACGATGATGATGATGATGGTATTTTCTACTTAAAAGCTTTATCGTTCATACGTTCATACACTCCACCATAAGGCCATACATACATACGGGTATATCCGAACTGGGCTGGGGAGTATGTTACCTTTTCCCACCCATCGCCTTTGCACCAGCTTAAATGACTGACTGGACTTGTGGAATACGAGCAGAGACTATGCATGCTTCTATTATTGCTGCTGTTCTTGTTGCTGTTGTGGTACTTTTCGGATACGTTTACAAAGGTCGCTCTGTGAAACCTGGTCCGGGTATGAAGGGAATGGCGATGGGTATGGTTGAGTGTATGAGCAAAACGTTAAAACGCAAAACTCTTGCAGCTAACAAAATGCCAAAGAATAAGACAAGCAGAACTGAGCTGTACTGACAGGACAGCAACGATTTTGTTGTATTCCTCGTTGTTTTTTTTAACAAATTTTGTGCGAAAAATTTTTGAAGTTGTTGTATGCGAGTGAGTTTGAATGTGTGTCGGTCGGTCGGTGTCTTGTAATGTATTTTCCTGTAAATTGTTTGTTGTTGCAGCGTACGTATATGTAAGTATGTAGGTATGTCCGTCCGTCCGTCTGCTTTGTGTGCGGATTTTCTCCCCATTATTTTTTGAAGTGTGAGTCAATTTGAAGCAATTTAAGCGATTTTTTATTAAGTGCAAAATGCTATTCAGGAAATTGGAGCACTTTACCATGAACGCAATGGCAAAAAGCGGCAAACGCCGAGGGTATGAACGCCAGACATGCAGTAACAGACAGCTATCACGAGGAAGTGTATATTAGGGATTCGCAGTCGGTTCGGATTGATAAACTGGAATTCTGTTTAAAAACCCTAAAAATGCTTATGTAATAAACCTGCGCGCAATCTTAAAAATCTTTAAAATGTTTCACACTATTTTTGAAGTGGTTAACATTTTTAATTCGCATTTGTTCCTCCACTTCCTTTAGATAATTCATATGAACTTGTTTTAATTTCCGTTTTTTGTATACCATTTTGTAAATTTAATTTCTCTTTGCGATATTGCCAGACCAAATGTGTAATTCCCGCGAACATTTTGCTCAAATTTTGTTGACATTTCCGTTTCGGCGACATATAAAGTGACCAGCTAAAATCGACGGCTCAAGTACTCAAAAACGTGAATATGAACATGAGGTAAGATTTTTATATGAAAAATGCTTAGAAAAGAACAGACCGGAAGTGTGTTATTATCGTTCCAAAATTTTACAGACTGACTCTTTACAGGTATAAATATGGTATTATTCTGGGATCATTAGCTTTGTTCTGGTACTTCTGCTACAGTTCAACAGAGAAGTTGTACTAAAATGATAGCTACTGAAAGAACTACCAAAATTACTGGAACGCTAGACTGTCAACTTTCATTATGTTACTTCTGATTCAAAAACAATACCAATCATTTTGACGTAAAACAACATACACTGACTCAGCCAAAATGTTAAAAGCTGTAGCGCCAAAATGTTAAACGTTCCAAATCTTATACACTCGGATTGTGATATCGGTCCATTGCAAGATAATCGTGGAAAATGTTCTCTGGTCATGTACAGTGAACGTCATATCATATCATATCTGATTTTTCCGATGAAATATTCGGTACCATTAAAATGATTCGGTACCATTGGATGATTTCTTCATCAATTTACCTTTAGGAAATTATTGAGAAAGTTTAATTTCTTAAGGTTGTTTGAGTTTGGGAGTCGGGCAATTTTGCCTCTTATGATAATTGTTATTTATAGGATCATGAACGATGTATTTTCCTCTTATTAAATAAGTGCGTGGATTAAAAATGACTTTTTCTTATATACAATATATTTACTTATCATATATTTCTTATAAAAAGTTTTAATTTTAAGAATATTTCAGTAATCACATACAAAGTGTGTTAGCTATTCAATACCTGCCATCTGAAGTGTTATTTAATTAGTGAAAGGTTTGCCATTTACGAACATGTGTTGTTTAACAACCGAAGAACGCGTAAAAATAATTAAAACTTAGTGCAAAAGTGGTAGTTAAAACGTGGGCTTTAAATCGAACAAAATTTTCTTCAGCGAAAAAGCTCATTTCTAACACGGTCGTTACGTCAACAAGCAAAACTGTCGCATATGGGGCTCGAAGAACTCAGAAGTGGTTGTGGAAATGTCATTACATCCGGAAGGAGTGACTATTTGGTGCGCGTTATGGTCTGAAGTTGTTATTGGGCCATATTCTTTCGAAAACTACCTCAAAATTATCCACACCAGCAACCAATCCAGAGGTGGTCATTTAAATGGGATTGTTTTTCATGCATAATGGCAAGGTTCGAGCATTATAATGAAAAAAAGTTTCATAGAAATTGTTGGCACCACTGTCCAATTATTTATTTTCCTTAAGCCTTTCTTTCAAGCCTTTGCTTGTACTAAAATTATAATGTCAAAACGAGACATTTGTATTTTACGTACTAAAATCAGTCACCAATTTTGCTTGTTAATTTCTTTTCTCACTAATCACTGAGCGAGCAGGTTGAAGTTGTCCTGTGTGGATACAAAATTGTAATTATAACCTTAACTGTAATTGTAACCTTTACCAAATGAATTGTTAATATCTTATTTTTAGGAATAAAAACTGAGTTGAATTAAAACTGCTAGTTTTATTTGACCTGTTAAAAACAACGGTTCACACAAGACTGCGAAGGCAAATTCCTTCGCCATAACAGAAATAATAGTTTTACGTACGTTTCATTTAACTTTACTTTTGAAACCGATAAACGGATAACCCGGTATTACCGTACGTTGAAAAAGAACAACAATTACTAGCTTTATTTTTATTTATGTTTTTTTAGGCTCTTGTAGATATTTCTTTTATATAACCTCATTTGCAATACATTTGGAAACGAAGTTTTACTGTTTTTTCTCGACTAGTATCTTCAAGTAAAAACAGTGAGCTGTACATCTAATCTCTAATACAATTTGTTGTAACTATTCCTAGTTGTAGACGAGATGCACGAGAGTTAGCACATGCGACAACCATTTATAAGACTGTGGGTTCGATCCCCGAACGTTTTTTTATTAAAAATTATGTCGTTCCGTCTCTTCGCATGTCTTTTAGGAAACAGCGCTGAAGCTTCTAAAATGCTAATATACAGACTGCTACGAAATTATATTTTAGTGTTTTATCAACTTTTCATGAGGACGCAAGAACTGAGCCATTCCTGCATACATTTTGGAAGCTACGCATATCTTCTTTTGATAACCTCGGAATTGATAAAGATAACGTTAAATAGTTCGGTTGAGTAATGCACAACTACTATAGATTGTACATGATGTAATAAATACCTATATATTCCAAAATATGATATTCTATTAGTTATATTTTTATATTCACATTTAACTGGCCACTCTACTACAATGTTATCATCATTAGCCCTAACATTTCATGTGTTCCCAGATGACTAAGTAACTATTTGAATTTGTGTACAACTTTTGGATGGTTTAGTTATTTGTTTTTTTCTCTCTCTCCATCTTTATTATGAAGCCAGCCAGCCAGTTGTTTGCGCTAAATTTTCAAAATTCTTAGAAATTTCAAAACCGAACAACGAGTTTAAACTTTTGCTATATTCTTATAAATATACGATACGAAAACTCATGTTGAAATGTAAACTCTCAAAGAATTGCAAAGTCGAAAACAAGACCCTTAACCAAAAAATGTGATATCAAAACAACAGAAAACGGAGGGAAACGAATCCAAAGAACTTTGACATATTTTCTGTCTGTTTGTTCGTTAGCAAAGAGAAACATTGACATGATATTCTAAGAAAGTTTTAAATAACTAAAGAAGATTGCAAAGATATTTGTATGGTTATGTGTAACTATGTACATATATGTACACGTACGTTTGCCTGTAGTATATGAACTTTTTACGGCGAACAAAAAAAAAAAGAATTGTTACAAATTTTCTCAACACAGTTTCAAAGTGTTATTTACCATTTGAAGCTAAATTTTTTTTTTTTGCTTTTATTTAAGGAAATTTAATTTTACCAGTTGTTGCTGAAAAGGAAGTTGGTGTCAAAGCTTAGTTTCGAGTTACAAACTGTTGGGTTATGTGCCATTTCGCTCCCTCTGTTTTCCTGAGAAATGACACAAACTAACTTTTGCTGCTTCAGACCAAATGCTAAGATGGGAAATGAAATGGTAGTTTCTCAATTATACGCAGTTACCTTCCTAGAACGATACTCAGACTGGCATTGTGGTAGCCATTGTATAATTATCATATATCTCTCTTGGCATATGATCAAGCAACCATAAAAATAAAAGGTATACCATTTTTGGAGAGACAGAATATTGGAGTTACAAAAAAAAGTCAATAACATTATTGCAGTTTATGTTGCATTGGAAGACAATGACAACTAAATAAGATAAATGTTTATCGAATAAAGTACTCAGATTTAGTCTGATTTGATTTTCGTCATACCGCCTGCTTTCCAAAATCATGACGAAAATTTTTCTAACACAGAAATTTTGTACGGCATTCAAGATAAAGAATTTTAGAATTTATTTAAATATTTCGAAAGCTTATATATTTGCATTTTTTTACATCAACTTGAATTTTTTTTTTTTTTTTTTTTGTTTTGTATTTTTTGGGTACAAAATTCTGTTGGGATTCTTTAAGACGTCTTACTATGAAGCTATATTCTTTAATTTCGAAATTTAGAAATGTCCGGTGGAATTCATAAACAAGTGTCATTAGTTTGTGTGTGCAAAATTTTGAAATTTCTGTGCAAAGAAATAGTCTACTTTTGGCTTAAAAGACATTCAGCAAGTCTACATTTGCAATTTTGTTGATAAATAGTTCAAAGCTATTGTACTGGTTTTGATAAGAGATTAATCCAGATTTAATCTCTGAAGGTGTTGTTGTGATACAACTTAGTAGAGAGATAGTGGACTGTATATGGGATTGGTTTGGAGTTGATTAATTGAGGGCCAATTCTTGCGTGCCGGGCAGTAAGTTTTGGGCTAAAGAATTGGCGGGCTTAGAATAATGCTCACCGTGCGAGTTGTGCTGCAAAAGTGGCTGATTTTGAATCAGCAACTTTGCTGGTAAGATTGGATTTTCCATTTTCCTTTTTTTATATTTTCTTCAGCTTACAGTAAATTATTCACAATAACCATTGGGATATTTATCGATAATTACTTGATTGGTTTTAGATAACTTAAGTAGGAGCGTTATCTTTTATAACATTTAAATTTCATATTTTCATTGAATTCAAAATTAATTCATTTAACTTAAAAATAAGTATAAACTTGGAGGTTTATACAGATATATATTTCTGTGTGATAGGTGGAGCGGTATCCGAACACCATCTATTATATAGATTGGCCATTTTAAATTGAATATTATCTTTTAAGTTCATCTCAGTCATTTTTTTTAACAATACTTCAGTACTTTGTTAGTCTTACAATTTTCCAAGTTCCATCATGCCTTTACTTCTTTTTAACGATCTGCATGTGCTAAACTACGGAGCATTTCTGTATGTAATTTAAATTATGTTTTGACTTTTTAATTACTTATTTTTTAATTATAAACCAAGTAAGATGATAGAAATCTCGGTAATTGATACACTTGAAACTACTAGTTGTAAAGAGTAAAATTCCAGAAATAGTAATTAGGAAAAAAATACAAGATTCCGTAGATTTTTTCCCATTATTATTACGATGAAATAGCTAGAAATTTATTTCAATTAAAAAAAGGTGCTAATCTGTGATTTGATTTGCTTTCCTTCATCTGTAATAAAGAGTAAGGACTTTCATATTCTACAATGAGTCTGAAATTTAACTTAGCTCTGTCCCTTGGAAAGTAATGAAAATTTGCTGCTTCAATTATTTAGAAAAAAAGGCGGCATGATTATCTATTAAAATCTGAGTGGCTGAAAATTTACATATTTCCTACAGGAGGCTTCAATTATTATAATTTAACATTGATTACAATTTAGCCACTTGCTGTTTTTCTTCCAATATATGAACAACTATTCTTATTATTTATGCACCTGTGTATGTGTTGAAAAAAAATTATCATAACAACATTAAACAAAATTAAGATAACAATGATAATAATTAACAACTAATTAACATCAATCCTGTTAGTATATCTGACCTTTTTCATCTGAAGGTTCCATAAAAACCACTGATGCGCATAACTTTTTGTAGCCTGTTGCATAAGCGTAAATAACTCTTAAAAACCAACACGAATTTGTATAAAATATGCAAAATATAACAAAGTTGATCAAGGGCAGAAATGCATGCATTTCTGGCGGAAGCAAAATGGCTTAAGCAATATTTAGGCTAAAGTTTGGAAAATCAAATCGACAGTAAAACAAAACGAAAATGAGAAAAACGCAATGTTCTCAAATAAAGAACTCATAATAAACCGTTAACTGCTAATATTTTAATAAAATCTAAGCCTAAAATTAATGAAAGCCAAAAAAAAAAAATATGGCAATATGGGAGAGATTATTACATTCAGTTGACTAACATATAGAGAGAACTGATACAGAGATTCGATCAAGTTAAATGTCCCCTATCTGTGATCCAACAATTTTTATTACGCCTAAGAGCACGTTGTGGTAATACTCTGGAGATTATTGATCATTGCTTTTATACAGCTAATAGAAGGTAAAAAGCATGGACTTGAACTAAATTGTCGTCAAACTCTATCAGACACGAAAAATCTACCTGAAGCTACTTATCGAAAGTTTTTTGTTGTAGACCGAAAAGCGAGTTGGAATCTCTATATACTTCTCTCTATGGGATGCATTCTATTTCTGGACTAAGCCGCACATAAATTTGCAGCGCAGTTATATTACTGACTTTATTATTTAATTGAGTTTTCATGAACAATTTTATTACTTATCCAAATAATAAAGAAAACTAATTCAAGTGTCCTCTTAACGCCAAACTAGTTCAAAATATAGTTAGTTCATTAACTATTAATAATATACGAACTAACGGGTTCTCTTAATAGGGAGGCAGAAATTATCAGTCTGTGGCTGCCGGCGTTTGCCAAATCTGTTAAGCCACTGCTGCCAAATAATCATACCTAGTTACGCGATTGAGCGGCGTGATAAAATGATAAATAGTTATTATGAAAAAAGGCATTCGTTAGTAAAAACGTTGAACATCTTGTAGCCGTTCAACAGCAGACATGGTGGCCGTTCAAAGTCAACTCGTCAAACAAAATTATTTCCTATGTAACGACACCAATTCACATATGATTCACCTGCTGGTACTGCATCCACAAACATTTGCTGTATGGTGCGATTTTTGGGTCGGTGGCATCATTAGTCCGTACTACTTCGTAAGTGACGTTTGCGGAACCATCATACGACAATTGTCAGCCAGCTCTACAGCGCTACAGTAACAAATTTCTTTTGGTCCAAATTGAACACTATGAGCATTAGGGATCATGTGATTCCTGCAGGATGGCGTGAATACTACAGTTGACGTTCTGCATGAATGATTTGAGGGCATGGTTACGTATCTCAGAGGTGACCCGAAATGATTACCAAGACGGTATGGTTTGATCCTGTTAGACTTTCCATGTGTTTTTTCTCAAATCGAGGTTCCATGCCCATAAACCGCAATATTCCTTATTTGGAAGCTATTTTAATATTATTTGCAAAGGCGGTCCCACATGACGTATAGATAGATGGTGCCGTAGTTTACAAAAATTATTTTGGTGAAAAGTGGCAGCCTTATAAAATATATGTTTTAAATTTCAACGTGGAGTTTAGCATTTTTATTTGAGCCATCAAAAGTAAACGGTCTCAATGAATTTGTACAGATGGAAAAAATTGGTCACCGTTATGTAATTCAATATTTCCATTTGAAAGATCTCAGTCCAACCAATATTAAAACCGAGCTAAATTTTATTCTGGGGGAATCTACTCCTTTGTTGGCGATTATAAAATATTGGGTAACAGGGTTTGAATAAAGCCGTACGAGCTGCCAAGACGAATACCGTAGCGGTCGACCAATTGAGGTATCCACGCCAGACACGGTTAAGAAAATTCACAAAATGGTACTGGATGATAATCGGCTGAAGATGCGTGAGCTAGTTGAAATTAAAAGCTTTTCAAAAATTACTATACATCGTATATTGACCGAAGATTTGAAGATGAGAAAGTTGGGCAAAAGATGGGTGCCGCGTTTGCGTTCAATAGAGCAATAACAATGTTTCATCCCAATAAAGCCGAATTTTTCCGTCGCTTTATAGCCATGGATGAGACATAGGTTCACCGCTTTATACCTGAGACAACCAAAGCAGTGGACTGGAATGGGAGAATCGTGTCAAAAGAAGGCGAAGACGGTTCCATTTGCAGGTGCTGTCATGGCGTCTGGTTTTTTGGGATGCATTGTTGATGTTGAAAAATAAAGAAAATTTTTCCCGAATTTTTTGTGTTTTCTTTGTTAGGTCGGCTAATTTGGGGACCGCCCTCGTATATAATATAATGTCACGACACAAAAGCTGCTGTCGGAGATATACATAATATAAGGCTCCGGCTTTCGGAGGATTGAAATTCGCATGATCGGTGGAATAAATTTTACTTGTGTTTAATATAACATTATTCAGATTTGACAATTGCACTTAAACTAGATTAAAGCCAAGCATCAAATGTCCCCATACGTCTTGGTTTCAATAGTTATTTATAGACAATTTTTCAGTCTGATTGAACTTAATGTGCCTATGAGCCTTTTGTAATTAGGCGGGCGGGATTATGGCATTAAATGTGAATCAAAAATATAATCAACTTGAAGTTTTATTACATTACCACCTCCAAAAGAACTGACGTAAATCAATTACTCAGTTCAGTACTGATTGCGAATCTATAGATCTGCACTATTTTGATGTGATATCGCAATGTTAAGTTTCTTTTATATATGTATATAAGCAAGAACCAGTTCTATGGTATGGAAATACTAATTTCGAACTAATACTTTTCTCTATAATCATAGGGTTATTTATATTCACTACTGTTGTGTCCTTTTAAATATATAACTCCTGAAAATTCTATTCGAAATATCGAGCAAAAAATGAAAACCAAAACTTTAACTGTACTATGTTGGCGAACATTTTCATAACGTATTTGTTAAAGTTACGTCAACATAAAGCGCAATTGCTTATAGGCCCATAATTCTGGATGTGAGTCGCTTAAAACTTAAATTGGTTACGAATATGTGGGCTTCCTTGGTTTTAAAATTAAGAAATTTAACTTATAGAAGTGTGAACTTGATTTGTTTTCTATTGCACCCTTGTCCTTCTCAGCAGGAATGCGAAATTGCTGTCTATAATGTCAAGAAAGATTTGGCTATTACTGAAATTTTTTGAAATCCATTAGATTATTACTGTGAACTCGAAGGGATCGAGCAATTTAGCTCGCTATAAGCGAAGTTCGTTATATCCGTCGTAAAACTTTTCAATAACTAAAAACTAATTTCCAATGTATGTTGAAATTTGTATTCGCTTTACCAAATACTTTAGTGTAAAAAAAAGCATAAATGAAATGTAGTCAGAAAAATAAAATAGCTATAATTTATCGCTGAGGTTTCTGTAAAATTACTCTCACTGATACAGAGTTATCTATGTGGTTTCGAAACCGGCGGTTGGCAAGGCTGTCAGATGTTAGATACCTGCCATGTGAAGTGTAACTTAGGAACATTTAAAACTTAATACAAAAGTAATGATTCAGCACTATAGATTTTGTGGCTTTATTGCGTAAGAAATTTCCAGAAAGCGTAATTTCACGTTTTGGCGACGTCATTTGGTCGGTCACCAAGGTCATGCGATTTGACACCTTAATTTTTTTTTGGATTAGGTCAAAGATCGTGATTACGTGGATAATACCTAAACATTTGGAGAATTTGGAAACCAAAATTCGTCACGTTATTGCCGAGGTACCGCCAGAAATGTGTGAAAATGTGGTCGAAAACTACCTCAAAAGGATCCACTACTACAACCAATCTAGAGGTGATCATTTAAATGCCATTGCATTTCATTAACGGCAAGATCCAAACGTTACAAAGAAATAAAAGTTTCACCGAAATCATAGCTTTATGTGTGTTTTATTTAACTTTACTTTTGAAACCGAAAAATGGATAATCCCGCATTTAAATTTTGATTGAAAGACATTAAATTAACTTATGTACAAATTTAATATATCCTCTGGTATTGACTCGTCCTTTTCTATTATCAAAGCTCGTTCAAGGCTCAATATATCGTTACAAACATAATATTGTGTACCTAAAACTGTTCAGCGGAGCTGGAAAAGTGTTTGCTATAAAATCTGTTTTAATGAACACGCTATAATCATAGTAGTTTTTACGAAAAATTGATACAAAGTCGTTGGGACCGTAAATATTAGTCCGGCGTAAGATTAGCTCGTAATAATCGTGTTCGCTATTAATGTTTTCAATGTTTTAATATGGCCAATTTTATGGCAGTTTTTTATTGATTTTTGACTAATATACTAATTGTAAATGATCTTTAAATTAAATCTGCCATAAAGGTTGCTAAATACGAGCACAGACCTTTAATCGATGTTAACAAATAATCATTTTTAATATTGAGAGAACTGCTTCCGTGTTAGGGAATAGAATGAAAGCACGAATATCTTCAAACTAACACTTATGGTTCAGAAAGTGAACATAAGACTCAATGATATTTCAATTAAAAAAACAAATGAGTACAAAATTATTTACACTATGAGAAACATATGAGAAACAGGCGGTGACCAGTGCAATTGCTTTCCTAACTCCAAATATCAATTTACCGTCGGCAAATTGTTTATCTGAGACACTGGGAGTGCCCGTTTCTTATAAATTTCGACTGCAAACACTGTTGCTTTGCATTTGCTAATAATGATGACGTAGTTCGCCAATTCCCCCACAAATTATCAGCAAACCGAAACAGAAAAAGCTAAACAATAATCGTACAAAACGTTCATGTTACTTTTTTGTTTTGAACTTTTTAAATATCCCCCGAAAAAAATGAATAATGGCTGATTTGGTTTCTTGCATTCGACCTCCATAAAACACACATCCGTCGATTCACATTGATCAACCCATAAATATACCACACACTCTTAGCAAACAGACAGACGACATACGCACACACTCTCAATCACAAAACACCGGCATCCGTAACGTAGCAACAATAACAATGAACGCACACAGGCACACATAGACCACACACTCACACACATTTTGCCAGCCATTAATTGCCGACGGCAAATAAAATTCAACCATTGTTGTGTACAGCTGCTTTCGCCTCTTTCAACCAAACTGCAAATGCTTATTCTTCTCCAGGCGTCAGACCGTTTTGCGCTGTTTGTTATGACTTCACAGAGCCATGACAAGGAAATATATGTGGCAAACGAGAAAAACAAAGCAACAACTTGGTGGTGAGTTTGGAAGTGAGTAATCACTATGAAAGAGTAGTATTTTTTTTTTGCTCTCAATTGCACTCTTGCCTCCACCCAGCCAACAGAACAAACAAAGTAATGTCCTTGTTTACCGTTGTAAATTAACTTTGAGTGAGAGGACAACACATAAAAATGATTAATTGCTGCAGAGGATATCTCTTTTTAACGCACAGAGTTCAAATAACTGTTTCGTTCTGTACATGAGTAATCAGCTGTTTCCCGCCAAACTTGTCATGTACTCTTTGATGTTAAGAGACTTTTGTTGCTAACACTGGAAAGTGTTGTTCTCTTTTGACTGAGAGCCCGGTGTATACTGGAAAATGGTTAGGAGTTCAGTACAGAAAATTATAGGAGCACGAAGAAGTGTTATATCTTCACGTTGCCCAAGGCAGAAGTAATAAAGTGGGCGGTTAATGTGTTAATAGAGGAGAAAATTATTGAAATTCGCTCCAATATTACTTTTTAATTGTAATTAGTTTGAATTAATAGGAGCAACAAAAATGTTTGTAATTATTCAACTTATACAAGATATTTTTTTTGTTTTCAATTGCAGAACAGGAGTGCTCCATCATAAGCCTGGCATTCAAAATCTACATATGATTTTCAAAAGCAGAGAGCACCTCAATGTGTTCTATCATAAGCCTGGTGCCCAGGGTCTACACATGATTTTAAAAAGCAGAGAATTGTAAGGTTATTACCGCACTTATAGCACTTTTCAAATAAGTTGCTCCGGAAGCAGCAAAATTGGGTAACAGAAAGCCGAGATACCAAGTTTCTTTTGGAAGCAGGATATACGATATACAAAAATCGTATTATTGGCACTTTTGTCATTAAAAGAGATAAGTTTCAACTCGCCCTGATGTGTTCCAAAAGAAACCAAGACCCACATACGCTACTATTTCTAAAACAATCAACATTTCTGTCATCTGAAATATGAGATATTGATATTTTATTAGAATAAATCGGGTCATTACTAGAAAATGGACTGTAGTTTCTTTGGGGAAGGCATTTTGCAAATAAAATCTTTGTTGCTTAAGCGTGACCATTTCCACACCATACATTAGCTGGTTGAAATGCCGTGACACGAGTAGTTGAGTAATCGATAAATCGTACAAAAAATTCTCAAACTGGCATTCACAATTGCTGAATTGTACATCCAATTGGTCTATTGAATGCGTATAAGCCTACTGAATGTGAGAAATTCTCTTCATGAGGTGCAAGGATTTTTTTTTTTTTTTTTTGATATAACAGCTGATTTACCCGAATGCAATTTGGACAGTTGCGCTTCCGATAGGTCATCCTAATCTCATTATCAATTTAAATTAGGAGGGTATATCGAATGTAAACATTTTTTTCCTAGCTTTGTAGCAGTACGATTGGCATGCATGCTAAATTTCTATAATTTTTGCAATGCATGATTCGACGCAAAAGTGATTTCTAAAATGTTTCTATAGTTTAATGATTATATGATATAATGATTTCTATATATTTTTTTTTTTTTTTTTTTTTTTGACGCAAAAAGTGATTTCTATAATTTTTGCAATGCGTGATTCCTTTCAGCAAAGAAGTTGCATTACATTTTGTTTCAGAAATAGAATTTTTGGTACAAAAACATTTGGAAAACATGTCGGAATGTTGCAGAAAGTTAGAAAGAAATGTTTCCAAGAAGTATAAACAATTCAAAGAAAGGCGAGTGCAAGTTGAAGTCAAAGAGTGCCCGAAACGTCCATTAACCTCCACCTTTTCTTTGCGCCTTTAGTGTTCCAAAACTGTCGATTAACAATTCTTACTAATGATATCGAACACTTCAAAACGGATTAGTCATGCGTGATTCATTTAAGCAAAGAAATTGCATAACATTTTGTTTCAGATATAGAATTTCTGCTACAAAAACATTTGGAATGTTGCAGAAAGTTAGAAAGAAATGTTTCCAAGAAGTATAAACATTTCAAAGAAAGGCGAGTGCAAGTTGAAATCAAAGGGCGCCCGAAACGACCATTAACCTCCACCTTTTCTTTCCGCCTTTAGTGTTCCAAAACTGTTGATTAACAATTCTTACTAATGATATCGACATTTCAAAACGGATTAGTCATTTCTATTTAAACGACATTTTTAATCTAGAATGCATCAGATCTTAATTGGCAACAAAAGCACATAATTTTCGAGGAAAAATACCGCAGCGCTAATAACTGTCGACAGAAGTTCTGGCTATCAGTCCGTTACAGAATACCTTATTACGGGAGTTGAGTTATGAATTTATGTTTATGATCGAATGAATTTATGTTTATGAAATAGAACCGAAAAGGCTCTATCAAAGTTCGTCCAAACAATTTTAGTGATGCTGACAGTTTTCTTCGATTATTGTGCATTATGAGTTTTTTTCCACAGGGCAGCACTGTCAATAAGGAATATTGTTTGAGAAATTGTGTGTCTTCTGTATGAAGATTTCGGATTTATTTACTCCTGGCTCTTTGTGCGTTTTTCACCAAAAGTTCATCTAATATCGTTGCGCAATCAACGCATTCAGTTGATTTAACGCCGAGTGACTTCTGACTATTTGCTAAATTCGAAAAATCGCTTCAGGGACACCGTTTTGTGCCGATTGGAAAGATTCAACTTGCATTGTAGCGCGTTCTAAAGGTCATACCGGAAGGCGAATATTTGGCATGCACCGATAATTGAGAAAACACATTGATATACGATAAGTATATTATTCCTGAGGGAATTTCCGTACTTTGAAGGCGATGAGCTAGATTTGGATGAATAAGTAAGAAAAAAAAGAATAATAATAAAAATACATTAATAAAAACTGGTTTTACTTTTCGGACACAGTAGTGTAAACATAATTCATTGTACGCTTATTCATCATATTCAAATTGTTATAATGTTCATCCGATAGTGAGATAACTTCACAAGATTAACTTTTCAGTGTTTGAGATGGTTTCATATAAATCATGGTACGATTAACATCTAATTAATGGCTGACGGCATTTTAACAAGTATTATTTACATTCGTGTGAGGCAGAAACAGCACTAAAACATAATATATGCGCTCCAAGCTTAGTTTTTACTATTAAAAAATATTATATCCAGGAAACTGATGATGATGCGCAAGTTATTTGAACAAATTGAAAATGAGTGCGTACAACTACTTGTTTGAGCTGTATTGGAAAGCATAATTTCGACACTAAAAGTAATCATACAGAATGGTAAATAAGCATGCAGTCAATTCCGCTACAGTTGAAGGAGGTTTCATTACCAGAGTGAAAGTTAGCATTGGGAGTTCTTATTATTTTTCTTATAATTAGAAGTTTATCAGGAATATCGTTCTCAACATATACTCAGTTGTGATTTGTTTGAAAGTCTTTCGAAGGCAATCAATGTTTGTTGGCAGCATGTTTAATATGTAGCCATGGAGATCGATAGTTCAATAATTTTTGGACAGAGGCCGCTTTCTATAATAGAAACAGGCTGTGACATAATTTGTCTTAGATTTTAGCGCTTATAAGATTGTAAAAACTTTGTATAAAAATGAATTTCTACACCCATGTTTGGTCATTCCCACAAGTTTTGTTGGATAGTAAATTTCACAAAGTTGCCAAGAATATTGAAGATATAACTTACTCGAAACAAACAATCAAATTTCGATTCCATAGACCAGATAAGGACTATAGACATAATATACTTTATATATGTGGTTTATCACTTCGTCATTTACTAGTTCCACAATGTCCTTTTAATAAACATCATATTGGAATGTTTTGTAAAACGACGGGCATCTACAATACTAGTAAATTTTTAATTATTCCACATATGTAGCTCAATTATGCATGAGACACTAAGCGCGTTTCTCATAGCTTTAAATCTTAGCTATTACGACTCGCTTTCAGTATCCAAAAATTTGACAATTTTTATGTTGTCATCTAGTTTCTAAGACTAAAAGTTATCACCTGATATGAATGAAACGAATAAGAAGAAGAACAACAAAAACAATGGAAAAACACCTAAAGATGCATTAATAAAGCAAAAACAATGAGACAAATTTCATAATAATTTTCTTTCTACTACTCGGAGATCCAATAGATTAGATTACAAAAATTTCACAATTTTCATGTTGTCGTCTAGTTTTTAAGACCAAAACTCATCGGTTGATGTGAATGAAATGAGTAAGAAGAAGAACAATAAAAACAACGCGAAAACACTTAAAGATGCATTGATTAACCGAAAACAATGAAACAAATTTCATAAACATTTTACTTTTACTACTCGGAGAAAACACTATTATCGCCACATTTACGTGTTATTCTGATACCCTATATAGGCTTCTAAGTGTTTAAAACATAAGTTTATCACATATAGATGTTTTTATGCTAACAAGCTAGCGAAGATAGCTTAATTGCAAATAAAGCATCCGTATTTTTAAACACTGTAATACGAAATTCCTAATAACTTACGATTTTGTGAGTAAGTTAAAAAAATGATTTGAAATTTTCCTAGGCCTGTAGATGATTAAACGAAAATTGGGGGGAGACTTTAAGCAGCCACGACCATGTATTTTGATAATAAATTGGTTTAGTTGAAAGTGCAAAAAAAAACATAATTTATACCACAGTGTAAACAGGCCAACCATGCCTAATAACTTAAAGCCTACTAAGGGATGACCAAAACTTATATCCCAAAAAACAACGTTCTAAACCGAAATTCACATTATTCGCTATTGTGATTCGACAACTTTTCTCAAATGCCCAAAGATGTAACAAATTCATGCATCAACTTTCAAAGTATATTTAGTATAGCCCAACGCTGAAGGCCTTCCCATAATAATAAACCTCGTTATTACCATCCGTTTTACTAAACACGTCTGCCGATATCCCTCAGACAACAACAGGAGAACGTCTTCAATAGCCGGACAACACTGACCACCATCAACAACAATTCATTTGGCGGCAAATTGAAACCTTTTGTTTGTTTGTGTTCAATACGTTTTTCATACAATTACCAAAACGTATGATGCACTGGGGCCATGGTAAAATGTAGAACTTGTTTAGGCCAAATTCGTCCATAAGCAGTAACAACAATAACAGCGGCAGCAACATCACAACATCGACAATACAATTGCGAGCAACATTTAAAGCAAACACCTTTAAGACATTGGCAGCAATGGAAAGACGGTATGTTGCAGTAAAGTGTACACATATATGTATGTACTTGCAACAACATACGTTGTACGTACGTACACTCATTGTATTGTCGGAGAATTAAGTTTTACTAAATGGTCAGACACAAGCAAAATAACCAGGCCGCAAGTATTAACAATGGTAGCTAAGTAGTTGCGGCCTTAGAGAGTAAAGTGGTAGTTGCCTTTCAGACCCGAACGAAGACCTTAAGAGGAGTGCTGGCCGGCCAGCCAGTCGGCCAGGCTGCCTGACACATAGGTAGACTAGCTGGAAGGCTTGCTTTATTGTCCACCAGCCAGTCAGTCAGGTCAGCTACAAAACGCACATGTTCACTGCCAAAAGATCAATGCATTATCCCTCCAACGTTCTCCGTCCCTACTCCTACTTTGCTAAAGGGATAACTGCGACTGGTAAAAGTGGAGCGATCGTTCTGTTGTTTTGGCCGAGAACATGCTGCAACAAAATGTCTTGTTTAGCAAAGTTTGAAACGGAAACAAGCAACATTTTGTAATGCTCTTGTTAGCTGTTTGAATTTGATTTCGTTTTTTGTTTTGTTGAATTATAAAAACTTTTTTCCTACTTGGCGAGATTGCGAAGCAAATTAAACGAAAAGTGCGTTGAAAATGTTGGTCGCAATGTTTGCGCATTTTGGCTTAAGCTTGCGTTTAACCGAAACCGATAATGTGTGCGCGCATGCGTACACTTTTTACTGTTCATCCCGTGGTCACGCACATTACTTCTTCATCATCTTGCACGGTCGTTCGTGCGTTCATCTTCAGCTGTGGCCAATATGGACGTCTGGCAGTGTAAGGATAAGGCCGTGGCGCGTAATATTAAGTTCTTTCGTTTAGATGTGGCAGCAAAGAAACGAAACGAATAAAAAACGCGAAAACATTAACAAGGCTCAAAACACAATTTAAACTCATGCAAATTCGTTGTCAAAAAGAAGGCAGAAAATAACCAGCAAAAATGCACAAACATAAAACGCAACATTTTAAAGATAAACGGGTAAACTCCGCAATATATACGTACTATTCCGATCTTAGGAATATATATCTATATATGCAGACCTGCTGGTCGTGCATACATACTTCCATGTTATTCTGTTTTCCTTTCAAACATTGGCAGACAAGTGATAAACTTTTGTGGCCCCGTTAAAACTCTGAAATGCATGTCCATACCTCATATTACCTTGATCTGTTGTTCGGGCGCATATGGATTTACGTATTTGTTTAGTTTTTTTTTTTTGTTTTTTCCTTCTTTTAACCAAAGTCTGATGTTTCTATCAGCATCACGAGGAAGAAAACGCATATAGGAACTGTGCAACACTTCAATATGCATTTTGTCCGTCCCATAACGTTCGCACTTTCGGCCATCAGCAGCAGGTTGCCAAAGTTTGCCTCTCATTTCATTTCAGCGCCTTTCAATATTGATTTTTATTTTTTGAAAATCTTTTTCCTTAACACTTTGCATGAGTATGTAAATTTTTCCCACTTGTGGTCTGAGCGCTCACTCAATATCCATTTGAAATAGTCGTCCGTGGTCCAGTAAAGGAATCGGAGGGAAATAAAACTTAAGACGACTAATTGATTAGCACCAAACAAGATTTTTATCTCGGTTTTAAAACTTAATTATTTCCTTGCCCAAGTTCGTAATCGAATGAAACTTCATGTGGTCAGGTAAAAGGTAAAAGAAATTTGAGCGTCATTGAAAAATGAAAAAAATTGGAAAAGATCCTTGGTTTAGAGCAAGTGGTAGTCGATTATTCGATATTCTTAAATATTAGTAACCATGCCGTATATCAACGATTAATGAAGAAAAAATGACTAATAAAGTTATTGAATATTGATCATGATTAGACTTTTGCGGAGAAGGAGGTATACTGAATTTACCATGGCAGTTGTTGTATTTATTGTTCGAATCAGATCAGATAATCAAAGATGCTAAATTTTTAACACAAAAAAAATTATACTCTTTTACAGTTAATATAATTGTAAATTCGAACAGGAATTTCATAGAAAATAACTAAAACAAAAACAATTAACTTAAGTAATTAGTGGAGAAATTAATTCTGGTGCTTATTGAAAATATTTGTCCCTACCAGTCGATGAAGTTAGTTGTTCACATATTAACCACCCATTATAGACATTTCAGTCAGGTGAACTGACTTATATATGCCATTCACCCAAAGTCCTTTTGGTTTGGTGTAAAAATGTAAGAAGTGCCTGAAGGGACGGTGTAAATCGCTGTATACTTATCAACAAATATTGTGGAATAAAAGAAAAAATTTAATAAAATATAAAATAAGAAATTAAAATAAAAATTCTAACTTACTGAAATCAATTATTATAACTTACTTATAACTTCCTATCGTTTACTTGGAAATTATGGGGATATCATTGATTTTTACCAAAACGGCTATTTTTTATGGGAGGAGTATTAAGGGTATAACATTCGGAGGACCAGGTTAGATTAAGTTGGGTCAGTGTGGCGTCTGAATAGACAGACTAAATTAGACTTTTCATTGTGATGCCACGGAAATTAGAGATATGGGTGTCCCTAGTTTTCCCCGTTGAACCATCCTGAGTGCATCAAGAAGCTCTTAAGTCGAATAATATCTATATCATCCAGATCCTCTACGTCCCTAAAGAAATAAGAGACTAGTGTTAGTACCCGCCTAGTGGCTAGAGGCACGCCCACGGACTCCAACTCGGCTGGAATCTGTAAGGTGGTTTCTAGTCCTGCCAGCTCATCTACTCTGCAGTTCTCTAATATGTCCCTATAGCCCGGTACCCACATAAGGTGAATGTTGAAATGCAGAGCCACTTCGTTAAGAGATCTGCGGCAATTCAGGGCTGATGTTGAGTTCAGGATAACAGAATCCAGGGATTAAATGGCAGCTTGACTGTCCGAGAATATGTTAATCCTCACCGTAGGGAAGACGTTATATCTCCGCAATTCTGCTACTTCCTTAATAGCCAAAATTTTGGCCAGATAAATACTACAGTGATCAGATAGCCTTCTTGCTATACTTAGTCCTAGGTCTTTGGAGTTGACCCCGAAACCTACCTGATCATTTAATTTTTCGGAGGACTAAGTATACTTCCCTCCTGAGTGGAATTGTAAGAAACATAAATTAATCCAGTTGTTTATGTGGAAAAATTGGATAATTTGTAAGGGAAGTGCTTGAAAGTGTGGGATTACATAATGCAAATGACAAAAATTTTAATTGCTGCTGTCTACGAATTAGAATTTACAAGTTAAAATTAAATTACGTTTAATCGCTGAATTTGTATGGGAGTTACCCAAATGGGCGTGGCAATGCAATTCTTGCTTTAGTTTCAGAACTAAATTTACCAATCTAATAATATGCATCGAATTTGGTGGAAGGAGTATAAAGGTAAAATCGGCCACTTCTACAAAACGTAATCAATGTGGCTTGATTGCTTGATCGATTTTTCTCCAGGTTAACAGAGAACTGTAAAATAAAAAAAGTCTAAACTACCACAACCTACCAATTCGGTGTTAAAGAGGAATCATTAGATTTTTAAAAATCGGTCAATTTCTATGGGATGTGCCAGAAGGCTGTGGCAATGTTCTCCGTTTTCATTCAAAGACCCTACTTGGCAAAAGTTTAACATATTAGTACAACTACGTAAAATATATTGACCTAAGAATATATGGATCAAGTCGGACATTTGTTTGGTAAGTGTCAAAAGGGTGTGGTTAATTGATTGACTTCTTTTAATTTTATGAAACATAAAGCCGCTAAAGTCTAAAACTTCGACTACTGTAGGTTTTGGATAAGGTTTGGATCGATCAATTTGCATAGGATTGGTGAAAAATTTGTAAAGTTGTAGGTAAAAAGTAATTTTTTATGTTTCGAAAAGCATGTATTGTTTTGTGGTCTTAAACCCTCGAGTGGGCTAATAGTTGCGGAGCGTACAGTCTTTAAAATATGCTCATAAGAGTATATTAGAGATGTTGGAAGTATAAATAAGTCTACGCAGTTTTGCCAAAAACAAGACCTTTAGCAAAATACGGTTAAAATTGCCAAATGTAAAGTATCATATTATTAGGCTGGACTTCAGGCAACACCATACATTTGAAATATTAGAGATCTTGTATTGTATGGATATTCGTTATATGCCTAAAATTGGCGGTTAACTTCACTTAATTAAAATAAGTTTGCAGCTGAGGCGTATCGATTGCTTGCAAAAGAATATGGCAAGAATGTTTTAAGTGGAAGAAAGTGTCGTGAATGCTTTCAAAAGTTTAAGATGGGTGAATTTGATGTCGAAGACCAGAAAGACCGAAAGTGGATAAACACACGGAATTCGAATCATTATTGAAAGAAGGTCCATGACAACCTCAAGAAGAACTTACAATTACATTAGTAGTGACTCAACAATTAATTTCGCATCGTTTAAAGTTATTGGGAATGATTGGCGTCTTCAAATGTCTTTCAAATGTTGAACGTCGATTTTGAACATGTGAATTGCTATGAGATGCTCAAAACGAATAAAATATTACCGGAACTCTATACCGAACACAATTGATGAGATTGTGCCGAAAACTCTGTGGAAAACACGCCTACTACTTACCAGTCAAGGCAAGACACAAAATAACTTTATTATTTTATTTATAATGACCGTCCAGATATTAGGACGCCAGTCAAAATCAGTATAAAAATCATAAATTGGGAAGTCCTGTTCCACCCACCATGTTCGCCATACATTAATCCTTCCGATTATCACTTATTCTAATCGATGACACATGACATGTTGGAGCAACGCTTTATATAATATCAAAAAGAAACAACCTGAAATTGGGTCGATCCTTGTACAGTTTTAAAAGATGATGACGTAGTATTTATACGGAATGATGGAAATGACAAATTTATCATTTGCGGCTAATATAGAACCGTTTTCGGTAAATGTGTTCTGTAGTATCGGTAAGGAATTAATATTCTGATCATTGTGTGTGATAGGAATTTAAGCAACTTGACATTTGATTGAACGAAAATTCTAAATAAAGAAGACACAACTCAGAAGTCTATAGAAATTTAATTATAGCAAAACATTCGGAGAGCAGTAGAGGTAAAAACAAAATTCAGTACCTGAATATCGTTTGAGCATAAACATTTTTCAAGATTCTACTGTTGTAATAGCCAACTTACCGATTCATTATCTTGAAAGTTCGAAATAAAATAAGTCGGATATGTGGCCACCACACGAGCTAATGCAGAAAAACCTCATGGATCGAATTTCCATCGGCGAATTGTTGTTGAATCGCAAAAAAATGTATATATTTCTGAAGCGGATGGTGATTGGTAATGAAAAGTCTGTCACTTATGATAACGTCGGGCGGCAACAGTTGTGGTCGTATCGCACTCAGTCAGCGCAAATGGTGACCAAGCCACCACTGATGGACAGGAAGGTTTTGCTATGTGTTTGATGGCATTGGCAGGGAATCATTTACGGTTTCCTACGATCAAATTCTTGATTCGGACTTGTACTGTCAATAGTGGGACTCGCCAGAAACTCTGGGAGCTTAATTGGAGGGTTTTAAACATCAAACTTATAGTGCAAAACTGATGGCAAGTAATTACCAATTGTTCCTAACAATGACGGATGATTTTGCTGGTGGAAAATTCGACTATAGAGAAGCTTGTGAAAATCGAATGCCTTTAGGAGCGAACATCTCTTTGAGAGAAGAATAGTGAAATTATGTTCGAAATGATAGAAACTATCGAAGAAAACGATCCATATTTGAGCTAAACCAGATTATTCTAATTATGCTAAATAAAGCCTTCAAAGTAGTGTACAAATATTTGATTTTCTTTTACTATATGTATATCTTATGTATTTGAAAAATAAGATGCCAATTTTATATTGAAGCCCCAAATTTGAAGCAAAAATTTGATCATAATATTTCTTCAAGTGCAGCAAGGATCTTTCTGCCTTTTCTGGTATTTCATAGTCTACTAGAAGTGCTGTTTCCGTTTCATGTTTGTTTTTGTTGTTCGCCTCATTTCATTTAATGAAAATGTCTTTTGTCAAAGGCTAAATTGTTGTTGTTTATGTTGTGAACAACATTTCACGTTACCATATAAGTCGCGAAGCCAACAACATGTCTGTTGTAAGTAGTACCACTGAATGCCTCCTCTTTTCATCCCATTCAAGGCATTATTGCTACAAAATGCTGCATATATATCTATATAGATACAACCACATGTTCTCATACATATGAACTGAATGTCGGTCTGTAATGTTAAATATGCAATTTTAACATCTTCTTTAAGTAATGCAAGTCAGCATGGAGACCATAAAGCAGAGCTCAGACTGGGATGCAAGGCTAAATGGGCCCAGAGACAGGGACCGAACGGCAGCAGAAACCCATCGTGAATAACAAAATTGCTGAAAGCAACAAAAACGCGTTTAAAGCTGTGTTTAATGTCACATAAAAATGTCATTTCATTTTGGGTGAAAAGTTTTAAGTTATTCTCAATACACATTTACATGAGACCCAATAAAAAATCACCGGAAATTTGTAATCAATGAAACGATTTTGCATTTTTTTTCTCTTGAAATTTAAATAAACATCATTACTTGCGAAGTGAGATCCGTAAGTAGAAAAGAAAACAGTGAATTTACCTTTTTAGTTTGCTGGTTGTCCAAGTTTCACACGATATCAGCAGCAATGAAGAGAATCGGCTAATCCACAGATAAATATGCTTAATTGGGGTGAGAAACTGTAACGATAAGGGAAAAAGGAAAATGTTATGTTAAATGCGTGTGTGTGTGTGTGTATTGGCATGTTTCATTAAGAAATGTAGAGTTTCAGTATTTCCTTTATCATAGACATCAACCATTTGAATGTTTCATATAAGAATTTTCCAACTAAATTTAACAAATAGGTCCAATTACTATGCATGCATGAGTGTATGGATGGATATTCTTGGGAATTTATGCGTTTGGTTTTTAAACAACTGCGCATATTCATAAGTAGAACGTTTTATCTTTAACGCCATCTGTTGTTTTGTAGATGTACTCTTTGACTGTTGCTATGCCTGACAATTTATTCAACATTCTAACAGAGATGGTTATCTTTAGATCTGTTATGTTAATATTAGGATGAAAGGCGTCATCAACTGTTTGGGAAGCAGAACACACACTAATGGGCATTCATACATGATTATAAATGTGTTCAATTTACCTCTTAAAAAAACCTTTCTTTGTATCTGTGAACAGAAATGATGTGGGATGTGTAAGATTGCGTTTAAATTAAAAATACTGTGATTTCATGTGGCTGATAAAAATATCTTTATTAAACTTAGAAAACAACGTTTATGGTTTAACGATGTGAGAAGATACGAAACGATTGAATTAATATCGTATCATAAACTCTTATTTAAATAACATCATAGGAAAATCCATATGTAGAACATGCTGGAATATTAACTGGGTTTGGTTCATTATTATTATTGTAATACCGTCGGAATAACTTTTACTTCGGCATAATAAATCTACAATAAACTGGTTTTGATAAATTAAGAACATTTTTAAATTATAAGTTTTAATAACACTCTTTGTGCTGCCATATTTCTATTCTTAATTTTGGATATAAAAAATTTCGCTACCTAATAAGTTCAATATACTTCACAGTAGTAGCTGTGAAATATGCGTCTAAAAGATGCAGTACAACGGTGTAAATATTTAAACAAAAAATTCTAATTTTCATTTATATTTAGGCGATTAATTAAAATTTTGAATTTATAATAATCGATATCTCAAATATAGGACTGACCCAAAATGTTATCCCTCTGCCCGGTTTACCCAAAAACCGTGATAATCTGCAGGAAAAATAATGCCGCTCGATGTAATTAAAACACTAATAAAGTAGCAAAAATACTTATTTTTTTCACTTTTTTGTACATTTCGGGTGTTATGTTTGGAATTTATCCGCGTAATCGAAGTCTTTGACGTAGCCCCACTAAAAAGTCTAAGAGACAATTGTTGTCCCCAAAACGTGAAATTACGCTTTCTGAAAACTTCTCATGCAATGAAGTCAAAATTGCTCATATTGAATCACGTTTGAAACACCAATTTTGTTGTAAGTTTTTACTACTTTTACACGTTCTTAGGCGTTGTTAAACGATCCATATTCGTTAACGGCAAACCTTTCACTAAATAAATAACACTTCATATGGAAGACATTTAGCAGCTGACAGTATTGCCAGACCGGTAGTTTTGAAACTACAAAATGGATACCATGTTATAATTGGCATATTCTACCTCCATTGAGTTACTTGAAGCATATCTGAAGTTCATTCAAATAATAAATGATTGTTACTTATTTAATTAATAATTAAATACTTAAAATAATTGCTAATAACTAAATTATGATTACAGTGTTAAATTTGTTGGAACAAATCCAATTTCTGTGCCAATTTATAGACATTAAACACAATTTGGAATATTATATATTAAGTGCGCAACTGAGTTCCCGCTGTTTGCCAATGGATGGCGCCAGCTGTAAGTGGTAGTCGGTTTTGCTTAACCTTAACGTCATGAGCCATGCTTAGGCATATGGTAAACATACCACTTCGACGTAATAACGATTTTCTTTTGCATGTTCTTTTGGTTGTGCGAATATGTATGATTTTGTGCCAAATAATCGTCATATGCGCGAAGTATTGATTTTCTTTTTTCAATTGAAGAAAACGGCGGCTGAAACTCATCGAGAGCTTTAAAACGTTTACGGAGATGCTGCTTTAAGTGAAGCAACGTGTCGAGATTGGCTCCGTCGCTTTAAAAATGGTTATTTTGCTGCTGACTACCGTTCGCGTGAAGGAAGACGAAAAACCTTCGAAGACACTGAATTAACAGCATTGCTTGATGGGGATTTGTGTCAATCGCAAGTAGAGCTTGCATCAGTATTCGAGTCACCCGCTAAGCCATTTCTGAGCGATTGCATGCATTGGGAATGATTTAAAGGCAAGGAACTTGGGTTTCTTATGAGCTGCAGCCAGTTGCAGTCGTTTTTTCGCCTGTAGAAAACTGTTTCAGCGACAAAAAAGGAAGGGTTTTCTTCATCGTATTGTAACGGGTGGTAGAAAATTGACTCACTATAGTAATCTAAAGAAAACAAAGTCATGGGGGCTGCCCGATCATGATTCTACGTAGTCGCCTCCGCCGAATTTTCGCACTGCCAAGGTTATTCTCTGTATTTGGTGGAACCAGGATAGTTTTATTTATTACGAGCTATTGAAACCAAGCGAAACCATTACTGTGGATCGGTATCGACTTTAATTAATGCGATTGAGACGAGCTCTACGCGAGAAATGCCCAAAATACGCAGAGAGACACGAAAATGTCAATCTTCAACATGACTATGCTCGGCTTCACGTGGCCAAGCCCGTTAGAACCTAATTAGGAAGGCTGAAATGGGAAATCTTTATCTATAGGTAGATATTGCGCCATCCGATTATCACTTATTCTGTTCGATGGCACACATTCTGGCTGATCCGCAATTCCATTCATATATCGACATCAACGAATGACTAAATTCGTGGATAGCCTTAAAAGATGAATACTTTTACCGTGACGCAACTCGAACTTTGCCAGAAAGGTGAGAAAATAGTAGCTGGCAATGGGCAACACTTTCAATGGATCATTTCGAAACATGTTTTCATAATAAAGTTGCATTTTTATAAAAAAAACTTAGTTGCGTACTTAATATATATACTGAGATATAATGAATAATGGTAATAATAATGATCTGATAACAGCTAGCGGCATATTGATGATACTGACAGTGATAATCACAAGGTCTTTTACATAAAACTATGTAAACTTTCAAAATTTTTAAACCAGTGAATTTTCTTGAATAAAGCGCATCTTCCACAGTATTTCAGAATAAAAAGTTATGTTTTTCAAAGAGCATTGTTTGAATAATTAGAATGGCGACATTTACTGAAAAAAATTCTAGAGAATCGCAGGCTCCATAAAACTGTTCTTCTCATCAATATTATAGATCTCCTAATAGCAACATCACTATACAATTATCTCCTCTCTTTCCAAGTTTTTATAAACGAAGTGATCTAACAACTTTTTGAGCCTACGCATATTTTTCATACCATGATCAGAAAAATAATGCATTAACACGAATTTTATCTCCTTTTATAAATTCAAATTAGACTTAACCTTCAAACAAAAACCATATAAATTTAATAGAACATAAATCACACTCCAATCAATCAATAACGTATATTTTGCTGTGCAAATGCCATAAATAATATTTTACCATAACAAAAAAAAAAATTGAGTGAAGACCACCCACAGGCTACAAATATTGCAACAATTTTTCAAACAGAACTCAATATAATTTCAATACCATTTATGTGTGTGTATGTATGTACCTTTTTTTTATTTATAATCATAAATTAAATATTTAAATCACAAAACAGTAATTTAAGCGCCAAAACCATAAACTATTGTTGTGTCAATTAATGAAGTGTTAACTTAAGTCAACGTTCATGAAACCTCCCGTCACTCCCTGCTGCCGCCACACCCCCAGTTAGTTCATTTAATTGCACATACTGTATGGGGCATGTGTAATCAAATACGAAATCGTGTTGCATGGCTTACAACTATTTTATAGTTTTCCGCTGAAATGGAAAAAAGTGAATAAAACCCCAACGAGAGAGGCTATTAAGAAACGTTCGAGCAAAAATTATAAAGAAGCAACAAATGGAAGTGTTAAACTACAAACTACAATAACAGCAACAGCGAGTAATAAAAACAAAAATGTTAAATGCAACAACTCTTTAGTATGCATATGTCGAAAATTGATTAATTGCCTGCACTCAGTCAATCGTTCATTTTAAGCGTTTATTTTAATGCACCACCACCGCCGATCGGCAAAATGATAGCCACGCTCGAACACACACACACACACATGCATACACGATGCGTTAAATATGGCAAAATGCTACGCTCTTGCGCAGACGATCAAATAAATTATCAATCGATCATTGATGATTGCAATCGCTCACATACAGTTACAAAGTAATTTGTAGCTATAAAAGTGTGAAAAAAGTTTACATACGGCCAAAGTTACCATTGGCTACGATTAAAAATTGTTTGAAAAGAGTGAACAAAAGTGTATAAATCTTAATTGCTCGATAAGCTTATAAAGCAGCGATTTTTTCTATGGAATCAAATTAATTGCCCCACAAGTAATGCATACTAATTGCAAATGACCCGCTAAAACAAATAAGGAAATTTATGTTAATTGTTTAGATTTTACTGATGTTGTGCTTTTCGAATTTTATACTTTGCATGGACTTTAGTGATGACAAAAGGCAGCGGCTGCAGTTGCTTCATAATGCACTGTGAAAAACGAAACAATTTGCTAGATGTTAGAATTTGTTATGATCTTCTGTATGTAATTTTACGAACGTTCAAACTTTTCTACGATCCTGGTTTAAGCAAACCTCAGGCTTAATAAGAATAACACAATTCCATATTCACCCAGGTGGTAAAATGACTGTTATGGCTTTTTGGATAAGGCAAAATTTGCAGCATCATTTGACTTTAAGCTGAACTAAATTTATTTTAGTTTTCTTAAGGAGCAGCATAACAGGTTGTAACATTATTTGTCATCCAACAGGCTATAGAAGCAAAAAATTAAAGAAAATCACTTAATAGGAAATTTCCCTATCATGGTTACAAAGCTATCGAAATGGTTTTAAATGAGTTACAGAAATGTAGTTCAATTCAATTGAATTCAATACAATTCAAGTAGTATTTATTTTATGCATTTTGTAATTTGTTTTATATTGGCCAAAAGGCTTTAAATTACAAGACTGTTCAATAAAATGAAGTGAAATGAAATGCCAAATATATACCCATATAATTTGATTCATGTATTCCAGAAAATTGCGGATTGGTGCACTTACTCAGGCGCGTCTTTATCTATAGACAAATCGCATCACTTGCATATCTGTCGGAAGAAAAATTGTCGTTGTTCCATTCACTCTAACAACTTTACCATCCCTGACGTCGACTCATTAAAAATACTTGAACTGACAATTACCAAGAAATACAACTGGAGTTCTCACCTTACTTATGTAGCATCCGACCTATCAAAAAAACTCGGAATATTTAAATATCTTTCAAATAGAAAATATAATTGCAGTACCTTCTCATTAATCCATTAATCCAATTCAAGTCCATACATATGTCCAAAATCGATTACTGTCTTATAATTTACGGATACGCTCCTAAATCGTTACTTGACAACTTAAAAACTATTCAAAATTCAGCAGTAAGGACTGTTTTAGGCGCTTTCCGCACCACCCCAATAAACAATATGCTAATAGAATCAAAAACATTCACAATAGAAGATAGACGCAACTATTTAAGTGGCAAATTATCCAAGGTACTTCTACTATCATATGACACACATCTCAACAAACTTATAGCAAAGTCTAAGGCTAAAAGCAAACACCTAAGCGCAGTCGATAGAGCAATTGCCATTTGTAAATATCTGGACCTTCCATTCATACCTATTGAACCTACATATAACTTACTCAAAACTCAACTGGGAACTCATACACAACCCAACACATACAACATTAACAAAATACGACAAAAACATCACCTCTCCAGAAGCCTTTCAACAATACTTCCTTACACTTAAACATTTATAACATGAATTACAATTTCTTATATTGCAGGTTATGGAATCTCGACGGAATCTAAACCTTTAAAAACTGGACTTCTACCTTATTACTCAACGGTTTTCACTGCAGAGATTATAGCCATATACGAATCAATTAAAATTTATATGAAGCAACCTGGTAGATATATAATATGCTCTGATTCCCTTTCATTTCTAAATGCTATATCTAACTTCAACAATAATAATTTCTAGGCTATTAAAATCCGAAGCATAATTATTGACAAATTTCCCAAAATAAAACTTATGTGGATACCCAGTCATACTGGTATTAAAGGTATTGAGAAAGTCGACTCAATGGCTAAACTCGCAACCACTCTCCTATTGGTATACACCCCCAACTATAACAGCAGTGATATAACTTTACAACTGCGGAAAAAATTGATGCAGAAACATCTAGTCCTAATAATCGTACATCGAACTGGTATAAGAACATCAACCCGAATTGCATTTCTACGACTGAGTTTTTGAAAAACTCAACACAGAAATATTCTTCACGCTTAGAGCAAATCAAATTTACTCGGATCCGTCTTGGTCACACCAATTTGACAAATGCACATTATATAGATAAGGGTAATATTATATAATATATTGACATTAGCCATATCATTTCTACATGCACCTTCCTTAGCCAGCAGAGATTATCAACATTCGCTAATGAAGATCCCATCACTCTCATAGCTAATCCTTCAAATAGAAATATAAAATTAATTTTAGATTTTATCAAAAAATCGAACTTGTACATTAAAATTTAAGTTAGTTAAAAAAAATTGTATACTCTAATACTTCTCATCTTGTATTTTCCGATATTACTATGTTAGCTGAAGGCCCTGGCAGCCATGGCTAATTCTTTTTAATATAGTTGGCGTTAAGTTTTTCAATTTTAAGTTAGCTTTATATAAATAAATAAAATAAATAAATACCCATATAATTGACGTTTTCTATTTCCATTCAGTGATTTGAATCAAATGCGTTATATTCGAAAAATTGGTTTGACAGAATCTTAGACAGAACTGCTGATGCTTTAACAGTATCAATGAAGAATCTTGCAGGAAGAGCAACATCTCTCGTCATTAGTTATTCCACTATTGCACGTTATTCCAACCATATCATTCTTCTATTATAAATAAATTCTTCTACTATTTTTCCAACAATCGAATCCAATTCGAATTTAGAGAAAAGTTCTAAATTACACCTAATGGAGTTCAAATGTTTCACATATGCAGTTGGAGGTAGATAGATTTTGAAATCACTCATTACATAACAAGTGCAGGAAGACTCATTTTAATTTTTAAAAGATTGCAAAAATATTAGCATCAAAACAAGAAGATGTATTCGAACTAAGTTTGTAAAAATGATACCTAAACTTCCTTACCCCTCCATCTCAAATGGTTCACTATGAGGCCTCGCTACCAAAAACGGATTTTGGAATCTGTCATGACTTTGGAAGTGCAAAATAACTAATTCGGATTGGCTCAGTAACCACCGACTCATACTTTTTTCCATGATTTTAGCGAACTAACTTTTGGACTGTCACATATCCCTTTTTACAGAAAGCGGTTCTTCTGAGATAAGGCCAATTTTCTTCTCTAGGTTTGACTAGGTTTGAATGCAATGCGGTTCACTGCGGCTTAGCATAACTGGAGAAAAGATATGTATTTAAGAATATTTACCGGTTAGTCAGTCGATCTTCTTAAGTTTTATAGCGAATTATAGAGTAAAACAATCGACAACAATGCAGGTCACTGCAGTCTGCATGTTAGGAATGAAACAGAAGAAATTAATTGCAGAAAATCGATTATAATTTTGTGAGAGGTACCAGAATGGGCGTTACAATCCAGTCCATTTTCACTCGTAAGCCTAAGCAATTCCATAACCAAATATAACCAAATAATAAAAAAAATTATTTGACACCGTGTAGAATGTACGAATCTAAGAATATATAGGTATGGTTAAACTGGTCATTCAATCGGAAAATGACAGGGTTAAGCGGTAGATTTTGCTCAGATTTAACTAAGAATTATATGTCAAAATAATGGATAAAATACAATTTGTTGCGGTGCACATGTTAGGGATTACAGCGTCAATTTCCCGAAATAACAATTTCCGGAAAGTTTGTCAATTTGTAAGGCAAGTACCAAAAAGGTTGGGCCGGAATAGTCCATTTGCAATCTCTGGCTACGATTTGGCATAATTTAGGCTGTGTCAAGTTCTAAAAAGTTGCATACAGATTTACGGCAGCTATCGCGTGCACCAGCCAGACCGACATCGGCCAATCGATTTAAAAAGTCAAGAAATGTGTTTCCAAACATACTGAAGATAGACAATTTAAAAACGAAAATAGCACATTTTCAACAATAACGGCTTACCAATTTACTGGTTTTAAAACCGCCGGTTTGATACGGCTGTCAGCTGTCAAATTCGTGTCATCTGAAGTGTTATTTATTTGGTGAAGGATTTGCCATTTACTAATATGAATCGTTTAACAACCGAAGAAGGCGCAAAAATAGTTAGAACTCAAAACAAAAGTGATGATTTAAATGTGGACACTTTTCGTGCATTACGAGGTGATTACGGTCCTCATAATTGACCTGTAGTGCAAAAAATTGGCAAGTTTATAAATAAATTTGAAGAGACTGCACGCGTTACAGATGTGGGCAGGCCTGTGCATCATCGAAATGTACGCTCTGCTGAAAATATCGCTTCTGTTAGTGAAAGTGTGACGAATATTCTGAATTTGTCGATTGTACCGTATTTGTATTTTACATTATGGTGTACTTTGCATTTGGATTTGCAGCTCCGTCTGTATAGAGTCCAACTCCTGGTAAAGTGAAAGCTCACGACTATTCACAACGGTTTCTATAGCCAACAGACATCCAACGATGATTTTTAAAACAAAAAAAAAAAAAAAAAAATCTTCGGCGATGAAGCTCATTTCTCACTCGGTGGTTGCGCCAGCAAGAAAATTGTCAGATGTGGGGATTGGAGAATGCAGAAGTAACTGTGGGAAAGCTATTGCATCCGGAAAAAGTGACTGTTTGGCGCGCTATATGGTCTGCAGGTGTCATTGTATCTACTCTTTCGAAAACGATGCTGAAATCACCGATTCCGTCAATTCAGAGCGCTATGGTCGTATGATAACCGGTTGTTTTTGGCCTGCAATTAAAGATTATAAACTGGATGATATTTGGTTTCAACAAAACGGTGCTTCACGACCTATTTTGCCTTTCTTGCATTAGGAGTTTCTAGAAGGCGTAATTTCACGTTTTGGCGACATCAATTGGGCACCAAGATTATGCGATTTGGCGCTTTTAGACTCTTTTTTGTGGGGCTATGTCAATGACCATGTTTACGCGGAAAATCTGCAAATGTTGGAGCATTTGAAAACTAACATTTGTTAAGTTATCTTAGAGATATCTCCCGAAATGTGCGAAAAATTGGAGGCTCCATCCAGAGGTGGTCATTTAAATGACATTGTATTTTATACATAATGGTAAGGTTGAAGCATTATAACGAAATAAAGGTTTCATCGAAATCATAGCTTTATGTGTGTCTTATTAACCTTTACTTTTAAAATCGGAAAATGGATAATGCGTTATATTTTATATCTAATGTGCACTGAAGTAACTCTTTTTCCCCAACTGTAAATAGTATCGAAATACATTTGATTTTGTGACACACTAATTGATATTTTTCTTATAAGCAACAACTTTAATTTCTAATAGATTTGTAGATTTAACAGTAATCTCATTACTTCAGATTTTACTATTACCAATTCAAAAATTAATACTGAAATATGTTGAGCTTATTTCCCACTGATAACACGGTCCGCTGAAACTTCATTGGCCTTAGCAAACAAAAGTATTAGGAGTTTATGGGAAGTTATTTTATGTAAAATTTACATAACACGTTTAATATTCAATTCCAATCATCATCGATATTGCAACCGCATTTCCAGCAGTGTATTGCATCGCGAATTGTTATCTTCTTTTGTCCTTTTTTGAAAATTATCTTCAAAAGTTTCTATGGCACCACATTCACATGCAACAAACTTTACAGAAATTGGCCGATTTGGCTGTTGATTTTGTGTTTATATGGTTTGTTTGTAGTGTCAATTGTTTTCATATAGTTTTCATATATTCCTTTGTATGGTTGTGGCTCGCCTTTTGTATTTTGCAGACCAACAAACGCGAAAGAATATAAACACCGACACAATTAACACTCTCTGGCTGTGAAAACCAGTGTACATGGTGTCGAACCAAGTGCATACATATGTCAGTCTTTTGTAATAGAAGAGTGGTAGTAGCATCAAGCTCAAAGCCCAAGCCAAGGAGCCATAAGGACGGCATCCTTTTGTAATGCTCAAATTGTTTTAAAGCTCAAAACAAAACGAATTAACTTGAGACACATACACAGACGCTTAAAGGCACAACTGCCACCTAAAGTGTACAACTGTTGGCAAAATAATATGTATGTCTGAAATTGGTCACATCGGGAATCTGAAGTTGGGATAAATGAAAGAATAAAAAAAAACACACAAAATAGCATTCGCTCTGTCGTAATCTGTTTAACGAGGGAGTTTTACAAAACACCGCTAAAACTTAAACTGTAACGTCGTGGACGGGGCTACAGCCGAAAGAACAGAATCCTAAGCCACTTAAACCTTTCCACATTTGGCGCGACAATGGTGCAAATGAATGAAATCGAAATGTGTCTGGCTGGCCTGTCTTTTGTTCATCGTTTGCTTTTCAGTTTTAGCTTTTCAATTTTTGAACTCACAATATGACACCATGCAATTTTCTTGGTTTTTGTCACAATTGTTATTTTCTTCTCACTTCATGTGGGCCTGCCTTCAATGCAATTTTAACAGACTTTATATGGTTGTCTTCAGGTTTCGGATACTTTTTTTCCGCGCCGTCGTCATTTGATGTGTGTTGACATTAAAAGCTGGGAAAGTGTCAAATAAGTAGAAAAGTTATAAGAATATGCTACCAGGCTTCTCAAACAATGAAAACGAAACGAAACAATGTATGTGTATAAATATTCAAGTAATAATTATCTAAACATTGTTTATAATACTGAAGGAAATTGTAAGTACTTATGGCAAATAAACAAGTATTCCTTATAATAGTGAAGTTAAGTTAACATTTTCTATGTTTTATTCATTCAAGAGTTTGCTATGTTCTACAGTCCTCTGCAATTTTGGGAAAAGAGTTTGAAAGTATTCAATAAAACAAAATCAATTGTCGCTCAATATTGCTTGCAAAGGAACTTACGTAAAAATTGTTCATATTCTGTATGTTGGAGTAAGAATTCCAAGAAAAATTTTTAAATTAATATTCTTATCATAGCATATTAAATAGCGCTCGATACCCGCATCGATGACACATCCAACCAAAAGAAAGAATGTTTAAATTATTTTAATTAAGTGTGCAGCAACTGACTTTGAACTTTGCAACAGACCCTTATTGTAACTTATGTTGTTAATGAGCTCAATTACTGTATCATTTATGAAATTTCTTAATTGAAGCGTAAAAATGGCAGCTTAATTTGACTTATTCATTACAGTAGTTGTAATCTGGTGCATATTAAATTGAAGTAATAGGCCGAGATTTTTAAAGACACGTGCATATGATATATTGATATTGAATTGTGGTTTGATATAAGTTCTTTACAGCATTATGAATTAATTTTATTGTTTATACATGAAATAAATCTTTTCTACAGTTAGAATATTGGCTAGTAAATACGACGGCTTTAATAAAATAACAGCTCACACTAGAAGTTGTATAACCAATTATTCGGGGTAATACTCAGCCAGGTTTCAGGATAATGAAAGTCCAGTGTTTCAAATAATTATATCTTAATTTATTAAGAATTCAGTAGTGTAGTATTAATAATTCAGAGGGAGATTCAATGCAACGACGACGACATCAGTGTCCGTATCCCGTCCGTTGCTCTCGGCTTTCCAAACTCGACCGCCGCCAAAAGTAAAGGAAATGTCAGTTGTGATTTATTGGGGTGGGTTAGTATATTAGTCAAAGTAATGATATGGGTCCCAAATGACTATAGGAATCAATGTGTCCCTACATACTTTTGTATTTGTGATTGGGAACCATGACTATAAGAATCTGTGGTGTCCCTCCTCACCGCTACTTGATGACTGGGCACTATGACTATAAAAATCAATAGTGTCCCTCTCCATCACTACGGTTGAATTGGACTACTTTCTCCGCTGTGTGGCCACCACAACGGCGGCCAAAGCCCAACAATATACTCAATCAACGGCCTATGGTAGATTATGTATGTATAGGTATGTGTCAGTGAACGATTAGATCGTTGCATTGGATCCCTTATACATAATTTCTCTTATACGTGCCATACAATTTTAAAAATACTGTGCAAATGTAAATTCAAACATCATCATTTCAGACATACACAAAATATTAATAATTTGTAACGAAAACTTCGTTACAGTTGGGTAAATTAACACTGATTGAAAGCAGATTAAGAAAACATTAAAACATTGCTTTGAAAGCTGGTAATGTGTTTACTTCTGCTGACTAACATATTTCCGTAATATATCACATAAATGTTAAGCTCTCAAAAATTTTATGATCAATTGTCCCGTATTTCTGTAGAATGATTTAATCTCGATAATTGTCGAATATACTTCATATTATTAAATAAAGGATTGCAGACATTGTCGATCAAAATTAATATAAATATTGGACGCCATTTAGCAAGACTACAGAACATGATCATTTTGGAATCTGAGAAAAAGTTTATCAAAACCTAAAAGCGTTTACAGGACGACCAACTTCGATCTTCTTTATGTGTTGCAAACGTAATATGATGGATCGACCCTACTAATTTATTTCAATTTCAATTTGTTGGTAATTCAAATTCAAAATTTTTTCACATTGTTTAGTCCGTGTATCAGAAAACAGCCTTCAAGGAGGCGAAATGTTGCATTTCAATGATTTAAATATCGTTTAATATAAACATTTAAGCTCTTTTCCTGCAAGGACTTCAAAAATTACAAATGATTTTTATTGCTGATTAGGTTAGAAAAAGTTTATGTTTAAAAATATATTATATTTTCTTCTTTACAACCAGTAACCTTCACTAAAGTTTAGTTTCGTTTTGGTTTCAATAGAGATATTTTGACTCGGAAACCTGAAACGGAACTATAATTTTGTGCAAATCCATTTCTTACTTTGAATCAGAATTGAAACCATATTTTTCACAGCTAAAAAAAATGTTGTCCATTTTTATGAATTGACAAATTGCAAAGGAAATACAGGCAAAACGTTTCATAAAGTGAACCAGAATCAAAATTGTTTCTAATTTGGTTTTAGGTGTTAGAATGAAAATCTAAATTGTTTGTAATTTCGTTTTGGATGTATGAAAGAGGCACAAAATGCAATACAATTTTGATTCAGTTATCGGAATCAGAATAAAAACTTTGTATATTTTTGACGTCGATTGGATAAACTGAAGCACAACAAAATTGTTCACGAAATTAATTTTGTTTTCGCTACAGTCCTAATTTACAACTCTCAACAAAAGAAATTCCCATGGATCCCATGAATGGATTCTCACATTCAGTGAGCTTACACGCATTCTACTTTTAAACTTAGACAGCAATGCCTACAATTTAACGAAGATTTCGAACATCACAATTTCAGAAACATTTACCAAACTTGCGAAATAATAGAAAATAACCAGGAGTCACACTATGCTAAATCCAGCGAATACGGTTGTTGTAGAGTGATATTAGTAGAATTTTTGGCGAAAAATTCAAAAACCTAGAGTTATATAAATCCGGCTTCTTTTTGCAAACATCTTCACGCAAATGACACATAGAACTAAAATCATATTCATTGTTGACAGTTTGGGCTGACGGGAGGAAGTCGTAATGAATTATACCACGATAATCAAAGGAAACTGTTAGCACAACCTTGAGTGGATTTGACGCGATATTTTTGTCCTCGATTCACTTCTGGCACCACATTCTCTCGATTGGCCTGTAGTTTCCAGATCATAAGCATAGATCAAAGCCTCATCGAATGTAATAATATGTTTTAGGGTTATAAATTTTAAAAAGGAAGTGCGAACATCACAGCAAGACCATTAATGGTTAATAAGTGGTTTTAAGCACCAAATTTCGGACTTGTTAAATGTGACTTTCATCGATAGATGTTGATGGTCGTCCGGAGTGCTCTTCGTCTTCAAGTCGTTTAAACTATTTATGCCACTAGCAATAACATTTCAACCATTTGCGCAGAAGATTTCCCCTTTTGAGAACAAAATTTAATACAACTTCTATGCTCAGCGAAATCATTCGTTATAAATACAGCCAAAAACACGTTTATCATCGTACAAAACCAATCGTAGAAGAAACACTAATAGCGTTTATGATGTGTAATTTGGCACAGATGTCCGTCATAGAGTTATTGATAAAGAAAAAATATGGATATGGATATACCCGCGTAACTAAAATTAAATAGAGTCCTATTAATGAATGTATGCTTGTCGGCGTGTTGGGTAAAAGCTTATTTTGTTCTTACAATTGCAGAGTTAATTAATAGTAGGTGATGGCGAGTTTCTCAAGTTAAGGATCACCGCATTCGAAATAATAATATCCAGGTGATATATTGTTTCCGTTAGCCTTATGACTCATAACCTTTCTTGCACAATTACGTATTGCAACTTATGATCGAGAATGTATTCGATATTCTTTGTTCTGACACCAATCAGTTCCCAAATTAATTTCGAATCCTTCCGTTATTAAGTTCTACATGCAATAACATATAGAAACTTGTTTAAGACTTTGTTCTTAACTTATTAATTCAGGCGCATCTCATTTTGAAGAAAAAAATATCATAAAATTAGCAATGTGGCCTAGAGCTTGCAACCTTCAAAAATATACAAACAAAAAGTAAACCGTAAAAAATTAAATAAATTGTTTAACTGTTTGTAACTTTAAAGAAAGGCACCATTGAAAGGTTTGGTAGCCTTATTTAAAAAAAAACCATTGGGTGCCTCCAAATAACTGAAATTGCTTTACAGTATTGCAATTGAAAATATGTTCTTAATTTTTTCCATTCAAAAGATATTAATCTTATAGAATAGCATTATTTTGAAGTTTAATTTTTTTTCTAATGATATTAAATTATATGTAAAAAAACTACTAAACAGAGTAATTTGATTTAAATTTCATAGAGTAATTTCGTAGGCCATTACATACAGGGTGTCCGTCGGGAAGGTATACTACTTTGTTTTGCCGCCATTTTGCTAAACGTTAGTCTTGACAGTTCATGTTTGGCAATCGTAAAGTAGAGAAGTGGCAAATTTATTATGGAAAAATATTCGATAAACCAACGTATTTTAATCGTTAAAACATTTTATCAAAATCAACCATCGATTACGATGAAATGAAAAAAATCGTAATGAGTGACGAGGCACATTTTCATTTGAATGGATATGTGAATAAACAAAATAGTCGGTTCTGGGCAATGGAAACCCCTTAAATTATTCATCAGTCACTTTTTTATCCATTAAAAGTGACAGCCTGTTGTGTGATGAAATTCCGCGTGAAATGTGTGAGAATGTAAGGAAAAATGTGCTCAAAAGGGCTCGCATTTGTGAGGCTAACAGAGGCGGATATTTATCTGATATTGTATTCCATACATGATTGCCGACATTAAATATAATATTTATTAATATAAAATCCGCTCTCTTTCATTTAATCAAAAATTGCAAACAAACGAAGTAGTTACCTTCCCGACGGACACCCTGTAGATATCACTTGTGATACCTTCTGGGGAGAGTGCAGTTTTTTGATAGTTAAAATCGGCGCCCTGGGAGCTTCACAGAATATTGCATTCAAAAACCAAATGTAAAGCAAGGCAAAAGCCATGCACTCTCTGAAGCAAACACTATTCCGAGGAAACTACAACTTTTCAGTGCTCAAAACCCATGGCAGCGTGTATAAGAATTATTTGCGAATATTACTGAAGCTATTCAGCTTTTTCGAACACGGCACCGCCTTACTGTTTAACAAATATTTGGTTAGTCCATTATTAAAAGCTTCCAATTAGGTTGATATTTCTGATATTGTTTTCAGAATGCTTTTAGTTGGATAATTGCGACTAATTTTGAAAGGATAGCGTTAATATGTGTGTATTCATATTATTATCCTATAATTTTAGCAAAGCCAAGAACCTAGCAAAGCTGTAAGGACATGTTTCCACATTTAACTCAGGAAATTGCCGCTACTTGTAAGAGCGCTGTCGCATACAAGGACAAAATGTAGCATAACATCAAAAGCAGGAGATAGCGATAGCAGTGTAAATAAGTAACATTAACAGAAAGCAAGCTTAAAGTACAGCCATTTCACAGTGAGTAACATGACGGATGTAAAAAGGATATACGATTTGAAGAAAAAACAACGTATCATTGTGATTAAACAGACAGGGTTTTCTAAAACCGGATAATGTCTAAAGCGCTTTATCGTATGGAAACGAATGAATTGATAGTTACAATGTAGAAGTATTAAATATAGAAATTCTATGGAACATAAAGGAGGATAAAATAAGATAGGTGGATACAAACAAAAAACTCTACAAGTGTCTGCTAAGAATAACAGATAACTGCATAAGAGTCATCCGTCCCTGTATTGGTTTCAAAAACAGTTACTATAAAGTAACAGTATGTAATATAATTAATATTAAATTAACAGTTGTATTCACTTCAGATATTTATATATTATAGATAATTAAAATTTCATGCATTCATGGATCACAAATTAAGAATCCAATGTCATTGTTAACACAACTTTATGTCCATAATTATAATACAAAATGCCACAAAATACTACGTGTAGATTCGCTCAATCAATTTGACAATAAATTATATACAACCAAAATAACAACGATGACTTGCGTGATTTTTTTTTTTCTGTCCCCAAGTAATTTCCTTTTTAATTTTATGACTTTGCCGACACGTTAAATATAACAAAATCTACAAACAGCGACAACAAATCTTAAATCACCACAAAATTCCTGTCCCACAAAACTTAAAATGTTACGAATAGAGCACGATCTACGATGTTAAGTCATAAATACAAATGAAATTTGAAAAACCGCCAAAAAGAAGCTCAACACAAAAAAAAAAAAAATAATTATTATGGTAATAAATTACTTTAACACAACTACCGAATTAACGAAAAAAAAAAACAAAACAAAAATCTTTAAGACAAATATTTCAAATAGGTAAAGGTAAATTTGTGCGCCCTATAACGAGCCAACAGCATTCGCATTAACTCAAAACGGATAAACTTGAAAAATTTGTTTACTGCGTGAATGCTTGAAATCAAATCCATTTGCAGTTGAGAAATTAAATAGAACATTTAAATAGATATGTTCGTGGCAATTTCAAATCCAAGAATTTTGATTTTAGCAACTCGTATATTGATGTGAGTAAATAAAAAAACTTCTTTAAATTTCACACAAATCACGATTTTTCATTTATATTTAAGAAAAATTTCTAATGATAATGAAATTTGTAAATTCACGTCAATTATGTTATTCCCAAGTCGCGTAAAGTTATTGCGTACATTAAAAGGAATTGTTCCGAATTTTCTTACCCCAATACATTTAAAATCATTTTTACGTCATATCTTAGATCTAAGTTGGAATATGCCGCTATTATTTGGTGTCCTCATTCCAATAGTCATATTGCACGTATCGAATGGGTGCAGCGTGTGTTTGTAAGGTTTGCTCTTTCTTCATTTAGATTTGAAGAACTTCTCCCAATCTACGATTCAAAATGCTTATTGGGTTACAGACATTAAAATATCGTCGTAACATTCAGACAGCGCTATTTGTTTTATATATACAATCGGTGGTTACATCGACTGTTCTAATCTTTTGGCACAGATTCCATTTTACGTTCCTCCTAGGTCTTCCCGGCGAACACATATTTTTGATATACCTCGGCACTTTACTTCTTATGCAAAAAACAGTACTCTGAATCGTGGATTTTATATTCTTAATGAAATTAATGAATATGCCTTGAATCAAGATTCCAATCAACTCATAGAGTTTGACTCATCTCAAAATTGTTTCAATTATATATTAAACGATTTCTAAGATTAAATAATTCTATTTCAAATTGTTTATAAATAGTATATAGGAGTATAATATAAAATTAGTATTGTTTTGCCATTGTTAGTCTGTAAGGAAATTTTGTCCCATAGACTTAAATAAATGAAAAATGAAAATGAAATAAACCTTCAAAGGTATCGAGAAAATGCAAAGAAATTAAGTAGTGTGAAGTAATTTCCAAAGTAAAAATGTATGTATTTTTTTGCTCATACTTCGTTACTGCTTCGTTCGCTAATATTCACATGAACGAGGAGTTGCCACGAACCCAAGTACAGATATTAATAGAATAACAATTCAGCACATTCATATGAATAAGAAAGCTTTCAAAATGGTGATTTTTTACTCTAAGAAAATATGTGACGGTCGGAAGGGCTGAGGTGGAAAGGTGCCATGTAAATAAAATATTATTAAGTTATTATATTGTTATTATAAAATATTATTAATTTGTTACTGTAGTGAAAAAAAAAACTGAATGCGGTTCACCAATAACATTACCAATTTTTCGCAATTTTTATTTGAAAATTTCTCAAACAAATATAGCGAAAAATATCTGTCATTTTTAATCAGGAAATGTTCCTTTGGCCAGAAGAATTGGTAATAATTTCTACCGGAGATGTGAAATCTACTCTACATATTGATTTTTATTCAAAAAAATTTATGAGATTAAAATCATACATATATAAATATATATATACGAGGTTTGTTCAAAAAATAGAGTAAAGCAGCAGAAAATCGCTGAAAATGGAAAAAACACTTGCCCTATTTATGCCTCTCACAAACAAACTAAATATGCTATATGAATAAAAACATATCTTCGTGACGAATGTACCAATATAAAAACAAAATATTAACCGAAAATCAAATGTACGTAGCCCGCGAAATTTGAAAATTCACCTTTTTTCAACACACCTCGTATATTATATTTTGAAAGTTTTAGCAATTTTAGTTTATAAATCGCATTTCAAAGTTGTTATTCGTTGGCAATTTGATAGTGAGAAACATTTTAAGATATCACAGGATATAAGATAGGATATCATGCTGAAGAAGGAAATTATATTCTTTGGTTGTCAAAAGTCCGACCAGCTTGTACATCTACTGCAATGAACTGTGATCCAAAGAACCATGGACGCGTTCTACCGGTATGTAGCAATATATGCATAATATTTAAAAGTAACCCTTTTTTTCAAATTATATATACACTAAATTTTTGCAATAGCCACGCCCCAATGCGAGTTATATCATTAAACACTATTTTAATGCGAATGTTTTATTCTGATATTTGTCAATTTTCACTGTAATAATATATAGGCATAAACAAATTTTTGGAAATACATCAAAAATGATTTTTTTTTCAGAGCTCTAAATGTCTCTACCCTGGAAATTTGTTTTGAACTGGACCAATTTTGTCACTTTTCACAGTAGCATTGGCGGTGAGACATGAAAGTCATGGAGCGTATTAAAAATTGCTTCTTTCATTTTACTTAATTTTTCTAGTGGAAATTCGTATGTTTGATGTTGTCTGGTGGTATATGAGGGTAGTTTCTACAAAAGTATTCATAATGAAGCGGTCTCATCCCGTAGCAAGAAACTATTAATGAACAAATGGTAAAAATGTTATAAATCTTTTGAAAATTTTACATTTTGTCGATTTAGTTGTTATTTGAGTAATTTTTTTTTTTGAATAGGAATATATCGAATAAGAAGTGGCTGTGCCCTGGTACAGCAAACTTATAAGACTTTAGAAAAAATCTTGCCACTTTGTTTTTGACACTTGCGCTCCATTAGGTCGGGGGTGACGTACCTGCCCATAGTCAGATAAATGAGCGTTAAAAAACAACATTTTCCTACACATAAAAAGAGGCCGTTTTAAGAGTAGGAATTCATATTATTTTACTATTTTAAATGTGAAAGTATTATAAAATTCCTGAAAAATATAATTTCTCAAAAAGTTGGATTTAGTCCTTATATGAGTAGGGTCTTTCCTACTGGTCTAATTTATACCGGCCATCGCCAGAAAAACGAGCTCATTCCCTTTCATACATAATAAATGACACTCATACAAATAATGGCTCCCAAATCTTTTACTTGTAACGTGTTGAATAGCCGCGACTAAAGTTAAGCCGGTCCATTATGTAGTAGGATAAGTATTACCATGTATTGTTGAAAAATCACTGTTCGAGCAAGTTTTTTGTTTTCTTACTTACTTCTTTTATCACACTTGTGCAATCAGCAGTATATAGTGTGGACGATGTGTTAGAAACGCCTTTTTAAAATACTGCTTCTCTCGATTTTGCTAGTTTTCCAATAAAATTGAATACTTTGTAGAGTTTTTCTATAATCACAACCAATATTAGGTCAGTTCCTTTAAAAATGATATCTAACAAAAGCACCATACAACCGTATATTATTTCTAACGACGTTTAAGTAATAAATGGTAAAGGCATTGGAATATTCAGTTCAGTGTTTTTTTTAACCAATTTGAAGAAAAAGAAAAAAAAAACAACCTGCCAACCCTCAAAAACCGTACACGAGCAAATCATCTTTCAAAGAAATATATGGGAATACGGTTTTCATAAAACATGTGAAAGTTTTCGTTATATATCAAAGTTTTCAGTAAACAATTTCGCCGTTATTATAAAAAAAAGAAATAAAAAAATAATTTAAATTGTTAATTTAAAAGAAAAAAAAAACAAAATTTTGCCTGAACGTTACGGAATCTTGGCACCTATATCAAAATTGTTTCGGTATTGGTCAACGGTCATCGTGTGTGTTTGTTGAAAGCTTCTTAGTTATTAGTTTTGTACGCGTTACGGAAAGCTTCTACTTTCTTTCATTGTGCAGTTTTTTCAACAATTATATGTCTTGATGATTTGATAGTATCCATAATTATAATCAATAACAGCTTTCTTACTCATTATCATGCAATTGGTTCAATGCTATTATTGTTTGAATGTTTAATATTTAAGATATTGAATATATTTTCTACAAATAAGAGAGGTGGAGGCTGTAATTTCAATTGTTACGTTCGCTTCATAGTTAGCTAACCATTAACAAAAATAAAAAGTTAAAAATTTAAAAAACCAATAGCTTTTCCTACTATGTAATATTGAACATAGCGCACCTATTACTACAAGATAAACCTACGTCAAATTTCAAGCGAAGCGATACCTTTCCTGTAATGAGCGGTATAAATATGGAGGTACCTATTTTTTCCCTAAACTCAAAATTATGCTTTACACTTGGGGAAATATCTTATGTAAATATTTAAATATACATATTGCAAACTTTTGAAATGGTATGCAAGCAAACTAGCAGTGGTTTCAATACCTACGGTCTGGCAAGACACCCAGCTGTTAAATACCTGTCATCTGAAGTGTTATTTATTTTGTTAAAGGTTTTCCATTTATGAATATGGATTGTTAAACAACCGAAGAATGCGTAAAAATAGTTACAACTTACTACACATGTGGTAATTCAAACGTGGGCTTTCAATCGAACAACAATTTCTTCTGCGATGAAGCTCATTTCTCACTCGGTGGTTATGTCAACAAGCTAAATTATCACATATGGGGCTCCGAGAATCCAGAAATGATTGTGAAAAAGTCATTACGAAAAAGTGACTGTTTGGTGCGCATTATTAACTGGAGGCGTCATTGGACTTGTATTTTTTCGAAAACTACCTCAAAAAGATCTGCTAAAACCAATACAGAGGCGGTCTTTTAAATGACATTCTATTTCATACATATGGCAAGGTCAAAGCATTGAATGAAACAAAAGTTTCATCGAAATCATAGCTTTATTTGTGTTTTATTTAATTTAGCTTAAAAATTAAAAATGGATAACCCTGTACTTTTACCCAGAGGAATGAAGTTGTATATCATTTAACTTTACTCAAATGAATCAGTTGAAGATAAAGTTACTTTCAAACAAACTAATTGCTTGTGATATTTCAACTAGGCCAATATGTTATTTCCTTTCCTTTTACTGTATTTTAAGTCAAATTAAAGAATTATTTCCTGGATGTAGCCCCTGTTAGTGTCGTTGTCGATTAGTATGTGCTGGTTTCACTGCACGTCTTTACTTTAGTTTCATTTATAACTACCAGATTTGCATTTTGATGAATTGCCGCCAGCAAACTAAACGACTGACTACATGAAAATCTACACCAACATATTTTTTCGGTAAATTTTGTATGATATTTTTCCAAAAATGTTCGTGTACTTTTTTTGTACGCACATAAAAATATAATTTTATACAGACACAGACATATTTCATGTACTTGTGTGGCCGGCCATATACGGTTATATATAACGTCCATATAAATATTGACAACATGTTCACAGAAATCTAAAGTCCAGTCCAGTTGACTCTTGTTTCAGTAATTTTTTTTTTTTTGTTAAATTCGGAGAAAATTTGTGTGACTTGAAATTTAAATTAACTCCATTAAATAAGAAAAAAAAAAAATAATAAAAAAACAGCGAAATGTTCGGAAGTTTCACATAAAAGGTCTGTAGTATCAAGTTGTGTGATTTTTCGAGATTTTGTGCAATCTTAACAAATGACTACAGTAATCGGGATTACGAGTTATAACGTTTTCCTCTTTGGTTTGAACAAATTGAAATGCTTAAATAATTGTATGCGAATTGTATGATGTGACTTCTTTTTACGCCAGCGTCATTGCGAAAAGGTCACGTTATTCACAAGCGTTTGTTCTCAAGCCGATGCCGACGCCACCACAGTTAACCATCTCCGCTGTCGTCGTCTCCGCTTTGTGATTTTGTCATTGCTCTATAGTTGTAGTAGATTTTTATTTATGATTGTCTTGCTTCAGCTATTCATGTTCATGTGTCCGTCCGGTTTAGCTGTGATGTACCAGCTGAAATAACTAACTACCGGCGGAAAAAATGGACACTTCAATTTTGGTCGGTCGGTCGGTTGGTTAGTTGGCCTGTCCACTACTGCTGTTGCCGCTGTTGTCGCTTTTATTGTTGTGGGGTTTCTAGTGCGCTCGTACATGTTATGAATGACAAGACGCAAACAATGATAAACTGTATAAGATTTTTATCACTTATTAAGCGTTTTTTGCGTTTTAGTCCAATACTTCTCATTTTGTCATCATTCTTCTTCTTCTTCGTTTATATCTAGCGTACAAGCGAGCCGGCGGTGACTTTTGGTTTGGTCATTCAGAATTCTTGTAATTTTACATGTCTCCATTGGCATGTAGATCACAGCGTTTCGATAAAAATCACTTTTCGCGCATGTATGACAATATAAATTGAAGGCGGTCTTTTGTGGTCTTTTGTGTTGAACATTTGTGTTTGCTTTATAGATTTTTCTTAAATGATTCGCCGATGTTTAACGCCGTCAGTCACTAAGTCGTTGTTACTGGCCTGAAGATAATTTTGGAATGGTATTTAAAAGAGGGTACTGATTGTTATCGAAAAAATGTTGCTGAAAATTTAGCTGTTCCTTCCAATTTTGAGAACTTAATTACATGCGAGTGTTTTTGTGATACAAATCAACTAATTAGTTCAATTATAAAATGCAGTTATAACGTTAATATGTATATGAATAACGTTCACTAAATCTTTAATAAATAATTAAGATTATTATTCGGTGTTAAGATTGTATAACCAGCCGATCAAAAATAAGCACAACAACTACCGGGTTATCCATTTTTCGGTTCCAAAAGTGAAGTTAAATAAAACGCACATAAAAAGCCATGATTCCGATGAAACTTTTATTTCATTACTAGCTGACCCGGCAAACGTTGTTTTGACTTCAAAATGTTAATGTGGTAAAAAAAATTAATTGCAAAAATCTCATCTCCTATGCCATCTATCACTTCAAATAAAACCTTTTAAACCTTCCCAAATACTCTACCAATAATTTAAGACCAAAATGAGCCAAATCGGTCCAACCGTTCTCGAGCTTTAGCGAGACTAACGCACAGCAATTGATTTATATATATATAAGATAGATAATGCTTGAACCTTGCCATTATGTACGAAATATAATGTCATTTAAATGAACGCCTCATTTTCACATTTTTCGAGCGGTATCTCGCCGACCTTGACGAATGTTCAATAACAAATGTTTGGAGATTATCTGCGTAAACATGGTATTTGACGTAGCCCCACAAAAAAAGGTCTAACGGCGTCAAATCGCATGATGTTGGTGGCCAATAAGTGTCGCCAAAACGTGAAATTACGCATTTTGGAAACTTTTCATGCAATAAAGCCAAAATCAGTCGAGTTGTGTTGCTCGTGATACCGTCTTGTTGAAACCACATACCGTACAGTTCATAATCTTCAATTGCAGATTATCATACGGCCACAGCGCTCTGATTTGAAGTTCATATTATCTCATACATGCACCGAAGAATCTGCAAGTAACGAATTTGTATTCATGGAAAATTTGGTTTGTGCTAAAAATGCTCCATATGTTTTAATTAACAAATTTTAGTAAATAAACGCTATACTGGCAATAAGACGTACTGTAGCTACGAATGCGGTTTGTTCGTTAAATCGTTTTGCCCTTCCCAGCAAAATTTTCGATTACAAAGAACTAATCTCAGAAGGCCTCATAATGGCAAAGAATAGGTTATATTTTTGCTTCTAACTAAAACCAAAAACCAACAGGTTATATAAAGCAAAAGTCGAATATGAATATATTACAAGCGCGGTCCATAACTAGCTGACCTGACATATATATATGACTACCGGCACTATAGTAGTTTAGCACCTTATTTAAGCCATCAAAAGTGAATTTGTAAACATGGACAAAATTGGTCACCGTTGTGTAATTCAATATTTCCACTTCAACCAATATTAAAACCAAGCTAGATTCTATTCTAAGAGAGTGTGCTCCTTCGTTAACTACTGTAAAATATTGGGCAGCGGAGTTTAAACGAGGGCGTACCAGCTGCCAAGGCGAATAACTTAGTTGTCGACCAATTGAGGTGCCCACGTCAGACACGGATAAGAAAATCCACAAAATGGTATTTGATGGTCGTCGGCTGAAGGTGTGAAGGCGTGAGTTAGCTGAAATGATAATCATTTCAAAAAGGGTTACACATCGTACGTTGACCGAAGATTTGAAGATGAGAAAGCTGTGCTTAAGATGGGTGCTGCGCTTGCTTTCGATAGTTCGATGTTTCAGTAGAGTGTTTGGCGATGTTTTACCGCAATAAATCCGCATTTTTGCATCGACTTATAACCATGGATGGGATGTGGGTCCACCGCTTCAAACCTGAGACAAAGGAACAGTCAGAGCAGTGGAATGGAATAGGAGAATCGTGTTCAAAGAAGGCGAAGATGGTTCCATTAGCAGGCATGGTCGTGTCGTCTGTTTTTTTGGTTTGCGCATGGGATTATTGTTATTGATTATCTTCCATCAACTGTGAACATTATGCTAATTTAATGCAGCGTTTAGGTGATGAAATTATGGGAAAAAGACAACATTTGGCTAAAAAGAAAGTGTTGTTCCATCTAGACAATGCTTCAGCTCACACATCCACTATTGCGATGTTCAAAATTAATGTATTAAAGTTCGAATTTCTTTATCATGCACCTTCTTCGCCAGATTTAGCTCCCTCTGATTATTTTCTATTTCCAAGCTTGAAAAATTGGTTCGTACGTAAAAGATTTGCCAATAATGTAGAGGTGGAATCTGCGGTTGATGGTTATTTTAAGAAATTTTGACTGTTCTTATTATAAACAGGGTATAGAAGCTATTGAATACCACTGGAAAATGTGAATCGAGCTAAATGGAGATTGTGTTGAAAAATAAAGAAAATTTTTACCAATTTTGTTGTGTTTTCTTTATTAACCCAGCTAGCTCTTTAGAATCAGTTTGGTAAGGACTCCAAAGTTTTCGGCATAATTCAACCAGTTTTTGCAGTAACGAGGGTTCGCTTTATATTGATATAACTAGATAATATTGTAGAGTTTTTGTCTTTTGTGATCCAACAATGTTTTCTCCTTTTTTTCTGACAACGAATAAAAACTGGAACACCAAGAATGTAGTTTAACTAGCTTCGCTGTTATCTAAACTGATTAATCACTCATTACGTAGGAAATTGTTCTGGAATATATGACATTTACAACAAGTTCCAAAAATGTTTGCTGGCTTATTTAGTCCTTAATCTGAGATTCTTTTTCAAGGCTTAAAAAGGCCGTACTAAAACTATTTAGTTATCAATTAACTGATAATTTATGTCATCAAATTTAGCAATCTGCTTAGGGGTTGCTGAAGTAACATATTATTTTTTTGCAAATTAACTGCATTATTATTACAAGCTCGGTTTACACGACACATACAACGCAAATTTTCACATCTATAATACAATATATTTTGCCCCATATCTGGTGTGGTGCAACGTTGCAATTAAATATAAGTTAACTCATGTACCGATATGTCTTAACTGAAGGTTTTATGTGAATATTTAGCTAATTGATTTACTTTTTATTCACTTATATTTTCCTTATCAGGCAAATAGGGTCCTCGAAGCTTCATGTTTGTAATAACGTGACTACGATTGTCGTTGGGAATTAATGAGATTTAACCATTTATTGCATACACTTAATTTTCAACAGGTATACTCATACATGTTTTATAATTAAATCGCATTCCACGCCACAATCTTTCACTTCCATCACCTGTGAATGAATTTGTCATGAAACCAAAAGTGACTTCTACATTCTTGACAACAACATCAGCTGCATTAGCGGCAGCCACTAACATGAAATCTAAATTCAATCTAAACATTTGTAATTGTTTGTACGTAAAACGACAGCAGCACAAAATGGTATATTGCATGTCATTTCTATAGCCCGACATGCAATATTTCTTTGTATTCTCAAATGTTTCAATATTTCCTTCCCCATCGCTTCAGAAATATCTGTGTAGTGAGAAATTTGACAAAGAAAAGGAAGGAAATGAAAATGTTTATATATCAATCAATACACATGTAAATCCATAACAAAGCGAGTAAATAAACAATGGAGGAGTGTGAAATTTTACGTAAAAAAATCATGGTATTTTTATAAAATAAAAAAAAAACGAAACACTGGATAGGTGGTGAAAAACAAGGAAGAGAGAGAGAGAGAGTACAGGGACGGCGTCCTATGAAATAAAGACAACGATAAATTACCAGAATCGGTGAAAACACACGTGAAGAACTATTCAATATGTAGATCTATAATGATCTCAATTTTGAGGATACAAAACATGAAAACCAAGCAACACATTAATGTTTAACATAACTTGTAATAATGAGATTTCACTGAATTGTTCAACTTAGGCGGTGTGAAGTATTTGAAATGTAAACTTTTTATACAAACCTCTGTTCATAGAGAATCATTAATCTAAGTACTAACCTGAAATGAGAAAATATATATAAATTATTACATTTTAAATCAAAGGTTTGTTACAGTAAAGTATAAAAATGTATTTTAAATTATAAACTTTAATCAAATGTGGAGTTGGTATTTTTATAAAGCAAAATTATTAATTATGAGCGAGTAACACATAGAACGTATTAAAATCCATTTTTCATATACAGGTACTTTTTCTTATATTCTTTAACTTTGTCATGAACGTAACCAATGCGAATTTACATTCACATCCTGTTGAAATGCTTTTCTTTCTCTTACACTCCGTTACATATATAAAGTCTTTATTAATCTATTTCAAACTGGAAGCCTATCAACAAAATGTAACTTACTTGGAACTTAAAAACATAGATGTTTATATACAAAACAGAGAAATGTAGTAAAAGAAAAATAAACTTTTTTTTTCTTTTTTTATATAAAAGATAAATCCATTTGGAGAGGCAACACATTGTAGAGAAAAGACGAATGCCGAGTAAAGATATACAAGTTTATATGTTACAGATAAATTTTTGTATTAGTAGTTGCAGTTTTGTAAAAATAACTATTTAAGGAAAAAAATACAGATGCCATCAAGGTCCTACTGCTGTTCTTGCCCATAATATTTATATCCAGGGCTAAGATTCAATTAAAAAATTTTCTGTTTTTCACAATTTCTCCTCATATATTTTATATTTATATATACTTTATTTTATTATTATTTATTATATTATTATTTATTATTATTATTATTTATTTTTATTTATTTATAATTTATATTAAATCAATATATTTTCTATGGTGCACCGTATCCACATTCAATATAAAATAACTATGTAAATAACCTACTCGAGTAGGTTTCGATCAGAAAATTAATATCACTGGTGTACAAATTTGGAAAAAATTTCAATTGACTGCAGAAACGAAGCATACTTTTCACTAATCAGAGTATGCTGAATTCGAACCTGGCATAAAAATTGAGCTATCACGTATTGTTCATTTTTTAACGCATTCTGGTAATACTGTAAAACAGTCAATACTGACACTACAATTTCACAATTATTAAATTGTGAAATTAAATTTCACAATTATTAAATTGTGAAATTGCTTCCTATTGCTTCATAATATTAGTGTTTAAACAAGTCATGGAGATCGTATGTTACTGATTCAAGCTATTTGAGCTTTGTGTGTGGTGACTATTTGGCTCGAAAAAAAGGATATGCAATATCAGAATAATTAAAATATGCATATTTACACTATTTTGAGGTTTGCTGTCACAAACTTGGACAAACCGTGGACACCGACAATGTTTTGCAATAGTTGCAGAGCGGTTTCATACAAGTGGTCAAATGGCAAAAGATCTATTTCGATTTTTCAATTCCAATACTTTGGAGAGAGTCCAGAAACCACCAAACCGATTGTTGCTGGATTCAATAACAAAAGTTGCTGGATTCAATATGAAAAATCGAATAAACATTACTTACGCGAATGCCCCATCGGCTTCTAAACCAGTTCAACGTCCACCAAATAATCCATTACCAGTCATTCCCAGTGCTACGAGCAGTGAACATAAAATTGGGCCTTTCTAAGAACTTTGTCAAGGCTGTGGACAAAGATGGTGCAGCATTTAAATATTTGTTAGCGGGTTTTACTAAAATTTCATACGATAGAATCAAAAAAGACATGTTCGCCGGCTCCCAGGTCAAGAAGATATTGAATGATGTTAATTTTTCACAATGTTTATTGGAGAAAGAATATGCAACCTGAAAATCTTTCAAGAGCATCGTAAGCAGTTTTCTTGGCAACAATAAGAGTGAAAACGACAGACAAATTGTTGCTGAATTATTGAAAAATTATCACGAATTATAGGTAGATGTATGAATGTGCAAAATGCATTTTCTTCATTCGCATTTAAATTTTTTTCCCACAAAACCTAGGTGCGATAAGCGACGATTTAATGAAAATTTAAAGATATTATGAAGAATTTTGGGACAAAAGCATGCTGGCAGACTATTGCTGGACGTATTACGTGAAACCGACGTTCAAATAACACCATCCACTTTAGAAATTCATTGATTTTTAAATAAACTAATGATTTTTTTATGTAAAAAACGAATAAGAACAGTTTTTTTTTGTATCTCTAAAATCTGATGTGATGGAGAAAACCTAATTACAGATTGCCGAATTCAGTCCACCAAACTACCCACGGATAGATATTTGCTTGCTCCAGTCCAAAACCTTGTTGGCTAGAGTATTCATTAACAATTTCATTAGTCTGCATTAACTAAAACTTTAAGTTAAAAGTCAATAGAATGACCTTCCAAAAAGTTATTATTTTTTAAATATTTGTGATTAAGCTTCTTTATTTAATACAAAACTTTTAATACAAAGTTTGTTCTACGCAAAGTTCATATTTTGGTATGGAAAACAGGTGGTACAGTAGCCTGTCTGCCAGTTTGAACTTACGAGGGAAAAATTATATTTCAGTAAATTGGTAAATTTATGAAGGAGATACCAGAAGACATGAGACAAAACAGTTCGTTTCCATTCTTAATATATGGTTGACGTTTCTTAAATTTAATCGATCATTTGTAGGGGAATTACCGAAAGGAATATGATTACTCTGTCTATTCTTTCCAACGTTAGGAATAAGGTAGGAAATATGTATTTTTTGTTTTTTGCCAGTAAGTAAAGTAGGTACTCAATTTTTCGACTGAAATTGGCTTGTATAGTTTTCATTGAATTTTAGTTTATATATGTATATATATATTCATTTTGTGTGTAAGATCCAAAGAAAAAATCATCCTTGAATCCATAAAAGGGACACAAAGTGAGTTGTGAATCTTGTCCACCAAGATGTGGAATGAGTTTTTTTTTTTGCCAGAACTACGCTAAAATAGAATGCCTTCTACAACTCTGTGTTGTTCCAACATTTTGATCAGATAGTTAATCCTATTATGGCTGAATTGTAGCGAAAATTCGGCAATGAGTTCAACGGACTGCACATTTCATTGGCCCAAAATGTCTCTAGACTTTACTGTACTTCAGTTTTTCTTGTAGTATTGTGGCAAAACACAAATTTGCAGGACAAGACTAACAAATTTGGATCATTTCAACCACTCGAACGATAACTATGCAAATTTCCGCCACACCCTTCCAGGCAGTAATGAATAACAGTGTAATGAGTAATGAATAACAGTATATACATCTCAGAGGATACAGCGAGCCCCGGAATATGCTGAGTTTGGGCTTCTAAGCTTTGACTTCAATACCCAATGAATGCAATAGATGCTAATACAACTCTCACCTCTCTATTATATCTTATACATAGGCTTTGCATTTTCTACAGTGTTATGTGGGTGGCATATACCGCATGAGATGACTAATTAAATTCAGAATGTTTCCGACTTCATCTTATATTACACAGTTTTTATTCTGAACAAATTGTAAAGCCAAATTAAACTGCATTCAACCGCATGTAATACAAAGTTAATACTTTAAGTTAAAATAAGTTTCCATAAGTAAATGTAACTACCATTTGGTATAAGGGAATCTAATGTTAAATGTATAAAACTGACACTTTTGCGCATTTTATACTTTAGTATCATTAGGACCGCAATAAACGTAAATTCACGCAAAACTAAATTCTCCTCAAAATTAGCCGCAAGTTGTTCACTATCGTTCTCTTAATTTTTTTTCCTTTGACAATTTTCTTATTAACCACAAATAAGACCATCTATGACTTTGGGAGTAAATTATATACAACACGCAGAAGAGTTAATTTCTCTATCATTTATGTAATATATAAATTCCAAATATGACATTTAATAATCCCCTTTACTGGCTATTTCAGGACATCACTACAAATTGCGCATGTAAACCTCTTTCACTATCATCCTACACTAGAAATCGTTTCATATCCAAAAGAAATTCCTTTCAGTAATTCAGCAGGCACAGTTTAAAGGACACTAGCCTTAAACTCCATAAGCGGCAAAGGCTTATTTGGTCTCTGGTAGCTAAACATTTACACCAGGGGTGAATTTCGAATGACCTTGGCATCCAACATGTGTATGACAAAAACATAATTTAAATACCGAACGAACCACAACGGCAATGGCAACGGCAACAGCAACGACCACAACTCCATAGCTTAGGAAAGGACAGAGGCAAAGAGCAAATCATATTCTTACATATATCCAGGCGAAGAGAGTGAGAGTAAGGACCTTTATACACATCGTTTGTTTTAGTATTAAAATTCATTTTATCAAATACAGACATATTTCTCCACAGAGAAAGGGGTCTCTTACGTTTGTACATGAGTCTGTACGTATTCGATAGAGAGAGAGTTATGGGTGAGGTTTCCCCACAAACTCTCTATCAAATATGCATGCGTTATAAGCGTGTGTTTGCAGTAGATATCACAGGATCAAGGCTTGACTCAATCAAGTGCTGTGGCAAGGAAGTTTATTAGAGAAATGTCACTGCCTTTGCTTTTGTTGCTTAACATCATTACTTACTTTAGGGTGTATGAACCAGAATGACTACTTATGTGGCGCGGAAGGAAGGAAGGAAGAAGGGAATTTTTGCCGCTTGTATGCGTGTATTTTGCTAATTTACTAGACAGGCATACGCCTTTAAACCTCAAAGCTCATTTATTATAAAACAACCAAATCATTTCAGCCCAGCCAACAACATATTGTGACACATACAGCCCATGCCCATGCCTCTGCTACAACAGCACATTACTAAATACCACTTACTGAGGCCAGCAGACAAACGGAAAAATTGGTTTTTTCCCTTTTTCTACTACAGAGGCTTTTGCTTTTAAATCGTGGAATGGGGAGTATATACAAAATTTTAAAATAGAAGAAAATGTAATGCATACTTTTAGGTGATGCTAACCCTTTATTTATGTAGCAACATTTTGGGGGTTGCATGTAAAGAGAAAAATGAAACGTTAAGTAAAAGCCAAAATCGTGTTAATGTATGTGTAATGCATAAAAATGTATGAAGCATAACATATTTGTATATATGAATACATGTGCCGAGATGTTTGTATATATTTTCATTTAAGCAGTATATATTTATATTAAAATCTTGTCTTATACTGAGGCAGAAACAGACATTTTGAGTTTTTTTTCGTTGTGTGCACGTGTGAGTGTTTCTGTTGTTTTTTTTTTGCATACGGTGTTATATGAGTTTTTAATTACAAAATTAGTTTTTCCGTTTCTACAACCTCATTTTCAACAGCCACGCCACTTGCCGGTAATGAATTACGGCTTAAAAACGGATTTAAAGTCATATCATGTGTGCAGAATGGAGAATGTATTTGCGAGATATTTTAATCAATTGCTGTTGCGTTTATAATACCAAGTAGAACATGACTTCTTTCACGGGCTCATTAAGCGCCGTCATTGTCAATGCATGTAATGTTTAAATTTCTTTCGTCGCTGTTGTCTCGTTTTAAAATTTAGCTAAAAGAACATTGCTATTATACCTTCGTTATTACGTATTTCTTCTGATTCTGACTTCACACAGAGCCTCCCGCTTCTAATGCATATTTATGAAATCCCTAAATGAAATGATGAATGCAGGCAGAACGATAGTTAGGTATGGTGTTAGCAGAGTAGGGTAGGTTCTTCAAAGCGTTTGTAACAGCAATAAAACCGTTCTTATGCAGTACGTAAAATTAATTAACACTATTCAGAAAGCAGATTATAAAGTACATTTTGGGCATATTTTTAATAACGCCAACACAATAACACGCAAATATTATGCATGACGACCTTCGATACTTCATAGAGGTCCACCAGAGATATGCCTAAGTGTCTTATCACACTTCATTACAATTATACCCTTGCCCATAAGGATAGGGTTATAGACTTGTTATATCTAATGTACCTTCAGATGAGCCATTAAATATTAAACACACAATTTACCTCACGGAAAGTTTTGTTTCCATTAAAATACTGTCTTGAGTATTTACAACGATTATGTTGCTTATCAGGTAGTTTTTTCTAAATTTTATATAGATTTCTGAAAATATTTTGAGTATCTTCAGTATTATCACAAAATATGAAATAAAAAGTTATAGTAAAAAGAAATCCATTATTGTTTAACTATATACATATATTATATATCTATATGTAGCGTTATATGAGTACAATCGGCTCACCCTAGATGACATTAGAAAGTTAAGATTTTGTACTGAAATTACTGCTCAGACAATTTGTGATTGCTTAATTCAATACTGTTTAAGCGCACATCAAAAATGGACACCAGCCAAGAGAAAATATGCCATGTTTTACAGTTTTTGGTTCCGTTATTGTAACAGATCGTAATACGCAATTTTGATTCCTTCGATTACATTCTGGTAAATTTGATGTCAAAGATGTTCCGCGGTGTGGAAGCCCAAGTGTTGAAAATTTCGATAAAATAATGGAAATCGTCAAGTTCGAACGTCACGTAGGCACTGTTTCGATTGCCTAGAAGATAAACACTGCACACAAATCGTTTGAGATTTCTTGAATAATGTTGGAAACACACAGAAGTTCGATAAATCAGTGCCATATGAGTTAACGTAGGAAAAAATCGCATGAACCGAATTTCCATCTGAGAGTTGATGCTGAATCGTAAGCGAAAATGGTCATGATGGAGTAGCAATGAGCCGGCGCAAACGGCAGTCAAGCAGGATTTACGGTGAAGAAGATTTTACTGATCGTTTTTGGTGGGATTGGTAAGGAATCATCTACTATGAACTGCTTCGCTAGGTCCGTCTGAAAAAAACAATTGCCCAGAATCAAGCAGCTTCGAATGACTGCTGAATCGCAGCAAAATCGACTCATTTTCGGATCGGATGCTTAAAGGTGATGAAAAGTGGGTCACTTCCGATTACATAAAGATAGTAATAGCGCAGAATTGTGTTCAGTCAAGATAACCGTAGATCACACGAATAGATAGCCAGAAGTTCCGATAAGTTAGATAGTGAAAAGTTGGTCACTTCGGATTACATAAAGAAAGCAATAGCGCAGAATTGTGTTCAGTCAAGATAAGCGTAGACCACACGAATAGATAGCCAGAAGTTCCGGGAGTTTGGTTAGAATGTTCATATGAATTACGGCGAAAGATATTCAGTTTTAACTATGTGTGGTCTCAACAAAATGATGGAACTTGTCACATAACACTAGCTAACAAGGTTTTGGACTGGAGCAACCAAATATTCTTTCTAGAGCAATTTGGTAGGCTGAATTCAAATTTGTAATTGTTTTTTCTCTGTCACGTTAGGATTTCGAAATAAAAAATATGTTTTTATTCGTTTTTTACTTAAAAATCATTAGTTTATATAAAAATCAATGAATTTTCAAAAGTGAATGACGTTATTTGAACGTCGTTTTGTATATTGTTGATTCGGTTTCACGTATTACAGCCCAGCAATAGTCTCCCAGCATGCTTTTGTCCCAAAATCCTAGATAATTTCTTCCAATTTTCATTAAATCTTGGTGAGCACGCTCCCCTTGTTCGTCACTCACCGCACTTGGGTGTTGTGGACAAAAATCTAAATGCGTATAAAGAAAATATATTTTGAGTGACATTCGTGCACGTAATTCGTGACAACTTTTTAATAATTTACCAACAATTTGTCTGTAGTTTTCACTCTTATTGTTTCCAAAAAACTGTTTACGATGCTCTTTAACAATTCCCACTCTGCATATTATTTCTCCAATAAAAATTTGTAAAACATTGCCATCATTCAATAGCTTCCTCATCTGAGGGTCAACAAATATGCCTTCTTTGTTTTTAGCATATGAAATTTTAGGAAAAACCGCTAACAAATATTTAAATGCTGCACCATCTTTGTGCAGAACCTTGATAAAGTTCTTAAAAAGGTCCAATTTTATGTACAGCGGCGGAAAAAGAACGTAATTTGGATTAATTAATGGCTTATTTAAAATGTTTTGTTTGAAATGGTCTGTAATTATTGCAAAACATTGGTGGTGTCCACGGTTTGCCTAAGTTTCTGACAGCAAATCCAAAATAATGTAACTATGCATATTTTAATGATTCTAATATTGCATATCCTTTTTTTTGCAGCCAAATATTCACCACACACAAAGCTAAAATAGCTTGAATCAGTAACACACGATCTCCCTGACTTGTTTAAACCCTACTATTATGAAGCAATACAATGAATGTGGGCTTCTGTCAAATTAATAGTTGTGAAATTGTGGTGTCAGTATAGACTGTTTTACAATATTACCAACATGCGATAAAAAATGAACAAGACGTGATAGCCCAGATACGAATTCAGCGCACCCAGAATAGTTAAAAAACGTGCTTCGTTTCTGCACAAATTGGTAGACCAGTGTCATTAGGCCTATTATGGCAGCAGTACAACGAAAAATTTCCAATTCTGAGTTCAAGAAACTCTACTTCCAATGGTGCCTGATGTCTTCGGACTTTGTTGCACATGATTTTTTCTTGTGGATGTATTGCCATTAGGAAGTATAAAAAACGAAAGCATGAAATTTTTACGGACAATAATTAAAGCAATTCCCGCTGCAACCCTCCAGGCAGCAATGAATAATAATGTCGCACATGCGTCGCCGAGCATAGAGGTAATTTAGATGGAATAATTTTTAAAAAACTTTGAAAGGACTTAATACATGCGCTAGTATTCAGTTAATTAAATTAACTTTAAATCAATTTTCAAATTAAAGAAAAAGCATATTCATGTGGGTTTAAAAATTTTGTATGAAAATCTTAATATGGCAACATTTACTAGCAACTCCGTAGAAATGTTAATGCATTATACAGATGCGCTTATCCATATATCGGAGATGATTTCTGTATGAAAACATGCTAGTATAAAATAAAAGACATATAACAACACATCTCTAGAGAAGATAGAAATGAAATAAAAATGTCATCACAATTAAAATTATCTGTATATTTATTCCAATAATTAATTCCTTCCTGGATAAGCTAATATAACCCTCCACATAGATGAATTATATTATCTGCTCTGTAAATTACAAAGTCGATCTTTCAGAATAAATTGTTTTCTTTTTAAATCTAATACATTTATATTTGTAGACTCTAATGTAATTTTGTTCAATCATTTATATAGGGTGGCACATAAGTAACGCTAAGATTTGATCAGTGGATACATTTCTTCTTTAAGTCTTTTTTTCGTCTCTTTACAGAATTGACTAAATAATACTTGGGAAATTTATGATGGAAAGGCTCAGCACAGAACAAAGAATCAAAGTTGTTCAATTTTACTTTAAAAGTCAGCATTCGATTATTCAGATCACATCGAAATTTTTTTCATGTTCGAAATGCTCCCAGCGCTCCAGCAATTTACCGATTGGTTCAGCGTTTTGAGCAATAAAGGGCTGTCTGTGATCTTCCGCGTGCTGGAAGACCTCGTGCAGTTCGAAATGAAGTGACCATTGCTCGAGTGCAACCAAGCGACTTTCTCAGCAGTTAGAGATATCTAGGCGGCTTTTGCGAAGAATTTTATATATGTTACATCTTTTCCCATATAAGATGCAATTGGTACACGATTCAAAATCAAATGATGCACAAGAACGCATACAATATAATCGCCGTTAACGTTACTTATGCGCCACACTTTAGAAATTACTTACGTTTTTATTTAAAGGTCAACTTTAACATAAGGCAAATTGCGATCGATCCTTACCACCCCTAACATTATTTAACTTTTTCATACAAAAAAAAAATACATTTATGTATATATAAATTGTTACTTGTTCAATGAACGTATCGCATAAATTAATAATTAAGTAGGCAGGCAGCAACAACATCAACCACAAAATCTACAAAAGAACTCCGAAAGGCACAGTTGTTGGAGCAAAAAAATAAAACAGAAAAATTAAATTAACACTACCTCAAATACTTCGAAGTGAAAACCAGAAGCCAAGAAGCATTACCGCCGCCTTTTTCTTCCATAATCAGGCACGTAACTTGTGTAGAGATTCCAAAAATAGTTTCCTCGAACATTTGAGAATGTGCGTGGCGAACACGACAAGTGAGTGAATGTTGTATTGTATTATGAAAACATGTGTAGTTGAGCTTTTTGTACACTTTTTTCTGGCAGTAAATTTCCGCCAAATAAGGGACCAATAACTAAGACGGAACTTTGTGCCATTACGTTGAAGGCTTCGTTTTAAGCGGTAGATGATTAAGTGTTTAACTTTTAATTATAGGAAAATTTTCACATCGCAGATGAATATTATGATCGTGTTGCCTAAGAAAAGATTGTAATCAAGTTCGGTAGAAAAACGTCTATGGTTACAATGTAATGCTGGTATAACTATGTAGGGTCACAATTAGCGACCCTAATTTGCGAATATGATGTATAACGATTACTATGAGATAATTTATTTGTTAGTACACACAAGAACAGAAACATATAAATATAAAGGAGTCAAAATTACCAACCTTCAAGCCATGGAGGAATCCTTTTTAAACCGCCAGTCAATTTTATGTGGCTGAGAAGGATAAAACGGTTTATCCTTTCAAGTGCTAACTTCTGATCGATATGCGTAGCGAGGTTAACTGAAGTCCGAAATGATTGCTGCCGACCGTTTTCTTTTTGAGCTATTTGAAAGCACTCATTCATGTACACAACTCATAGACTTTGGCAGCTCCAAAAGAGGACAGTGTAGCAGAAACGATCGGAAGTATTGGGAGAACTAACGAAAAAATCACCAAAATGTCTCTCTTGAAATCCTGGTTGCAAGAAATCAGTTCATCATTTTCTATTAGGAAACTCTTTAAGGAGTACATATAAATTAGAAAATGTGACTAGCATAATTTTAGCTCAACCTGATAGTATTAAACCGAGATTAAAATTAAGAAAGAAAACAATTTGTAGGAAAGAACTTTGTCCAATATAAAAGTTTTTCCCGTTCCTAAATTCCGAACTCTTTAAATCGTAAATTCGTTAAACTAGGAATGGTTATATGTTTTAATGGTTCAGTCTTTTAATACGACTGATGATATCCACTATAATCTACACTGAAAAACGTTAAATACCACAAATTCTATGTATCAGTTTTAACAAAAACGTGGATGAGATGAAACTTCGTCAGAAACATATTCCATATATTCCATGAAATGAAAAATGATACAGGTTTTTAAGGTAAAGTGTCCAAATTTTAAGATTTGATTTTTTTCTAATAGGATTTTTATCTTTAATGGCATTTAGGCATGAGCTAACATTATCAGGTTGGACTAAACCTTTACTAATCATATTTTCTAGTCTACTGGCACGTTCTGGAGGTAGATAATATTTTGTTGACTTAAGAGAAAAATATTTGGTTATACTTATAATAGATTTTTTTATTGGCAATTGTATTGTCCCTCTATCATTGTAATCACCATTCACATTGTATAAGAACCTCCCACACTATCTGCTGGAGCTTCCAGCAAGTCAAAATAAATACGCTCGGCGTTGTCTTATGGGTTGCCACTTTTTGGCAATTAATTCATTCATACGGTCTAATTTTTGACAGTACAGGTAGTAGAGCAGTTGATTAGATATGATTCCCCACTAATCCTACACAACAGATAGCAAAACTTTACTGACCCCCAATCCTGACTGAACCACTGTTTCCTATGGCTCACCGCAATTCAACCATGCACATTTTCGCTCAGCGGTGTCATAAATGATACTGTTTCCATCACCAGCTAACATCTGGACCAGAAATGGGTCGATTGTGTTGCGATTGAGATGCGGCTTGCGTTAACTCGTGTGGCACCCACACGTCTTTTTGTATCCAGCCACATTTAGGTGGTTCTATCTCGGACTTTGCTGACTCCAATTACTTCATCAACATTTTCAACAATTGGCTGTTACAGGTTCCATACCATAAAAACTATTCATATTTTTAGCTGTTTGGCTTGTTTTTTCGGCTTTGCCAAAGAAAAACTGTAAAATACGTTTTATTTTTTCTTTGCTGTCATTCGTCCTTGACATGAGTTTGAACTATACTAAGTCAAACAATCATCAACACTGTGTAAGTAGTTTCTTTGAATACGAAATCTTGTCTATAAAACTACATATATTATATATATATTTGCCAATAGATGGCCCCAGCTGTAAGTGCTAGTCGATTCTGCCATAACCTAAACGTCACGACCCAAGCTTAGACATATGGCAAACATACGCCCTCGACGCAATAGTGATTTTCTTCTGACGTCATATTCTTTTGGTTGTGGGAATATGTATAAATTTGAGCCAAACAATCGCTATATGCGGGAAGTAGTGATTTTTTTCTTTCAATCGAAGAAAATGGCAGCATAACTTTCGAAGACACTGAATTGACGGCATTACTTGACGGGGTCCGTGTCAAACGCAGATAGACCTTGCTTCAGTATTAGGAATTGCATGCGTTGGGAATGATTCAAAAGCAAGGAACTTGGGTTCCTGATGAGTTGAAGCCAAAGGGCGTTGAGCGTCGTTCTTTCGCCTGTGAACAGGCCCATTGGAACGGATGGATTGATTGTAACAATCTAAATAAAAGAAAGTCATGGGGGCTGCTCGGTCATACTTCTACGTCGTCGCCTCGACCGAATATTCACACTGCGATGTTATGCCCTGTATTTGGTCGCTGTTATTTATTACGAGCTGTTGAAACCAAGTGAAACCATCACTGGGCATCGGTATCGACTTCAATTAATACGATTGAGCCGAGCTCTTCGCGAGAAATGCCCGATATTGCGCCGTCCGATTATCACTTGTTCTGTTCAATGGCACATGGTCTGGCTGACCAGCAGTTCCACTCTTATGCCGACATCAAGGAATGGCTAGATTCGTGGATAGTCTCAAAAGATGAACAGTTTCACCGTGGCGGAGTTCGAGCTTAGCCAGAAAGATAGGAAAAAGTAATAACTAGGGATAAAGTTGAATTTTTATAAAAAAAAAAATCGACACTTAGTAGCGCACCTAATAACTCAAGATAAAGCGGTGACAATAAATAGGGTACGAATCAACGATCTAAGCTAGCCTTTTCACACCGAACGAGGATTTAGGCTGGACGACAGTTTATCGTCCGACCTCTTCAACATACTGTTGGAGATGATTATGAGGAAAGCTGCAGTTAACACGACTGGTGCCATCTTTAATGAAAGCCACATGTTACTCGCAACGGCGGATGACATAGACATCATTGGCAGAAAACTGCGAGATGTTACTGCAGCTTTCTCAAGCATCGAGAAGGAAGCAGCGAAAGTGTTTCTGGTGCTAAGCGACGACAAAACAAAGTTATTGGCTTCAACGAACAAAGAGTTTACTAGTTTGGGACGCTGTGTGGAAGTTGACAGCTAAAATTTTGAAGTGAATGAAAAATTCATCTACTTCGGTTCCGCTGTAAACGATTTACCTTCGCATTTATAAATTTATATATTTATAAATTTTTTTTTTATAAATTTCTACCGTATTACTATTTTATTGAATTAATGAATAAATGATAAAATGTTAGGCGATATGAAAAAAGTTAGTTTTTTTCAATTTTTTTTCGCAATCTACCGCTCCAGTAAGAAAAAATGTTTTTGGGTATTTCAGTAGCGCGTATGAAATGGAAATGCATCCTTCCCGTATTTATTAATTACAGCTGTGTGCTGCTTTTAACTGAATTTCGAAACGTTTAGGGTAACAACGCAAAAGGGCAATTTTATTAAATTTGGCTGTAATCCTCTTATACTCAAGTTTTTTCTACTGGACTATCGACAGCGAATTATCGTGAAATCATGAATTTTTTAATTGCTTCTATGGCAGAAATTACTACTCTTATTTCTCCTTATTCCTTAAATTTGATCATACGACCTTAGCGTCATTGTGTGATAAAGTAGAACTTTAACAACTCTCATGCCTTCTCCCTGACATTTCGTAAATAAAAGTTTCTTCACCCTTGTAAGTCATTTGCAATCACTAAATATTGCATGTAATTGAATATGTATACAAATACAATTAATGCAGCAAGTAAATTATATTTTCTCGCAAAAATTTGTCAAATATGTGTAAATAAATTTCCGGCCTTCATAGACCAGAAAGACATCGTAGTTAACAACAACAGCAACCAAAACGGGGACTTGAAATAATTCATGATGTCAACGGATGGTGACGGCGATGGCAATGGCGACTGGTTGCAAAAAAACCAAAAAAAAAAAAAAAAAACGAAAAAAAACACGCACACACACAAAACGAAATTAAAACCATGTCCGAAGAGGAAAAAGAAGAAGACAAACTGTGAAAATTCTGAACGGGTAAGTATGCCTGGCTGTGTGATTTGGATATGCAAATGTAATTACAAATTTTCACCCCATCAGCACCGCAATTGCAGTATGTATGAAACTCCAGCGATACCGGGATTGCAGTACTTTCAGCTTCTGATGATGATGACGATGACGACGACGACGATGACGATGCCGACATTGATGATAATCGTGATGGTCTAAAACATACAATCACAGATACTAACTACTACGATCATATACACTCACATTTACAGTTACACACATGCAAATGATGTATATGTATGTGTGTGTATAACGTGCAAGAGTGTTCATCGTTGATACAGGACGTTGGTTGGTTTGATATTCCTGAGTTTTGTGGTGCAGCTCACACTCGTTCCTACTCTTGGCACAATGTTACACAATTTTATATGTAAATTTATGCAAAAGTAATTAATCATAGTCACACATATACTTTTACATATATGCAAACACATGCACAGCAGCACAGGCTTAAACTTTCACATATGTATGTATATATATACTATATATATACATAGATATGTATGAGGATGTATGAACGTGTAAATGTGTTACAAGCACATGGATTCAGAACCTTATAACGTTTTTTTTCGTATTTTTTTCCTACAGTAGGACATGATTATAATGAAATCAATGATATCTAAAAATCTTGGTAGTTATGGCGGTTTGAAATTCGATATAGCCGTTTTAAAGGTTTTTAATGAATAGAAAATATTTCTAATGTGTTTCCTAATTTTGATCTAACTCAATCAGCTTAGTCACTACAGATAATTTGAATATGCGAATATGCGAAAACCAAAAAAAAAGAAACAACGATGTGATAAATCTGTGGTCACAACCCGTAACACCCTAATTCAAGGACACAATTGAGTTATTAGCACCATCGTATTCAGCGTATCTAAATTTATTTGCTCTAAATTCTTCATGTTTGTATCTCTTCTAGGAAGGCAATTAATCCTAAAAAACCTAATAACTTAAGTTATTTTTCTAAATGACTGTTTTGGCATAACTGCCTAAGTCAATTTAGGATTACAACAAATATAAACATTATTTTTTCATCATTGCCTAAATCAACTTAAGTCGTTAATCCAAAAAAATAAAGAAACAATTTTATTTTCCTAACTTGAGTTAAGCTCTTATTCCGAATTGCAATTTCGTTTTTTGATAAACATAAATTGAGTTAAGGTCTTTCTCCAAACTTAAAGTTTTTAATTTAATCTGAAATAATAGCCTAACTCAACTTGAACTTTTTGGCTTTCTTTCGTTCAACAATTCATAAGAGCCTAAGTGTCTTTTTCGATAATATCTTTTGACTGCGAGAATAAACAACTTTTTCTTGTTAACAACTAAGTAAAGAAATTCGTTTCCTTGGAATCTGTAACAAAGTTTTCCAAAAAACACCTCCTGATTTTCAGTGAAGATTCAAAACTTTAAACTCCTGTACTGAAAGTATTGAAAAATATTCTTAGGCTGTTATGGGTTGTGACCACAGAAATATTAATTATTTTTTTTTTTTTTTTTTGACATGCTAAATTGTTTTTTGCTTTGCCATGACTGAAAATTAGGAGCTTTAAGTGCACATATTCAGTTTGAAATCAAAAGAATATTTCTAGATTTGATAAACTGATCTTTGCTTGACATTTTGATTCAGTTAAGAGTTCTCTGATAGTTAAGGTTCATATAAATTGTTCGTCATAGAGAAAAAAATGTGTGCGAAAATTTGTTTGCAGTGTCTAAAACTATTTGCTATGAAAATAAAACTGTTGAACATAGTTAATCCTTCCCATGAATTGATTTTGGAAAATTAAATGAATTTTACAAAGTAAAGTAAATTATGAATTATAAATTATGAATGGAATTGAATTGAATTGCATTTAATTAAATTGTATTGTTTCGAATTGGAATTGCATTATATCAAATTGGACTGAATTAAGTTGAATTACATTGAATTGTTTTTATCAAAGAATTTGTAAAAATTGTAAGTTGTAAAAATTAACTATTTATTTGCTTGTGTAAATGCCCCTTCAAACAAGCATGTAACTATAAAAACACCTATTTTGTTATGCCCATATGGCAACCCAGCGGCACAAGGAGGTCTCCTTGAAATAAGCAAGATATTTATTCCTTTCCGCCAGCCGCCAACCGGATCACTTCGCAAGCCGCTCTCAACATACGAATAAAACTTGAAATGGTGTAAGTTAACCGTTATCTTTTCCTCTTCTCCAATACGAAACCCCCTCGTAAGTATACACATCCTGCTAAGAACGTAAGTTCTTCCACAAAACCTCCAATCTCTCTCACGGAACTTAAGTTCCAAATTAAATCTTCAGAACAAATCTGACAAATTTACCCCCTAACATTTGCATTTTACAAATAAATCTGTTTTGGGTGGCTAAAACACTAAGTGCTACAAAAAAAAATCCGGTGCTGATTCAATTCAATTAAATTATAAAAAACAATTCAAACATTCGAGCAAGAAACCAAAAGAAAAAAAATTATTTAATTTTGTATATACGAGGTGTGTTCAAAAAAAGGCGAATTTTCATTTTTCTTAAAAAATATTTACTTATCCATCAATTTCTATTTTATCTCCTTCAAAGTAGGCCCCCTCAGATATAGTACACTTATGCCAGCGTTTTTACCAATCTTCGAAGCAGTTCTGACATGCACTTTTTTGTATATCCTTAAGCTCTCTCAGCGATTCGGGTTTTATCTCCTCAATCTTCGCAAAATGTCGTCCTTTCATGGGTCTCTTCAATCTTGGGAACAGGAAAAAGTTACAGTGGGCCAAATCTGATGAATACGGTGGCTAAAGTGTGATAACGGTCTTGTTTTCGGTTAAATAATCTTTCACAAGCAAAAATGAGTGAGCAGGTGCATTATCATGATGCAAAAGCCATGATTTTTTTTCCACAATTCAGGCCGTTTTTTTCGTATTGCTTCACGCAAACGACGCATAACTTCAAGGTAACACTCCTTATTTACCGCATGACCTTGCGGCAAGAACTCCTGATGCACTACGGCATGATAACCGAAGAAATCAGTGATCGAACTTGGCGTGCTTTTTCTGGTCTTGGCTCTCCTGGACTCTTCCATTGGAACGATTGGGCTTTGATTTCGATGTCATAACTATATGCCCATAATTCGTCACCAGTTATGACCCTTTTAAGCAAATCTGGATCATCGTTGGTATCATTCAACAATTCCTGACCTATGCTCATGCGACGTTATTTTTGGTCAAAATTCAGCAATTTTGGAACAAACTTCGCTGCCACACGCTTCATGCCCAAAATTGCCGAAAAGATTGCATGGCATGAGCCAACTGATATGTGGACATCCTCTGCAACTTCTGTAATTGTGATTCGACGATTCTCTATAACAATTTTCTTCATTTTCTCAACATTTTCATCGGTTGTTTATATGCTGGGGCGTCCAGAGCGAGCGTCGTCCTTCACATTTTCTCGACCTTCTGGAAAAGCTTGTACCTGTAAATATTTTTTTAATTCAGAGTACACTCACCGTATGCCATTGTCAACATTTCAAGTGTTTTTGAGCACTTAATTCCATTTTTTACACAAAATTTGATGCAACTTCTTTGACCCATTTTTTGTCGATAGCAGAAAATCGCCGAACACGCAAAAAACTTGTCTTACGAGCATTTGTGCCTCTCACAAACAAACTATACATGCTATATGTATAAAACCGTTTGTACCAACATCCAAAAAAAAAAAATAATTATAAATGAAAGTCGAATGTACGTAGCCCGCTAAATTTGAAAATTCATCTTATTGTTTGAACACACCTCGTATATATATATATATATATTTGTTTTTTTTTTTTGTTTTATCATAATCATATTGGCTCGTCCTTTGCATAAAATATCTCGAAAAGTGATAGCTTCAAATGCTTCACATTCTAAGAATTCTTGTCACTCTTTGCTTCACGTTTTGATTCGGCCAAGAGTTTTTTGATGGTTAGGCTCATTTAAAGTCAGTTGATTAAAGCATCTTAAATCAGTTCAAAAAATTGTTCAAAATATCCTTAAGATGCCTAAAACAGAATTTATTATAAACGTAGTTGTAATTTGCTACAAACATAGTAGTGGTTTTTATTATAAGTTGGCGGAAGTTCTTATTAACTTCGAGAAAACAAATTCTGTAAACATTGTTCGTTATGATCGCATTCGCAATAAGCAGGTTTCCCTGTTTTCCAACTCTGTTCGAAATTGGTCATGGTTACCATTTTGAAACACTTTTAGCCAACCACTTCAGAAAACCGGGAAATCATAGCCTTAGGTTATCTAGCTCTTTTTCCTGGTTATGGGCGCCAGTTCATTTATATAGCCTGTTTGCACGATGGTTAAAAAGGAACCAACAACAGGCACGTAATCAAACATTAAAACAACAACTTTTGTTTAAAAGTGTCATTTTGACTTCAGGGATTTCATTAAAGTCTCATCGGTTTGGCTTGGTTGGTTTACCCATCAGACCTAGTCTTGGACTCGTTTGGTTGGTAGTTGGTTGGTTTGACTGATTGCTTGGTTATAAGGACTGGGAGGGATGGTTTGATTATGGTCACATTGTAACCACGTACAAAAATAGCAGCCAGTTTTTTTCCAATACACACAGGTATGCGTTGATAGTGAAAAAAAAAGGATAAAGGTGTGCTAGACTGCGTGTGCATGTGAATGTGAATGTGAGTGTTTATTTGCTTTTTAAGGTTACAGTGGGTTTCAATGGTTGAAAATTTAAGAATCGTAATATTGTGTTTGATGATATTTGTTAAAAAAAAGCGCCTTCAAACATCAACTACATTAAAATTATCTGCTCAACAAGACATTAAGGAGCCCAAAGTAAATGTAGCAGTTAAAAAAAAGTTTTCTAATACAGATTCTTGACAAAACCAAAATTTAGTAAATTTAAATCTTATGACTGTTGCAATCATAAATTATGTTAAAAAGATTATTTGTAATAAAGTTTTGTTAATACAAGAATTTTAAATTGTTCACAATTTAACAAAAATGGAAAACATAAAATTTATTTCTTGTGACTAAATTCAACAAATGTTTCAATAATTTCATAAAATATAATATAATATATTAATAAAGCTGATAATATTTTTTAAACAGAATATTTCTATGGATGTTTGGCAAAATAATCTACTTCAAAAATATTAATTTTTTTACTCCCTCGACATCATGCTAAAACGTTTTGGGATGTTATTACCTTATATTGATAAACAATGGTGTGAAAATTTTTTCCATTTTGAAATGCCACTGTATGCATAAGAGTTTCTTTAGAAAATGACAAAAGAAAATGAAAAAGAAAACTGGTTCTGCTGCTAAAACAAAATTTGAACAAAAAATTATAAGAAAATACACACACTTTTTACGAAATTACTTGTATTAATGTACAATATTTCGTCAAAGTGACTGGCCACATTCAGCATTCACATTCAATTCAAAAGTTATATTTATAACAAAATTTTTGGAATTTTTCCCTATATCAAGATAAGTGATTTTTCAAAACTGCGTAGATTTGCTCACCTTTACATCTTCAATACATCACACGAGGATACTAATAAAATTTTATTTAGTTAGTGTCACTTCATATATTCTTAATAAATCAAACAATTGCACACTAGTTTTCATAGCCTTTCATACGAGGCTTCAAATAGGAATGACATTTTTATCGCTTCTAAAGATGCAATCCATGCATATTTATTGCATCCAACGAAGTAGTTTTGAACCAATTCCAGAAAAACCGTAGTGAAGTGCTTGAAGATATGGTTTTATTTTCTTTATGACTTCAAACAATTAAAGCAAAACATATTCGAATTAAGTACTCCAAAAACTGTTTGTTAAAGAACATAAAGTTCTTCGAGGAAGTAATTTTTGGTAGTCGGCTTAAAGAGGCAATTTTTAAAGTTTTTTCTTAGGAAAAAATGTATTTAACCTTCTTTATATGATGGCCGATATGCTAAATTTTGTCATTCTATTTGTAAAACTACAACACTCGGAGACCAAATAAAGCATTTTTATGACGCTGTTATCAATATTGTGGACTGCAGTCCATGGTAGAGGATGTATAAACTTCAACCCTACGAAATATTAGGTTCCCTTCTAATTCAGTGCTAAAAAAACTATTTTCATGGATTGCAGTCCATGGTAGAGGATGTGTAAACTTCAGCCCTATGAAATATTACGTGCCCTTCTAACTCAGTGCCTGTGTACTGGTTTTTTATAGAAAGTACCAAACCTGTAGGAAAATGAAACTGTGAGAAAATCACAATAAAGATAATACTATTAAAAATAATAAATTTTTTGAATAATGAGAATTTGATTTGAATTTTAATTACTTCCACGTCTCACATGAATATAAATGGAAGAGGCATCATCAAATAGGATTTCCCCCCTTTCACAACCCTGTGTTAATTTCAATGATGTTAACGCAATTTTTTACAAGTTGTGATGAATATTCGCTTCTTTGAATGCACTTTTTTTCGCTGGATACCAATGGAAGCTTATTTATTTAATGTCAAGTTACAAATTTTTAATAAATCAAACAATTGCACACTAGTTTTCCAAACACCATTTCAATTTTCAGAAAATCGATAAATTAGAGACAAGGAAACAAAAGGTAAGCGAAACAGTATCAGCAGATAGTCGTGAACTAAAGCAACGAGCCTAATTCTACAGAAATATTCAGCAAATACCAAAGAAGTTAATATATTTTCCATAATGTCAGGGAGAACATACGCGTTCCCCATTAGATGAATAAACGAAGCTGAAACATCCCTATTCCCCTGTTATTTATCGACTTAGCTCATTTTTCTAACGAAATGTCCACAAAATTATAAGGTATTTTCCGACATTCACTCCTGCGATTAGAGTTGTGGCAATAAAATTAGCATGAATCTGAATATTTCGTCCGCATGGTAGTAGACCTTTAGTAGACCAATTATGGGTACACGTTCGAGGCGAATGTGGGTAAATTTGTTTTCAAAGAACCAGTTTTGCTATCGGGTTGTTCGGAAAATTGTTCGGTTTTTAAAAGAGATTTATTTACAAATTTATGTAAAAGAAAACAATTATTTTAATCTATTATATAATCTATCCCTTTTGTAGTAACTTCTTCCCAACTCTTTGAGGGTTTTCTAATTCCTCTCTCATAAAACTCGCGTAGTTTTTCTGAAAAAAGCGTTTAATTCGATTTTTCACTTTCCCGTCGTTACGGAAATTCAAATCTATCAAGTGGCTACTCAGACTGCGAAATAGGTGATAGTCGGAGTCCTGGGAGTACGGTGGGTGAGGTAAAACTTCCCAGCCAAGCTCTGGCGGTTTCTGACGGGTCCGCCAAGCAGTGTAAAGGCGGGCGTTGTCATGATGGAAGATGTCGTCTCATCGATTGATAAGCCTCGGCCGTTTTTATTCCAACGCTACTTTCAATTTATTTAATAGTGCGATATAGTAGTCCGTATTCATCGTTTAATTTATCCGGATTAAAGGACAAATCTAAAAGGAATAATTTCTTGACATCCGACCAAATCTACAACATTACTTTCATGGGGTGAAGGCCCGCTTTAGACGTGAATTAATGAGGTTCATTTGGTTTCCCCCATGATGTTTTTCGCGTTACATTGTTGTAGACTTTCCATTTTTCATACCTTGTATTGAGGTTCTTCAGAAATGGTGTGTTGTTATTTCATATCCATAGGTTATCGGAGACGTCAACCCGATTCTGGCGGTTGGCCTTCGTGAGAGAGTGCGGTGCCCACACATCGAGGTTGCTCGCAAATTCGAGCTCTTTTATGACCCCGTAAACGGTTGAGACTGATTTTTTAATTATTTCAGTTATTTCACTAACTGTTGCAAGGGGATTAACAATAATTACATCTATCACCTCGTCGGAAACAATTTTTTTTTGGTCGTCCTGATATGGGAGAAGTCGCCCGTAGAAAATATTTTAAACCATTTCTGACAAGCTCTTTCATTTGGTCTGTTTTGTTCACAAACAGGCTTTAATTTTTGTCTGCCTTCAGCAGCCGTTCTTCCTTTTCGGAAAACAAACAGCATAATATGCCTAAAATGCTTAAAACTTTTTTTTAACGCTATAACCATTCACGACTAGAATGGGAACACAAGTAAACAATAGTAAACAGTTTAGAGACGGGGTGGGAGGAAGTTAAAATAGTGTTTGAAGGAACTCTACGTCATGAGAAGTGACGTATGGTAAACTAACCAATTAACCGAATGAACTTACCGAACAACCCGATACTTTTTTGTAAAAATTTGACATTCATGATATATTTCAATAAACATGTGTCATGGACTGTATATAAATTGACGTAGATCCTTGTTCAGCGATGACCAAAGAGGGTATGGAGGGCATGGATTGCGGTAAATTGGTTGAAATTGGTTAGAAAATGTTTGAAAAGTTACATACTATTACATCACATCGACATTTGTGTGTTATTCCCAACAAAAGAATTAGAATGAAACTTTTTTTAAATCAATAACATAATAAGACTTCTTGAATTTTTTTTTTGTCCCTATAATATAATGGGGATATTTTAAGATTTACCATTTTAAGATTATATCTAATTTCACAGAAATGTTAGGCATTAAAAGCACAGTAATCTATATTTCAACATAGTTTAAGGAAAAGGTACTCATAAGATAAAAACTGGAGATGGTCTGTATTTCACTTTCATCAAAATGAGATTTAATTTTTTTATAGTAATTTTAGAAGCGTAAACGAGATGTTTCCTTTCCCTGATATTCTATACTCCCTATTCTAGTTTCCTTTCTATCCAACTTTTTAATTCATTAAATTTCAATTCTATTAATCAAAGTGAAGTGAAAGTGAAATGCAGAACACCTTTAGAAATAAATGCTTTTTATTTCGATCGAGTGTGTGATTGTGAAAGCACTACAATCTCCCACCACCGCATGTCCTTGGGTTTGTGCGTGTTGAACTGGTCATTGTGCGTAATCAATGAACTCGCATGTTGTCACTGCATATATTTCTGATTGTGGTAATTTCAGGTCATTTATTATATTTTTACATTTCATTTCCAGTTCTGTTTTTTTTTTTCTCCTTAAGCCATCTTCCCCTACCTATTCTGCCAAGCAACCACATTTACGGGGTGTGGTATTTGGTAATTTGTCTGAAAGTGGGGTGGTTTCTTTCTCTTGTTGTTGGACTTTATCACGCACAAGGAAAGTGAAACGCTCAAAGGCACTCACACTTAAGGTGTGAGTGAGTGAGTGAGTGGTAAGTGGTTATAGTGGGCTGTTATGCCATAATCCTAGCAATTTGTTAGGATTTCTTTTTGGGGGTTTCGGAGAATATTAATTAAAAGAAACTTGATATTGAAATCCGATATTTTTTCCGTTCTATAAATCCAGAATGGAAATGAAATTATCAGACAAAAATGCTGGTGAAGTATTTACAATGGGAACTCAAAATGGTGGTGATGTGAAGTTAGTGCGCACATGTGTTCGCCTTATGGCGATAGTATGATAACACTGGGCGATGATGATGGCGACGCCAGTGATAGTGGTGGGTTGGCGCTGCACAACACACACACATCAAATAAGGTTGAATACAAAAACGGAAACCCTACAATAACATGGCACTGTATGTACGTATGTCGATTTTTGGAACATCCATAAATCATTTGAAATACAACAGAAAATGGAGCATGTTTCGGTTTTAAGTTTTTGTTTTGTCGCATTCACATTTACGGCTTGAAATCCCAACAATGAAATTATGAAATGTAAAGAGAATCAAAAAAAAAATCGATATTCAGCAAAGCATAGAGTGCACTTCAAGGCAAATAATCAAACTTTAAATTCAAAGTTAAATTACATAAAATGGAATTAAAAATGAAAATAGCTTTTAACGCAACTCTTAAAAAGTATAAATTGAAAAGGTCAAATAACTCCCGCAGCTGCTTATACGTTTTGTATAATTGTATTTTGTTCACTTTGCGCTACGTAATTTGGTAAGTTAAATGCGCGCAATTCAACTCCGTATTCCTCACGCACACACACATACACACGCACGAACACAGACGTAGTTCAACATTTCCTCAGAGACCCAACATAATGTGAACACTTGCAGCATGATTACTTGACCGGTCGCTCGGTGGTATTCAACTGAGTTTGATCAGCGTGAGGCGGCCCCTGAAGACCATTCAAAACAAATATTGTCGGCGCGGCAGACGCGTGCAATTCACGCGGACTTGGTGTTGTTTCGAACGATGGTGCCGGTGGTGTTGTCCAGTCCAATTTTTGCATTATTTATGCAACTGTTACAAATTCCGTCCCAGCAGCATTCCCTAGTGGTTTGGTATGCAAAGCAAAAACAGCTCGAAAAAGGAGTAAATTATATTAAGGGAACTCACACAAATGTGGCATTTAAGCACAAATGCGTACACTCTTCTATACTAGTTATTCTATATACCTGTGTCTACAAGTTACTGCCACACCGCTGTGAAATATTGTTATTAAATATATCATTTGAAACATGCGAGCTTACATTTCTACAGCGAATATGTGGAATACCACTAATACACCTGTTCCATTCATTCTTTAGATTTTAATTTCACAGTGAGGCAATGTCATCAAATATGGATAATTTGAACAAAGTGAACGAAAATCTGAGGTGACAATGAAAGTAAATTTATAAGCAATAAATTCATTAAAGAGTCAATGTAATATTCGAATGACTTATAGCGAACTTTGTACTTTTAGAATCACTCAAAGGTGCTGCTTTATTATTCCTCATATTAACTTGAAGTTACATCATTTGGACGCGGCTGACTCAAAAAAGGGTACTTCATATTCTTTCCAGGGGCCCAAGAAAATTCGTTATATGTTTATAAAAAAATCATGTAATAAACTTATGTACTTATGTACTGCTCCTCATTAATTGAAATAATAGCAACACTTTTTTCTAAAAGAAGATATATAAAGAATGATTTATTAATCGTAGTTTTTTTTATAAATCGAATAAAACAATCAAATTTTCATCAAACTCGTATATTAAAATTTTTATTGGAATCGATAAATTGGTCTTTGCCATTTAATTTTTAAAGATAATTTCATGTAAATGTTGTCCGCGGCTCCGTCTCAAAATGTCCATTCTGAAGGTCCAATTTTTCGTCACTTTTTCGGGCATTTCGGCCTGCATTCCACGAATAACGCGTGCTATATTATCTTGTAAGGCTTCAATAGTGTTCGGCTTGCCCACATAGAAAAACGACTTGACATAACCCCACAAGAAATAATAAGGAGGCATTAAATCGCAAGATTTTGGAGGCCAACTCACAGGACCAAATCGAGAGATAAGCTGCTCACCAAATTCATCCCTCAACATACCCATTGTTTCACAAGCAGTGTGGCATGTTGCACCGTCCTGATGAAATCACATCTCATCAAAGTTCAACTCAGCAAATTGGAGCAAAAAAAAATCCTAGTGGTTGAGTAACACATGCCTAATCACTGAGATTGGCGACGAATTGACATTTCACGATCGTCATTATTACTGGTCGCTACGGCTGCAATATTTTCTTCGGTACGCACTCTACGCATGCGAGTCGACAGTTTCATGTTCAACGAAGTAAATTTGATGCGAAATTTGGAGATAACAGCACGAATTGTTGATTCAGCAGGTCGATTATGATGACCATAAAATGGTATCAAACGATGCACATTTGTCACAGAGCACGAATTTTGAGAATAAATTTCAAAGATTTGCAATCGTTGCTCGTTCGTTAGTTCTTCCATGATGAAATGGCAGAGTACTGTACACTTTTTACTTTGACAGATAACGTTTGGACACCATTGCCAACCAGTGCTGCCAACCTGAAAAACTTAGATCTTAAAGAATCATCCTATATTATAATATTCCCTAAGGCTGAGGGGTTCTGCAGCTCTTTACAGTCCTTACCATTAGGGCGACTGGTAAGCAATGTACGCCACATACTCATATCGATACTTGAAACAATTCTGTAAATAGAATACATGTTGTTCACAATCAGCAATTGTGTATGAAGAAGGTTATATTCTCGAGTTCTGAAACCAACTGCAAAAACAAGAGATTTCCATATTGCCAACAATGAGCGTGTTCGGGGAGGAACCAAAAAACTTATATAATTCTTTAAGAAACTGCCTAATTGTGAATTGTGAATTGTGAAGGCAACTGTTGAAAACAAATAAACAGTAAGATATTTAGCAAAAAAGTAAAAATATTTCTGTTTTTATTTGAAAAGTTGAATGATTTATTGATGAACAAAAGGTATTTTTTAACATGCCCACCTAACTGCGCTTTCAACGTTTTAAACACAGTGGAAAGAAAATATCACAAAAGGTGGAAGGGACATAGCAGGAAAGACTCGCCTGCACAATTTGTTAATCCACCTCTAAAAAAACGGGCACTTTTCAGAAAATGTTACTACTTACTCATTAACAAAAAGCAATATATGGGGTAGTTGCAGGCACGGGAAAAAAGTCAAACCAAATTTTGGGTGCAAACTAAATTTGGGCTTGGATATTAAAAAATGTTAAAAAGTTCATATTTTCACTGGAAAAACAAAAATATTCAATATATCATATATAAGAAGAGAACGTCTTCGATGGGCATGTTTAGCCAGAGATATGCTGAAATATCATTCACTACATTTATAACCCGCAAGTGTGAGATATGAGAAAAATTTGGTCATTAAGAAAAAGCTTGTTTCTACAAGTCTCAAATTCACCTTAAGAAAAATGGGTCTTTTATATCATTTCTCTGAGATTTGACCGCTTATTTGTTATTTATTTGGTGTTTAACAGATTCGAAATGGAAACAAATTCAACACTTCAATAGAATGTCTAAAATATCCACAGATTTCACAAGATAATTTGAATTATTAGGCCATTCCAGACGTACCCGTTTATCAGATGGCAAGTCTATATACCGTCCATGGTACTGTGCAATAAGATAAGGATTGCCCATACATATTCTAAGTCCAACCCTGGAAAATGATGTCTTTCCCGATATTTTTCTAAACATTTTAACATTTATCTATCAATTAAACTACCTATAATATAAGGGCGGGATTGATTATTACGAGAAGAAACCATCCCATTCAAACTCTTTTGTTGGCATCATTCGCATTGTTGTTGCAGTTATTGAAAACTAAGTACAAAAAAAGTATTTTATTGGAGTGACGAGTTAGGTTGATATATAGGTTGATATTTTAAGATTTAAGTTTTCCAGGTTGGCAGCATTGGTTGGTAATGGCGTCCAAACGTCATCTGTCAAACTGAAAAGTGTACAGTATACTCTGCCATTTCATCATGGAAGGACTAACAAACGAGCAACGATTGCAAATCGTTGAAATTCATTATCAAAATTCGTGCTCTGTGACAAATGTGCATCGTTTGATAATCGTCATAATCGACCTGCTGAATCAACAATTTGTGCTGTTATCTCCAAATTTCGTACCAAATTTACTTTGTTGGACATAAAACCATCGACTCGAAGAAAATATTGCAGCCGTAGCGACCAGTGCTAATGACGATCGTGAAATGTCAATTCGTCGCCAATCTCAGCGATTGGGCATGTGCTACTCAACCACAAGGAATTTTTTATTGCCCCAATTGGCTGAGTTGAACTTGGTTGAGATGTGGTTTCATCATGACAGTGCAACATGCCACACTGCTCGTGAAACAATGGGTATGTTGAGGGATGAATTTGGTGAGCAGCTTATCTCTCGATTTGGCCCTGTGAGTTGGCCCCCAAGATCTTGCGATTTAACGCCTTTTGATTATTTCTTGTGGGGTTATGTCAAGTCGTTTATCTATGTGGACAAGCCGAACACTATTTAAGTCTTACAAGATAATATAGCACGCGTTATTCGTCGAATGCAGGCCGAAATGCTTGAAAAAGTGACAAAAAGTTTGATATCCGAATGGACTTTTTGAGACGGAGCCGCGGACAACATTTACATGAAATTATCTTTAAAAATTAAATGGCAGAGGCCAATTTATCGATTCCACTAAAAAATTTTAATATATGATGCAAATGTGAGTGTGTTATTCGATTCTTAAAACAACTACGATTAAAAAATCACCCTACATTAATTGAGAGAAGAGAATATTTTTGCTTATCGTACGACGACGTGATACACCGTCCATCATACTGAGAATCGTTATCTATGATGGTGAGCATACAAGCTTCGGTCCGGAACAGCTTTTGACATCTGTTTCACTTTGAACTTCTTATCTTATTTCCATTATGCTTGATGTTCCTACAAAATAATCATTTCAAACTATAACTGCTGCTTCCTGCTGTCGAAAATAATTGACTACGTAGATTATTGTTCATGTTCAGCAATTAAAAAATGAGGCAAATGACGATCAATTGATGAATTTTAGTTGGTCAAAAATATTGATCTGTTTGGACCGATGGGTGAGAGCTTTTTTCTTCATATTGGTGAAAAGCCTGAGCGTAAGGTAAAATTTTGTTTAACCAAAGACTTCGCCAAAAATGTGGTTATGCTCTATTCTGAAACAATTATTATCCATCCTACATAATCGCAATTAACTATAAATTTTTCCAAAAAGAAAATGACCCTGAAAAAAAATTAAATGACGTCTGTCGTATTATGTTTATCATAGTTTGCCTATCGATGATTATCGATATTTTTTGATGCAACAGCCGATCATTTTTAAGTTTGCGCATTAGCAAACAACGACCATGTGTGAAGTTGTCAGACCAGTGAAATACGGTGTTCTATACACAGTTGTTCTAAATGATCTAAAACGCATATTTCAAGATATTAAAAAATATTAATAAGTTTAGATATTCACTGGAAGAACAGAAATATTCAGCATATCATATATAAGAAGAGAACGTTTCCGATGGGCCTGTTTAGCTAGAGATGTGCTGATATATCATTCACTACTTTTACTGGAGAACGTTGCAGGAAAGCATACCATCAAAGTAGTTAAACTTTATTATCGTTATATCCCTGGGACTACTACTACCTGGGACTGGAACTACTATTATAACTTTCAATTTCCGATAAATGAGTAACAGACTGAGGGTGAAAATATGAAAATCTCTCAAATTGGCGTTAATTTTTATTTCAGATCTAATATTTCTCAAACATCTTCTAAGGCCATGTAATGACAGTACCAGAAACTCATAAAAAAGAAAATGATTCATAAGTTGACTCTCGGGCTATATTTTATGTTACATTAGCTTGTTAACATCACGTATCGTCCACATCCATAATCGAAATTTAAGAACAAAAAGATGCTTTACAACCATCAAAGAGAAAGTAGTAAAAGGTAAGCTTTCAAAATGTAACTCAACATTTTGATCTCGGTCTGGATAGATTATACTTCAGTAAACAATATCACTGTTTCCCCCTTTTACAAACTTGCTATGTAAACTTTTTTAATTTTTATATTTCACACATAATTCCGACCCACAGTGCTATCCCACTTAAATGTACCGAGATCACATATTCACCAAATACTACTTGAGACTGCATTTCTGGAAATGCATTTCAACCGAAACTGAGTCCACGGGGCAAATAAGTAAAGTGCAATCCAACACATGAACAAACAAAAGGTAAGTGCAAAAAAAAAAAGCAAAATTTAATGAAAACTCCAGCCGTGTTGACACCACCGGGGCAGAGCTTAAGGGTTTGAGGTTAAATGGGCCACCACAAACAGCAGTGAAAGCATTAAAAACCCAAATCTCACAACACTGCCACTGGATAAATCTCAATGTTGTGGCAGTAACGACGGATCCAAAAGAAAGGGCAAACACACCCACTGCCCCAACTCTTGAATTACATGGCCACCTACACTATGGGAGTTGATGGTAAGCAACGATGGAGGGAAAAGCGTGCTATGTCGCTGCTGTGATGGTCACACAAATGCTCGTCCCTCCACTTGAAACGCGTGCGCATAAATAATAAAATAGCAAATAATGTTGCTACTGTGTGTATAAATAAAAATTGCATGGCGATATTCGCACACAATATAGATTCTCTGTTATTCTGACTTTTCCGCCGTCCTCGCTAGACAAGTGACCCGAATGTACAGATTTATATGAAAAGTGAGAAATAACAGCAACAAATGCAATATGGGATGATGCATACAATTTGGCCAAGAAAAGATATGTACTGCATTTATGTCTTCATATATCGAAAAAAAAAATTGTAGTACATTTCATAATTGGTTTCGCATTCCGGGAACTTTTACATGTTATTCTTATTTGTATGGAGTTCTATCCTCTAATATCGTCGACAAAACTGAGATGCATTTTTAAGAATCTCCAGAAATCGCCTCAGGTTTATAATTATTGTTCACAAATTTGGATAACGTTTATCAAATAATAGAGACTCAAATTCTTTCCTCATTTAGAAAATCTTTTAAGCAACTGTCAAAAACAAGGCTGTCATTACCTGATGCCGAATTTATTTTACAATTTTTATATTTTGCAGATCGGGACAGCATTATGATTCCAGCAACTATTAAAACAAAAAAAGAAGGAATCTCATCCTCTACCTCCATGGAAATACTGTTAATAAGCCTTTACAGATGTTAACAGAGAACCACAATTTTTCAACTAAAATAACGTCATACTTTGTTTCACATTACAAAACTATCTCAAGAGGTGAAAAGGCACAAAGTTAGACAGACGACATAAACTTCTTCCGCGTCGAAACCTGTGTATTATGGCATAGAAGGAGTAGCGACTCATCGTTGGATAATATATCGATTTGTGATTTTTTTCCAGTGGAAAGTTAATGTTTTGATAGGGCCATACCTTGCTAATGTATATGAATTAGAGTTGTTCTTTTCCGCATCCATCGAATGCTACTCTATACTACTGCAATTAATGACCAAAAAAAGCGAATTCCCTTGCTTTGTGCGAATGGTAGATGGGAGAGCTTTTTACATTCAGAGAGCTAGCACACATTCTGTATTTAGACTCCCTGAAAGAGCGGGACTTAGAGTTTTATGACGATTCTGATCGTCACTTTCAAAAGCATTACTTAGACTTACCGATTGCTTTACTACGCGAAAAGCTCGTCAGATACATCGAGATGATGTATCATCGAGCCGCACAAGGAAGATGACTGTATCTCGGTTAAAACTAACTATCATATGAGTGATAGTCGTGTGTACTAACCAAGGTCAGTCATACCCAGCAAAAAAGTGCATGCGAAGAAGGAAATATTCATCACAACTTGTGACGGAAAAGTGCTAAAAAATTGCGTAATCACCAATGAAATTAACATGGGGTTGCCATAGGAGGGAGGCACTGCCTCTTCCCTATACATATATTCACGAGTGATGTAGGTGTAATGAAAATTTAAATCCTTGTTTATAAATTTTTTTATTTAAAAGAAATGCTTATTATTGTATTGTTGTATTATTTTTATTATGAAAAAAATCTAATGGACTGAATTAGAGGGGCGACTAATATTTTGTACTGTTGAAGCTTATGTACTCATACGCTTTATTTGATCTCTGAATATTTGTAATTTGTAATTTTTACAAATAGGATGACTAACTTGTCGATAATCATATAAAAAAGGGTAAATTAATGTTTTCGCAAACATAGACGAAAATAAAACCAACGATTCTAATACTTAACTGTGGTGGTTTTGGAAGTGGTTCAAAACTGTTTCGCAGGAAGTGATAAATATGCATGGCATGCAGTGGTAAAAACGTAACTCTTTTTAAAAGCTTCTACCATGTTTCTTTTGCTGGGTAGTAATAACTGGTAGAAATATTAGAAAAATTTGGAAATTTCTAAAAACCGCATTAGATTTGTGTATGATGAAGTTTTTTTTACAGAAATATTTCGATCTAATAGTTGGGCTTGCGAGTCCAGTCGTCAAGGACTATATTGCTCCTTAATATTGCATAATTGGGTGTGCTAAAAACGACTCTTCTCATACATGATATGTAGACTTTTCTTTCTTTTCGGTGATAATAAATAATTTTTCATATTTTACAGAATCTAAGATCTTAAAAATATTATGAACAGAAATAACGCTTTACGGTGTCTCTACAGTAATATCAAAATTAAAAACTAATTAATGATTAAATTGTTCAGTTAAAAAAGAAAAAAACCTTGAAAATTAAGACAATTTCCAAGCTGGATTGATTCAGTTGCATGGGCAAAATATTTCCTTCCTAATCGATCGATTTTAGCTATGTGTGGTCTATAGTGTAAAAGACGTCGGCCGTAACAATCGATAGCCGGAAAAATACGCTTATCAGAAACATACGTTATACGTCGGATTAGCCTTTTTTAGTCCAGTAAAATGGGGTATTTTTTCAGTGGCTTTCAATAACCACTCTCACAATTAAGGCAGTTAATTAAGAAAGCGTATGAGGTGAAATCACCCTTTTAAATATAGCATTCAATACTGTAAATTAACGACTAAACGTCAAAATTTTTCAAAAAAAAAAAAAAAAAAAAAATGAAAAACTTAATATTTCTACAGATAGGTTCAGTCCTAGTATGGACAATTTTTCCCCCAATACGTCGATTTTGCCTAGTTTCGAACTGAAAACGACCAACGATTATGATACACTTTTGTGTAAAATTGCAGCTTCTCAGCTCAAGCTTTCCGTGGTTTTGACTGGTATGCAAATGTATGAACAAAACGGATATGCTTAGATCAGCCTATATTCTTACGACAATTTTTTCACATTGTTCTACGACAATTTCTGCAAAACTCGTGTATTGTTAAATTCATCATTTGGAAGTAAGTCTTTGGGAGTATTTTTATTATTGGCTAGTTAAAAGATGTTGAAAATAGTCCACAAAAGAATAATGCATTCTTACGACATGGCCATGTAAAATGCAATGGCTATAATCCAGTTTTCCATTACTTCCTATGCATTGTTTGTACGACTTTTTATAACTTGGGAAGCATTTTAATTGCCCAAAAAAGTGTTTCCTTCCTATAACCAAGTCATGCAAAACTCAATACTATTAATCACTACTTCCAGGTTATTATTTTTCCTCCTTTTTCTCTGTTCTCTCTAGAAACATTTTAATTTCTGGATTGCTATCAAGTACTAAAGAAGCATCTTAAAAAACGGGTTGTCTCCTAAAACAAACCCTTGGAAAATTCAATAATGTTGCTAAGATTCTGAATAACTTCCAAATTATTATTTGTAATTCTTTTTTTACATCTTTGGAAGCATTTTAGTTGCTGGGTGTATTCAACAGCTGCAAAATAATAAAACAGCGTCGTAAAAAGTGCTCCCTTCGTATGACAATGCAAAATTCTTTGGTGTTGATACAATTTTCCATTATTTCCGGTTGATCATTTGTGCTTCTTTTTTACATCTTCGGAAGCAATTTGTTGCTGACTATGTTAAACGCATTGCACTCAAAATTTATTTCTTTTAAGATGTATTAAAACCAGATATAATAGATCTCCAAAATGGCTTATCTTTTCTTGTTTGGTGTGTACTTTTCAGAGAACAAAGTTGGCGGCAAAACTGCAGTAAAAATGAAGAGATTTTTATCGGCGATTCTCATTGATTTCATGGCAAATAAATCGCTCATTTTCGCTTAATTGGAAAATTATGGCTGCATAGTAAAATAAGCTTGCAATCCCGCAGCGAGAGTGTGAGTAGAAGTACGAGTATGTATATGAACCTATATGAAAATATGAACATGTGTACACAGGATCTATATAGCTGTCCTACTGCATCTACATACATAGCAAGCTGAAGCCGTTCGGTCTGAAGTGCATCTTTTACATACATTAACATATGCAAACGGACAATCATACATACCTACATTAATAACATACATAGTGTGATATGTACGAATACATGCATTAATGAAATGTTTACTTTAGCATGTACTTGCCTTGCCTATATAGAGTACATTTGTGTACATCTGTACATTTTGTATGAATGAATCTGTAGGAAAATTTATGTTTTTTTGCGACTCTGTTTTTATTAAACTCTGTGTGTGCAACTGCATAAATTTTTCTGGTGGAGAAGTGAAAAAAGTGGGAACGAAATAATGTGAAATGTGTTAACTACAAAAATTACACTTTGTTAAAAAGCAAAATGAATGCATAAATTGACACGGGGATTGAGCGAGCGAGCGTACGTAATGGCTGAGAGACGGACTAATGAAGCGGCAGATGGAGCAGCATGAGGTCAGCATTAAGATAGTAAATGATAAAATTTGTAAAGATAAATGTTATTATTATATGCATAAATAAGGGGGTCATTATTATTAAAAAAAAAAACTTTTTAGAGTAATGTCAATTATAAAATATTCTGACTATTTGGAGGAGAAATATGCAAATTGTAGTCAACGATGTAAAATCTTAGAGTATCGGAAATTTTAGGGTTTAGAGTCCATTTTTAACCAAGCATTGTTTTTCAATTAGCTGGATTATTATTGCATTACCAATACAGGATCATATTTGAAAAAGCAGTTAACTTTGTATAAATTCTTTACCTTTTTCGAGGTCAAAACTGCCATGATATCTCAACTTATATAGTATTATTGACGTTTTAGCAGAACGATTGCATAGAATACCACACAGACCTCTCGAAACATCATAATGCTAGGACCTTGCCGTTATGTACGGTATAAAATGTCATTTAAATGACCGCCTCTGGATTGGTTGCAGCAGAGGACCATTTTGAGGTAGTTTTCGACCACTTTTTCGCACATTTCGGGCGGTATCTCGGCGATAATTTTGAAGATTATCAGCGTAGATACGTCAAATCTAACGGCGTCAAATGTCATGATCTTAGTGGCCAATTGACGTCGCCAAAACGTGAAATTACACTTACTGGAAACTTCTCATGCAATAGAGTCAAAATTGGTCGTAATGTATGGCTCGTGGCACCGTGTTATTGAAACCACATATCGTCCAGTTTATAATCTTCAGTTGCAGACCAAAAAGTATGTTATCATACCACCATAGCACTCTGAATTGACGGTGACTTCATTTTCGAAAAAATACGGCCCGATGACACCTCCAGACCATAATTCGCACAGTCGCTTTTTCCGGATACAATGGCTTTACCACGTTCACTTTTGGGTTCTCTCAGCCCATATGCGACAATTTTGTTTGTTGACGTAACCACCGAGTGAGAAATGAGCATCGTCGCTCAAGAACATTTTGTTCGAAAAATCAGCATTGAAAGGCTGTTGCTGTAGCACCCAATCAGCGTATCTACGGCATTATAAATAGCCAACAGGCTTTAATTGTTGCGTGAGTTGAATTCTATAGGGATGGAGGAGCAAATACAAAAGCAGAATACACCATAATAACTCGTAAACTATGCCCAATTGCTGAGAACGCCATTTAATCAACAAATTCGGATTATCCGCTACTATTTTACTAACAAAAACGATATTTTCGGCAGAGCGTACATTGCGATAATGCACAGGCCTGACCACACCTGTAACCCTTTCTTTCCCTTGAAAAAGCGTTCACGTTTAAATCACCAATTTTGTAGTAAGTTTCAACTATTTTTACTCGTTCTTCGGTTGTTAAACGATTCATGTTATCATAAGAATATTTGAAAGAATTCAATAAGTTATCTTTAATAAAAAAAAATTAACGTGATGTTTCAAGTTCCCGGAGTTTCTCGTGTATCACTATCGATGCCTGTGGCCTGGCGCTGTATTGGTCGTATAGAGTATGCCGCTGTTGGCCATAGTTGGCCGTTTCAAAGGAATTGTTTGTCGACAACCGTACAACAATACAGGCGGAAATTAAGAGTTTGGCTTTTGTGAAGTAGCTCATTGCGAATGATTCCACGCCAATCCTACCAAAAACCAAAAACAGAAACTTCTAACTATGACCGGTTTTCCTTGATGTCCCCAATAGGCTTCAGAAATTGTAACTCAACAGCTGATAGAAATTCCGTCTAAACGGTTTTTTGTTTAACGTTTAGCTCATGAGCCATCGAAATTGTGATGAACGAACTTAACAATTTTCATTATTTTATCGGCATTTTCAATAATTGCCATCCAGATCGAGTTCCATATTTTATATTAAAATTACCTGAACCAAATGATCGAATCCAAAATTGCACATGACTAACTATTACAGTATCAGAGCCACAAACACTATTCACATTTTGAGCCTGTATTGCAGTTTCCTTTTCATCGAAGATAAACTGTAATATATAGCGTATCTTCTCTGTGCTGGTCTCCATCTTTGACGAGCGTTCAAACTATTTTGGGTTAAGCCGGATGCATTAATATAAAAGGGTGTTATGACGATCACAAATATAACTTTGCAACAACAGGAGGAAAATAGTTAAGGCAGCCAAACCGTTACAGTTAGGTGACGTAAACACGTCAGTCTTTGCAAAAAGTAAGTAAGAAATAAAGTGCTACCCATCGCCATATTTTGTGCTCTTCCCTGATTTTAATGAAAATTAAAATCAGTTCTAATTCTATGTTTTCACTTAGAACGAAATTTAAAATAAGAAACAAATAATGCACGGAGCAAATTTTACTATTTTAATTCTTTTCCTTTTTTAGATGCGGTTTTGCTGTCATTGAAATAGAAAAATTTAAATCAGCTAAACTGATAATACCACCTTGCATCGATACATATTGGAGTCAAGTAACCACAAAACTATGAGCATAAAATCGTATCTTTCTAACGCCATCCAGCGCAACTCTATCGTACTCATGCAACGCGAGATGCAAAAGCCATCTATTGCAAAAATAATGGATTATTTGCTATACTTCACAGCCGCTAATAATAATAGCAAACTACAGTGCTAGCTGATAGATATGGAAGATGGCCTTTCCGATTCATATATTTCTGTAGTTTTGAATAATTTTCAAATTAATCCGTCTATGAATACAAACTTTATCATACAGGATTTCAGCCGCACTGGCAATGTTTTTGCTGAACTTAGTAGTATTAGGAAATATATACAGGTCATTGACGCAAATTCAATATAGTTAGTACCTTTATGGCTTAACAAATTTTGATATTTTTTCTTTCAGAACAGTGACTTGATCACTGTGGCACATAAATAATCTTTAAAGAAAAATGTTTTAAGACCACAAACTTATAAAATCTGGAAACTAATTTTGCTTAATAAGTTTACGTTGTGGTCAAAAGCATCAAACGAAGGAAATGTTTAACAAAAATTGAATCACACATTTCCTTATTTAGTTATATTTAGGTTAATAATATGAATTAATATCGATAGCTAAAATATGCAAATGCAAGTGATAATTTTTATTCATTTTTCACAGGCTTCCTATCACCTTCAAACCTGGTGGTTTGCTCTGCAATTCTTGGAATAAACTAAAGAAATTTGCATACTATTTCCTCCCATCCAACGCCATTGTTATCAGGCTGCACAAGCGGTCATTTCATATATAATGTGAAAATTTATGATTCATTTTTTTTAATTGTTAATTGAGTGTTTATTGCATGTAAACAGAAAGCAAAAATAAATGAAAGCTGCAAAAAAAAAATCTGTGAGAATTGATTGTTGCTCGTTGGAGGAATTTTATGATATTGTTAACATCAGCAAATGATACAAATTAATTTAACTATTGGGGCGTATGAGCAAAAGCTGTGGAAAAATGGAGGAGGGCGGAGTAATTGCTGTTCATTGCAAATTGTTGGGGGAAACAAATTAATGAAGAATCAGATCGGATGAGTTTAACAACACACAATAGAAAGAAATCCTTGATTCTCTGAAATTAACAATATTATAGATTGCAGCATAAACGATGCTGATGATGATAGCGGCGTTACAACTTTGGCACAACATTTTTAACTGGCGGATTGGGAAATGACTGTTTTAGTTGGACATGAATTCATTATTTCTTATTTGAAAGTAAATGTAAATATTTTAAGAAACTTTAAGCTTAAGATATGACTTTTTAACAAAACCATGTAAATAAACAATCATTTTACAATTTAATTTTAATTTACATCAATGGCATCTTTGAATATATACATTCTATTAAAGCTCATTTACACATATGGTCAATTTAATAAGTACACCCTTTATTTTTTTTAAAGGCTCGTAGACGAAAATTTATTTAAATTAAAAGAAAAAACAAACACTAATTTCTTTTGTTATAACATTAGAAATGAAACAAATACTAAAACAATAACAAAAAACAAAAATGAAAGTCAGTATTTTTCAAGAAGTAAGAAATTAATCAAAAAACATTGGACAAAAAAATAAGTACATTTAGTTGAAATAAGCAAAAAAGTAAAAAAAATCAAGTTTTTTCTGCTAAATTGGCTGAGTTTCGTTAAAAGTCGGTATATCCACCTTTATTTTCGAATTATTTTGTTGACTCTTTTTGGCATGCTGGCAATATGCTTCTTGCAGGTTTCTACTGGTATTTCATACCAAGTTTTATGAACAAAATTCCATAACTGATCCTTATTTTTAAAAAGATGCTTTCTACTTCTTTATTTAAACTCTCCCCAAAAATTTTCGAATGGATTTAAGTCCGGAGATTGACTTGACCAGTCAAGAAGGGTAACATTATTATCTTTGAACCAATCCTTCACCAACTTAGAAGTATGCTTTGGATCGTTATTCTGCTGGAATGTCCATCTAAGAGACACACTTTCCACAGCATAGTTTTTCACATTGCATTTTCCTAGATGTCTTTGTAGTGGAATCTGGTCAATCGATTAGATGTATCAGACCGACACCATGCCACGAGAAACAACCCCAGACCATAACATTGCCGACAACGTGCTTGACCGTCTTCTTTGTAAAGCGAACATGGAATTCCTTACCATTAGGGCGTCAAACATTCCGGGCACAGTCGTTTCCAAATACATTAATTTTTGTTTCATCGCTTCACAAAATGTTCCGGCATTATTTTTCATCGTCTCCTCCGGACCAATCTAGCCTTTAAATTTTTTTGTCTAAGCAAAGGAACTCTTCTAGCTATCCGCCCTCGTAGATGTGCTTCTTGTAATCTAAGATGAACCGTTCGCTGTGGAATTACATTTAAAATTTCTGTTGAAATCTCTCTTGAAGACACAAACGGGCCCTTCTACGCAAGTGTTACAATACGGATATCTGTTGTTTTTGAAGATTTTTTAGGTGTTCCGCGAATTTCGACGGGCTTTTTAGGCTTTAAAGCATTTTGTACAAAAAAAAGTGACCGATTCACAATTTCTGCTATAGAACGAAGACTTCGGCCACTTTCTCTTACTTTTTTCTCCTCTGGAGAACAATAACTTTTTCGACCCATGGCTGATTTGTTTACTACATATTTTGTTATGAGTAAAGATAAAAAATGGTAAAATAACTAGCCTTTCACAAAAAGACTACATCAGACTGCGAAAATATTAAAGAATTGAGCAATGTATTTATTATTTTGGCCAAATACTGAAATAACACCTAAACAAAACTAACTCACAATAAAAACAACGTGGAAGCCCCAGTTTTGGTTTTACTTGTAAAGGCATTACCGTGATAAAGTTATTTAAATAAAAAAGAATTGCCATGTTTACTTTCCGCTACAGTAACTAAAATTAAACATAAAGCAAAAATAAACAGGTGTACTTATTTTTTCGACCATATGTGTATGTGCTGACGATTTGCAACTCCTGACTTGTGACAATAAGGATCGTATTGATAACTTCCAAAATCACGTAAATAATGAGTTAATAAATATAAGTAATTGGTGTAAAATTAATTTATTCATATAAAACCGTCTTAATCAAAAGCGTTAACTTTCAACTTAATCCCTAACAGGTCTGCTTCATTTACATTAAACGGTTCTAATGTGATAGTGATACCACCATAACAATAGTAGGATTCAATATTGACAATACTCTCAAATTTGAAAGCAATATCAGGCAGATAGCTTTTAAAATTACATTACTCAAATTATATAACATAAATCTGTCTCTTCCGCTAAAAATACGAAATCATGTCGCAAAGGTAATGTTGATGCCACTCATTATTTGTGGGTTAGAATTTTATTGCGAAAAAAGTAGAGGTAGACTAAAGCGATTAAAAATATCCTTTAAGCGTATAATTCGTTTCGTGTATAAATTAAAACACTACGATCATGTTACACCATATACCATTGAGTTTTTTGATGTACATTTGATAACTTTATCATCCTTATAACTTTTTTTTCTACAAAACTATGATATTTGGCACGGACGCTAGTAATGCAGTGAATTTTTTTGGTTTCGTTTTATACTATTTTGGAATTCAATAATTCCATATGAGTACAGAAGATTCTCACTATCCTGCTTTAGATTTAAGAAGCTCTTAATGTCTTGCTTGTAGAAATTTTTTTACTTCACTATGAATTGTTGATGCTGCATATTTTATATCCTATCTCTCTCCATACTATGAATTGTTGATGCTGCATATTTTATATCCTATCTCTCTCCATACTATTGTTATAATAATCATCATCAAAACTTTTTAATAACTGAATTGTAAAATTTCAAACTTGTGTGGCAAAATGTTGGTCTGCGTAATGAATTTGACCGTATGCGGTTTTGTTTTACGATATGAAATAAAATAATAATAAAATAATTTACGCCATAGGATGCGAATGCTTGAATCCTTTGTGATAAACACAATTCTCTCGTTAACCTAATCTATCCGCCACAACGCAGAAAATAAAATACCTTAATATGAGCTTAGCTTTTTCATTTTCTTTGGTGTAATTAATTCGTAAAAATCTTTATTAAATTAAGTCAACTTTCCTTAGCTATTATTATTATTATTATTTGTCCTTAAATAAGCCGAAAAGTACAGGGTGGCGCAATAGAACGTGCATATTTAAAAAATAGATTAAAATATAAATACAAAAGGTATGGTTAAAATAAATCTAAGGCGTTGTAGAGTAATAAATGAGTTTATTTTTTAAAAATAACATCATCTAAATGGTGACCCTCTCTACGACGGTACTCCTCTAACCGCAAACGAAAATTATTGAAAACTTTCTTCAGTAATACTGGTGTAATGGCTGCCATTTCACCACGGATATTCTCCTTGAGCGGAACGATGTTTCTTGGATTATTACTGTAGACTTTGTGTTTGAGGTATCCCCTCAAAAAAAAGCCAAGAGGCGTCAAGTCTGGACTACGTGGGGGACATGGGATATCACCTCTTTTCGAAATCAGTCTGCCAGGGAACATCTGCTTCACCACCGCCATGGAGTCATTTGATGTATGCAAGGTAGCTCCATCTTGTTGGAACCAAGTTCTGGAATTCACTATTCTTGAACTTTCAATTTCTGGAGCCAAATATCCGTCCAACATCTCAACATAGCGTTCCGTATTAACCGCATTTTCGAAGAAAAAAGGTCCAATTATTCCTCTGCCAGAGATTGCTGCCCATACTGTCACTTTAGGACTATGCAATGGTTTCTGGCGTTTGATTTTGGGATTTTTACTGTTCCAGTAACGACAATTTTGACGGTTTACGAACCCATTCATAAGGAAATGAGCCTCGTCAGAGAAAAGGATATTGTCAAAATTGGAAAATCGATTAAGCATTTCATTAGCAAATGCGAGCCTTGCTATGAAGTCAGACTCTTTCAATTCTTGTGTTAATTGCAGCTTATATGGATGCAGTTTAAGATCCAATGTTAAAATTCGTTGCAAACTTCGTCGCGATAATTGTAAGACAGACGATCTCTTGCGAGTCGACATTTGTGGATTTCCTCGTACTGACTCCATAACTCTCTCAACATTGTCTTCGGTCCTAGATGTCCTTGGGAGACCATTTGCTTGTGGTTTAAGTGTTGAGCCGGTCTATTCAAAACGCTTTACCCATATTTTAATTAAATTAGCACTCGGAGTTTCACTAATTCGCCGTAGTCCATATTCAGCACAATATAGTCGCCTAGCAGCAATATATGAACGAGAGTTCTCGTAAAATGAGCGCACGCAAAATGCGCGACGCTTCCCGTCGAAGTGATTCATAGCGACTAAAACTCCATGAACCCGCCAACCCAACGATGTATGCGCCCTCCCGCCGGCGCCTTTTCTACCCCGCAAAAAAAGATGATGCAATATGCACGTTCTATTGCGCTACCCTGTATTTTATGAAAATTTTGATTTTATTTTAATTTAAAAGATGCAAAATAACCGCATGTGTATGATTTCTTAAGCAAATCCTTTATGTTATGTTCAGGATAATAATGATGCAGTTACAACTTCTTTTATCTACAAAAGAAAATTTTAGACAATAACAAATAAAGCTCCAATTAAATAAGTATATGTAAAATTATAACAAATAAAATAAACACATATAACCAAACAACATTGTTTTTGTCTCTACTTATGGCATAACAACGATATAGAAATCGAAACAGCAAAAAAAAAACGCCAAAAAAAAAAAAACGTAACGCGATTGTAACTAGCGCCAGGGCCACCAACGCCACCGCCACCACATGTCATTCATTGCTTCGTTCCTTCCTTCCCCCATCGCTCCCCTTGGAATATAAACACATTTCCATAAGAGTCTAAATCATTTTTGTGCTCAAATGCTCAAAACAACTGAACAAGAACAAACGATATTTCCCACATAAATTCACACTTTTTACCAACAATTTGCATGTAATCTACATATATAGATATGTGATTATAAATGTAGGTAAATACATACGAGCATAGATACATATATTTATACACTTTAGAGCTGTGTATGTCAATACATTTGAATTTACGCGGATTGTTTAGAGCTCTGGAGTTTTGAAAGGAGCTCCTACAAAGTAGTATGCATGGATACCATATATGAATTCTGAAGAAAAAAATAACAGTCAATTTTCACAAAAACGAAAAATGTTTATAATAATCAAACACGAAGTTGTGATGGAAGGCTCATACCAAAATATGACGTTTGCTATAGCCACGCTCAGTTTATTAGGCTGGCAATTGGGCTGCAACAGATAAGCCTCTGTTAATAATATAATGTATTGACAATAAGGATTCGATTTTAGGGAATTAACTCATAACAAAGAACCTTTAATATTTGGGCAAATTAAATTGTTATTCCTCTACAATTTATCTAAATATCTACTATGCAGATATATCATTTAACGGCAGCAGTCCATACTCCATAGTCCATATATCAGTGGACAACCATATGCCATATAAATTTTTGTAGAGCTGTTTGTTAATAACGGCATGAGAAATATCCGCATTCAACAAGATGGTAATATGCGTCTTACTTCCTTTAAAATAGGGTTATTTGAAAGCAGTCGATTTCCAAGACATTAATTGTATAAACACTTTGTTTGGGGGCCGTCAAAGTGAACACTTATTTATGCAGAAAAGCTATCCCAGCCTTTCGGAAAGCATTCCTGCGCCCGTAAACGACATCTATTCGCTTGTATGCGAATTAAAGTGGCATTTAAGAATAGTTGTCTCCAACACAAAACTAAAATTTTGGGAATATCCGATGCACGCAAGGGTATTTGAAGTCAAAACCTGAAGAAAATCCAATAAGGACTTCAAATTTGTTAACAGAATTATAGAATTTATAAGGGTAGGCAACATAACAATGACCATAATGCAATCGAAGATCTTTATTATCTCTCTGAGCTGAAAATAAATATTCATACGAGAAAATAACTAACTAATCGTGCTACAATAAGAAAACAAATAATAATACAAATGCAAATACAAATAAGAAAAAAAAAAGATTTACACCAAAACTTTCTATAAATGATACAAATATGAGCGTACATTTTGATGGTAACGTGATAGAAGAATCAGAAAGTGTGCGTTATTTAGGAGTGTGTCTTAACTATAATCTGTCGTGGGATGAACACATCATGGACCTGAAGTCCAAAATATCGTCAGGATCTAGAATTTTGTACAAATTTAAGAACAAATTAAATGTAATGCTAAAGCATTACATCACTTATATTAGTCTCTGATACATTCTCATCTGACATATATTGCTTTCGTGTATGCATGCAAGTCCACCACCTGTCTAAAAGCTCTACAATCGGCACAGAATAAATCTTTAAAAACTGTTTTTAATCTAACTATGAGATTCAGTACAACTTCTTTGTATAAAGATTATGCCACAAATGTCTTACCTGTTAAGGGATTATACAAATAACAACTTCTGCTCTATGTTCATAAATCAATAACTGGAATTGGAGTCTTTACAACATCCTTTCATAGAAATATATCATATACCCAAAGATCAACCCGTCAAGCAATGCATTCAAATGTTGTATTTTTTTCGGTTAGAGTTGACCAAGCAACGTGTTACATTTGCTGGGCCATTTGAATACAATCAATTGCCAGTATACTTGAAAGAAACTTCATTTTTATCAGCTTTTAAAACCCAATTAAAAAATACAATTTGGAAATGCTTCTAACATATTTTTTTTTATCTCTCCTATTATTAAATATTTTAATGTTAATATTTGTTGTTGGTATTACATGAATGGTTTCAGTTGGCTATTAGCCTCTATAAAGCTAATCTCGCGCTGAGGCAATAGTATAAAAAATTATAGTTATCTTATTAAACTGTAATAAAAAATTTATTAAAAAAAAACCTAAAAATATTCCAAAAGCACATCATTTTGTATTACTCAGTCACCAGTAAAGCTTAACATGGAAGGTATTTCAGTCTACAGATTCGTCGTTTAAGTAATTATTCCGTAGAGCTCCATGGTTGCCAAATGCACATACGATATATCTTGATAAATTCTGAAAAAATAATTTCAGATAGTTCACTATGGTGAGCATATAATATTTAGAATTGTTGTTAATCTCCATCTAGTATGAATAACAGCAAAATGTGAAAAACACCGTAATCGAAATTAAGCCACGACTTTCATCAATACTTCAGACAATATATTTTGCATTTAGTCTTCAATGTCTTTATTTTGGCTGTCATAAAGTTACCAGTATGTCCATATCAAATAACGGCAAAGAAGAAAGTTTGGAGCAATCGAAGTAATCCTACCATAGGGAAAAGGGTAGGTCACCCTACTCTTTTTCGCCATACTTTATTTATTTTGCATTTCACTGACATTTGTGTCCATTGAGGCATACTTGTCTGCCACAAAGTCATACACGATGACTCGTATCTAAAATTATTTATTTATTTGATATATTTTTATGAAAGTTTCTTTCGCCATTTGTTGACGCTGGCGCGTTTTTTTCAGTTTATCGTTTCAATTCGAGTATTGTTTATGATCACAGCAAATTGCTGTTATCATATACAATTTTCGTAACCATTTATTTCTATATGCAAAAGAAGGAAAAGTTTTTTTTTTCGTGGGGGGTTGCCGCAGCGCTTTGCATCCCTGCCTGGTCGCCGAATGTTTTGTTAGCAATTTAGCCAATTTTTTATGCGATTTTTTTCTTTTTTTTTATTTAAGAAAACTGATTTGCATGTCGCTTGAGTTTGTTTGTTTTCAGGCTTGCATACTCAGGTAATAATAACATATGAAGTGTCAAATATGTATGTAAATCTGCGCAAAAAATGCCGAAGGTATATTCAGAGGGTTTGGCGTTTAAATTACCGGCAACAAAATGAACAGCGACAAGAAAAATGGTGACTAAATGTAAATTTCCCTTTTATATTAATAATAACCCACAAGGTTGACTGGGGAAAGAGTCGAGTAATTCAGCTAAATGAAGTGTCCAAGACAAGTTGTTGCAAAGTTTAAATCATAAATTAATGTCATGTTTCCCTGGATTTAATAACATGTTTTTTCATAACATGACCGAAACGAAAAACCGGTACAAACAGTAAACTGTCCTATACATACATACATGCATAATACATACATTTATAAGCCGCAATGAAGTCTCCAACGAAAAAAGGGTTAAAATGTCCACAGTATTTGTCCATGCAAAAGTCCTTTTGAGGTTTCTTTAGTTTTGCTCGCCTTTTAGGCAAGAACAGTGAAAGACTTTATGTTAAACTTAATAATTAATAAATCACGTCAAGGGCGTCAGAAGTTTTTTTCCTAAACTAGAAATTTTCTATAAGGAAAACGCACGAGCCCTGCCTGCAACTCGTAACCATGGCGTGTGCTAAATAAGTTGGTGTGCCAAAATCTACACCACCCACTCCTGATTCTAACAGGTATAGAGGTTTTGATACTGAAAAAGGTTGCTTTAAATAAGTTATAAACAAACACGGCATAATTTAGGCAATTTTAAATGTTAAACAAACACGCAGTATACATATTAATGAATATTTATTAAAATCATTCTTCGGTCGCTTCATTTAATTCCCCCCTTTGCCTTAGATTTTATGGAAATTAGTTTGAGTTTGTGTTTGTCTTTGTCATATTTAGTATGATTTCTATAGGAATAATTTGGAAAGTTTGAAATTTTTTCGTGGCTGTAAATTACAGGGTGTAAACATTGGGATGACAGTGATAATGGGGAAAGTGACACTATATTATTAATAAATTAAATGCTTAAGAAATTTATGAATTATAATGCAGGGTGGGCCATAAGGGTATTGGCGGTTTAAATATTCAATTAAAAAAAAACTAAGAAACATAAAAAATATATATTTGTATTTTTAAAAAGTAGAAGCATTGGAATTTTTAAGACTTAAAAATAATGTCCAAATGGCTTCCCTCGGCTGCTTGGCACTCTTGGAACCGAAGTCGCAAATTTTGGAAAACTCGTTGAAAAGTTGTTCTCGGTATTTTGGTACTTTCCTGAATAATGTTCCTCTTCAACTGCTCTAAATTGGTCGGATTATTCTCGTAGACTACCGATTTGAGGTAGCCCCATAGAAAATAATCGCATGGAGAGAGATCTGGGCTACGTGGGGCCATTCAATATCCCCCCTTTTCGAAATGAGTTTTCCAGGAAAAACATTTCTCAGCAGCTCTATGGATATCCTAGCCGTATGACATGTGGCCCCATCCTGTTGAAACCACATCCTCGAGGTATTGCCTTGAAGTTCTTGCAAAGCTGGCACCAAAAAGTCTGCTAGCATGTTGCAATAATTGTTCGCTCTAACAGTCATCGCATGCCCTCTCTCGTCCTCAAAAAAGTATGGTCCAATAATACCGGTTGACGTTATCCCAGCCCACACGACAAGCTTAGGGCAGTGAAGTGGACGTTCATGCAAGCGTCGGGGAGTCTCGGACCAGAACCGACAATTTTGCTTGTTCACATGGCCATTAAGGTGAAAATCACTAAAAATCACGTTGTTGAAATTGTTGAACCGCTCTAGCATCAAATTGACAAAGTTAAGTCGGTTATTGGCATCATCGGGTTTTAATTCTTGGACTATCTGAATCTTATGAACCTTCAAATGCAAATAACGTTTCAAAATTCGTCGTAAAGTTGTTCTTTTGACATCCAAAGACTGACTTCTCTTACGTGTTGACTGTTGCGGATTTCGCTGAACTGAAACACGAACACGCTCCACAATGTCGGCTGATCTTGCAAAAACTGGGCGACCACGAACCGTAATTGGTACTGTTGAGCCGGTTGTTTCGAACATTCTGATCCATTTTCGTATCACATTGGCGCTTGGAACTTCACTTAAATCGTGTAAACCGTGTTCATGCCGATACAAACGTCGTGCAGTAATCACTGATTTATTGTTTTCGTAATACGCTCGGACACAAAATGCACGCTGCACTCCCGTGTACGGCTCCATGGCGACTAAATTTCCAGGAAGCGGTGCAGCGAACAACATATCCCCCCGCCACCCCGCGCCGCGTGTTGCCGAGAAATTGCAGAATTAAATCGCCAACACTCATATGGCCCACCCTGTATTATATGAACTCCAATGCGAAGATTTATTTATTCTATTTGCTTTGTTCGCACAGACGTAATATTGCTAGCAATGGAAGGTATGCAATTTCTGTAAAAATGACATCTAGACGATTATGTGGGCAGCCTGACTTACAGTAGTTAGTTAAAAGTTAAAACTGTAGTCCAGAAAGTAAAAAAAAAAGTTGAGAAATTTAATAGGTAATTAAGTTATGGAAATTTGTATCTTATAAAAAACGTATAGAAACAAACAGGAATGCATCTTTGCACCTTAAATCAAATATCGGTCAATTATCCTGATAGGCCACATCCTATTCTCAGCCACCACTATATAACTCCAATATTTTGCACCAGTCTTTTCATGCCTTGTAAAGCCTTACATTAGTCAAAACATTACATCTTTTTTTAATTCACAAGACCTTATTAGAGCACAAAGCTTACTTCTATGCCTACTAAGGAGGCGATCTTACGCATTTACTAAAATGAAAGTAATCTCAACGGATGTTAAAACTTTGTTGCGCACTAAATTTGATATGTATTCCTTGTAATGTCAAAAATTAAGTATTGAAGCTCCAAGCATCTTTCGGCCAAATACGTTTCACGTCTTTTTACGTCGCTTGAGCTGTGTCCGCCTGTTTAGTTCACTGGCAGTAACGAAATCGGTCTTAGGTCTCTGCAAAACCTATTAAAACTTCATACAGCCTAACATTTCACCAAATAATATTTTAACAGTAGACAGAGATTGAAATTGTACCGTATTGATTCGCTCTTTCTGGTATGTCCCATACAAATTGACTGATCTACTAGAATTCTGCGTTTCTTCAAAAGGAAAGCACTGGTACTTTTAAAACTAACTCTACATCTTTCACACGCCTTCGAAGCGATAAGATTATCTTTGTAGGATTAAATTTATCACCGAAACTAGGCGTTTTCTAGTTACCTGCCCAGATTAAAACATGAACATTATCTAAAACAAATTCAAATGTAGCGGACATTCTTTGACAACATCTATTGGGAGACCATAATTAGGCCTTCTAAAGAAGGAAGATGGTAAATAATACTCATTTTAATTTGTGCTCTTTTGATCTGATAGCCTGATTCCTTCATTGGAGCCTCTCGTTGTAGCTAAAGCGCGAAATTTTAATCGAAATTTTAATCGACGAAAATCTTCCACGCCTCACGGCATGATGGATTCAGTTGAATGCTTTCTATACCATTGACAATTCCGCTACTCGCTTAAATAATTTAGAATGCAATGCGGCGAATTTATAACGAAATATTACATTTACATTTAAATATTATATTTACTGGCGAGTTCAAGCCAGCTTAACCAAATTATGTTTCATGTTAATGACGACTTTGCTCTTTTCCACTTTTTTTCGATGTAATCATAATAATATATAATAATAATAATAATAAATGCCACGTTTTTCAGAAGTAACTGAAAGCGCATTTAATTATCAACTGTAACGGTTTTCACATGATCCAAAGCACTTCTCCTTCCTGTGAAGGTAATCATGAATAAAAGTGAATGAAGAAGCCCAGATGCCATGTAAAAATAGCACTTCTAATCATGGCAATTAGTTTTTCAAATGTTTTTTGAAATGTTGGCCATAACTACGTCTATTATATAAAATAGTCTGTTTCGAGATTTCAATTATCGAGTGAGGCGACTCATTTTAGCTTCAAATCTCACGATCACATATTAGTATAAACAACTCTAGAGGTGTGATACCACAGTGCTACAAATTCACAATTTCGAACTGTTTACGGAGAATTTTTCTGGCAATACTGTCTCATTTTACGGGTTATGTTGGAGTCAACTATCTCCAAGATCACAGGCATAAACTTCAGGCCGCAAATGGTCAGTTATGTATTCAACGCTACGAAAGCGCTCCCAAAACTAGCCATCAAAAGTAAACGATATCAGTGAATTTTTAAACATGGAAAAAATTGGTCACCGTTATGTAATTTAATGTTTCCAAAATTACTGAATTTTGACCAAAAACAACGTCGCATGAGCATCGCTCAGGAATTGTTGAATGACGTCAACGATGATCCAGATTTGTTTTAAAGGATCATAACTGGTGACGAATCATGCCTATATGGTTATGACATCAAGCCCAATTCCAGTCTATCCGAGCTAGATTCTACTCTGGGGAAATATGCTCCTTCATTTACTTCGGTAAAACATTGGATAGCAGAGTTTAAACGAGGCCGTATGGGCTGCCAAGACGAACATGACAGTGGTCGACCAATTGATGTGACCACGCCAGACACGGTTAAGTCAATCTTCAAAGTGGTATTGGATGATCGCCGGATGAAGGTTTGTGAGCTACCTGAAACGATAGGTAGCTATACATTGCATATTAACTGAAGGTTTGAAGAGAATAAAGCTGTGCGCAAGATGGGTGCCGCGTTTGCTTTCAACAGAGCAAAAACAGCGTCGTAATATGTTTCAGTAAAGTGTTTGGCGTTGTTTCGCCTCAATAAAGCCGCATTTTTGCATCGATTTTTTACCATGGATGAACCATGGGTCCGCCATTTCATACCTGTGACAAAGTAACAGTCAAAGCAGTAGACTGGAATGGGAAAATTGTGTCCAAAAGTTCCATCTGCAGGCTAGGCCATAGCGTGTTATTTGAGATGCGCATGAGATTATTTTTATTGATTTTCTTCGGAAAGGAAAAAACATCAATGGTGAATATTATGCTAATTTATTGCAGCGTTAGGTGATAAATCTATGGATAAAAGGACGCATTTGGCGAAAAAGAAACTGTTGTTTAATCAAGACAATGCTCCGGTTCACACATTCACTATTGCGATGATCAAAATTAATGAGTTAAAGTTCGAATTGCTTCATAGTCCTTCGGACTATTTTCTATTTGCAAACTTGAAAACTGGCTCGGTGTTAAATGGGTTGTCAACAATGAAGATGTGAAGTCTACGGTTGGTGGCTATTTTAAGGAGTTTGACAGTTCTTACTATAAGAAGGGTATAGAAGCGTATATAGAAGGGTATAGAACGTCGTTAGAAAAAGAGTATCGAGCTAAAAGTAGACTATGTTGAAAAGTAAAGAAAATGTTTCCCTTTGTTAGGTCGGCTAGTTTTGGGGGCGTCCTCATTTTGCAAAAATTATGAACCGATGATTTCAGCCCATGAAGTGAATAAAATCGTCCCCTTGATAATGTCCGATAAACACTTCCAGTGATCGAATTATCGCCAAGTGTAGCACAAGATTTACAATTATAATTACTGCTAAGCAGCTGAGCCGTTTAAGTGAATCCGGAAATAGAGGAAATAGAGTGACTCCGGAATAGAATAAGCTTACTGAATGTGTGATGTTCTACAGTATCGCTTTATTGCATTGCCAGGGCATTTGTTGCTTGTATTTGTTTTAAGATAACGGCAAGTCTCCCTGGGTTGCTCTTTAACACAAATACTGGAATTTTGCGTATTAATGTAGCCTTCAAATCTGGAATGGACCTCACCGCTGACAAAATTTTTAATATTTGTCAATCGGTGACGATTCGGAATGTCGGTTCCACTTTGTAATTATTTTAGTTGTAGCTGTTAAACTGTCAATTAGAAACAATACAAACTCGTTTAGTTAAAAAAAAATCAATAACCGATATATAACATTTTTTCCAAACACTTCAAAAGTAGGTAAATTTTCGTGACTAGATGCTCAATGGATCACTTTTTATCAACTTTATCATTTCATTACCTCATTTTTGAAAATGTCAACTCTGTCTTCAATTTCCTTAGGAATCCCAAACAATGATTTTTTTCATAATTAGTTTCTCTATTTCCGAAATATGAACATATTTTTATTTTAGCGATTGTTTCTTTTCACGAGTTTTTACATTTTGTGTATCTCAAACGACTTTCCTCCAATCCCTTAGGAATCCATGGTTTTAACCAGGTTCAATCGGCAAATTAACATTAACTGCAGCTAATGAATTTGCGACTGAAATTGAGTAGAATGAAATCTCAAAAACATTCAATTCCGTTGTTTAGTACATTTCGATCAAACATCAAGAACTAAAATTTACATTGAGTTGAACTTAATTGTTGTCCCTTATGATTGCCTAACCCTGTACCCTAAATTGTTATATAAATAAAATGTGAAAAAATGTAAATAAGAGCTGATGTTTTTATACAGAAAATGATAAATGGTGTGGCAATGCAAAAAAGCGGACAAAGCAGCAGGCGGTAATGAAAAACTTGGACTGCAGTGATTTCTTTTTTTTGTCGAAAAAAAGCCTACAAAAAATGGGCTTTTATTAGGAGAGTTTGAAAGGGATGGATAGAGAGCGTTTTATAACGAGTCCGTTTTTAACAGGCCCCACGCATACTCTAGCAAAATGATTTAATTCAAAACTTTTGTTTCGTACAAAAGGACTCTTGTTGTAGCCAACCATACTTTTGTAGCTGTTGTCAGTTTCTTTTTTTTTGGCGTTTGGGTGAGTCTGAGGGAGTTTCGCATATCTTCCTTAAGCTCGAATGCAAAGTAAAAAGGAAATTGTCACACCCAGTGACCTTAATTTTACAGTTAAGGGTAATTTATATAAAGCATACAAACAAAATATATAAATTATTTATATAAACTTCCACATTTCATTTAATTTCCTTCATCTGTTTTTTTTTTCTTGTGCAGTATTTAATAGAAAATATTTTCGAAATTTGTTTATTTCCTCCTGTATTTGCCTGCTGCCTTCGGTTGGTTGGTTATTTATAAACTTCCCTGTTTTGTTTGGTAAACGTTCACATCACAGTTGTGTGATGATGAACTTACGGCGTTTTTATCTGAAAATTTTTATCGGACCGCCTGTGTGTAACGCATGAATGAATTCAGGTCTCTGAATTGAAATTGGCAAGGAAAAGGATACCCCCTCTACAGACATACTTTTTGCCTTTCCGTTACTGTTAAAATAACGAAACATTTGCAGTACGTAAGTCTCAGGCAGGAAGAAGTCTTCCTTTAGTGGTATCGTCGTTCATTGCTGCGTTGGTCCCAGTGAGTGTTTTTTTTTTTTTTCTTTGTTTTTGGTATCAAACAAAAAATAAGAAAACATTTGCTGCAAACATTTGTGGCTCACGGAAACACTGTGAAAAGAATTCCAATTGTCTGTTTCTGTCCTTGATAATGATAAGAATTTTAGTGAATTTTTATAAATTTCAGTACAGTAGGAAGAAGAGGTGTGTTTAGTTTCATACAGACTTTGTAGACATTCGCAATGAAGTAAATTAAGATGTAGTGTTTTGAGAGAAATAGTTACTATTCTTCGAATTCTTGTGAGTTGGGAAATTTCAATATTGAAAATATTGGTAAAACCAAATATTACGTTGATAATTTAAGATACAAATTTTACGTCTGTAACAAATATAATAAACTGCCTGTCTTATTAAGATGACCAAAAATTATAATCGATTCACGATTCACGATTTGAGCTTATAATAATTTAATAATATTGATATGATATATTTTTACCATTAATGTTAAAAGTTATTGGTCACAGTCCGCTATTGAAAAGAGGCCTTTGCCCAATGGTCGCAAATAATAAGCTTCTACTCACAGCCTTAAAATAAAACAGCATATGATCGAAATAGTCAACTACCGACAATACTACAAATTTAAAACTACACCAGATTTATGTAAAGGGTGTCCCAACAAGAACGCAAGATTTAAATTTGGCGCCATTCATTGGAAGTTTGACATTTGAACAATTGTTATTGTTTGCTAGTAGAAGGTACGAGGTTAGTAAAAATGGAGCGCTACACGAATGGACAACGCATTCTCATTGTGAAATTGTTTTACCAAAATGGTGAAAGTTTTGAGGCTACAGTTCGCAAATTGTGATCAATTTGGGGTCACAATAATGCTCCAAAAGAGTCAACTGTAAAGAGATTAATGGATAAATTTGACAACAACAACAATGCGTCTTCGACGAGAAAATATCGCAGCTGTACATGATGATGTCGCTCAAACTCCATCCACGTCAATTCAACACCGAGCTCAGCAAATTGGTGTCTCCAAATACTATGCAGCGAATTTTGACGAAAGATTTGCATCTTCATGCATACTAAGTTCAATTGACTCAGAAACTGAAGCCAGCTGACCACGGATAGCGAAGGGAGTGACCACGGATAGCGAGTGTCGCATTTGGGGTGAGGAAAATCCTCGAGTGATTCACGAGAAGCAAAAGCATCATTAACGTGTCACTGTGTGGTGTGGATTTTGGGCTGAAGGAATCATTGGACTGTTTGTTACGAAAATGAGGCATGTCCTACAGCAAGAGAAACAATTCAATTGCTGCATCAGTCATTTAAATCTTGCGTTCTTGTTGGGACACGCCTTATATGTGATATCATAAACCAATATCTGAAAGTAACACATTGTTGGTCACTATTCGAAATTATCGAGCTATTATTGAGTTTGCCGATTTTATCACAAATTATTTGTTATAACTATTTTAATTGTACATATTAAACCGTCAATTAGAAACAACAAAAACATTTTATTTTTTTTTATTTTGTTTTGTTTATTGCCTTAGGTGAAACCCTTCATTTATAAAGACATCTTGGACCACACCTTTCATATAGAAAAGCTCCTAGGAGAAAGAATTTTATTTAAAAACAACTTTGAAAAAGCCATTAATATGTAAAAGTGTCTTCACCGATAATTTTCGTATATAAAACTGTATTTTTTTCACACAGAAAATTGCCTTGAATGACATTTACCCTACAGAAAAATATCTGGAACTTGACTTTTGTTATGAAAATGCCACGACATGAATTTTCCATATAGAAGCGCGTAGAGGTCTCTATTAGAATAGAAAAGTGTATTAGAAAGTACTTTTCACATTTTAAATTATTTGAGAAGGCATTTTTCATGTCCTCTTAGGAACGATTTCTATATTTAAAGTGCCCCGAAAAACACTTTTAATGTAGGAAAGATTCGAATGGTGTCATGGAAAACATTTCCTATATTAAAAATTGTCTTCGAGAGCGCTTTCATATCTAATATAAATCGTATTCTTCTAAATAAATTTGTTGAAACTTACTGAAACACATTTCAGTAAGGCATTATATTTATTGCCATATTGATTATATTAGTATGAATTATCTATAGAATAGTTTCTGTCTTTACGATACTACCATTCGAAGTTCCTCTTTCATCATGGCGTATTGGCTACAAGGACAGAGTTTATTTATATTCAACCAATAGAAAATATGTTAGCAGCAAATTTGACAGTTGAGGAAAATTTTGATACCAACTATGAATACGAACTATGGATACCAACTGTAGAAGCCAATAATGCCGCCCTTCAGCTATAAAAGGTTTCTGGCAGTTTACCATCAAAGATTTGGCCTTCTTAGATTTGTGAAACTTATTATCATAGGAGGTACACTGAAGTGAAGTGGTTTGAAACATGAACAAATTATGTGAAATAATATATGAAATAATTTTAATTTTCATTAATATTTGAAGTTTCCCTTTCATAGTGAAGTTTCCCGTTCATATATGTATAGTTAACCAATTGAACGGATGTTAGTAAAACAAGTGTGAATATATATAGGGTTATCCATTTTTCGGTTTCAAAAATAAAGTTAATTTCGATGAAATTTGTATTTCATTATAATGTTTGGACCCTGACATTTTGTATGAAATACAATATCATTTAAATCACCGCCTCTGGATTGGCTCAAGCAGTGAATCTTTTTAAGGTAGTTTTCGACCACTTTTCCGCGTATTTCGAGCGGTATTTTGGCGATAACTTGGCGAATGTTGGTTTTCGAATGCTTCATCGTTTAGGGATTATTCACGTAAACAAGGTATTTGACACAGACCCAAAAAAAGGCCAACGGCGTTAAATTGCATGACCTTGGTGGCCAATTGACGTCGGAAAAACAACGCTTTCTACAAACCTCTCATGCAATAAAACCAAAATCGGTTGAGTTGAAACACGTTTGAATCATCACTTTTGTAGAAAGTTTTAACTATTTTTACAATCTCCGATTGTTAAAGGATCCATATTGGTAAATGGTAAATCTTTTACTAAATAAATAATACTTCAGATAACAGGTATTCAACAGCTGACAGTTTTGCCAAAACGGTGGTTTTGAAATCACTAAATGGATTACTCTCTTAATTTAATTTATTTGAAATCAATTATCGATATTTACGACTACTGTTGAAACTTCGGTCTTCTTGGACTGCAAACTAAGACTTATTATTATAAACTAAACTTATTATTATAGGAGTTATAATAAATTCGAGTGGCTACAAATACCTACAAGTTATGCAAAATATTTACTGCTTTATATCGCTGTCTTATTAAATTTATTGTTTATAACCGTTTACATTTCTCCACATTTTACAATTTATAAAAAAAAGCATTTACAGTTCGTTGCAGTAGACCAATATTTCCTCCCAAATTCACTTTCAGTATTTTGTTTAAATGTTTTACTCACACACATTTTCAGCCCCTCAAAAGCCACAGGAAGCGAAGCAAACTTCAGCCTTAAATTTCTTCCTTCTTTCATTATGTAAACGTTTTATGTGTGGCTTACAATTGCCACGCTTCTGATTCAGTTTTTCCCCTAAACTGCCAACCACAGATGTACACATATAAGTATATCTTTACATACACATTCACAACTACGCACATTCCACAACATTTTTTCGGGGTTGTTTCATTAAGATTTTTTTTTTGCTCTTAACCATAAACTCCCTAAACTTTTGCTTCTTAAGGCAACTAAGGGGAATTCTCCCTGGATGTAAGTGATTTTCTGTTTAATATGAAAGGAACACATATGTCGGCAACGAAAGCGGCACGTCGCGGCTGTTGCCTTGAATTAACATGCATTAACAGTTCCTACAGTGTCAGAGCAAATTTTTTACTTTAACTACTTGATGGTAAGGACAAAACTCTATTGCTACCAATTATTTTATGTTAGGCAATTTGTTGCAAGTAAAGTTGAATGAGAACTTTCATCGACAAATTCTTCATATTTAGAGCATCACAATATTAAACTAATTTAAAAATAAAAAATGTACACCTATTAGTGAACATCTATTTGTATGAAACAAAAACAAGCTGCAAATGGACACATTCGAAAACGAAGCGGTTCCCAAAACATTTCTACCTTAGATATACTCGTACAAGGTGTGATCAAAAAATAACCGTTGTTTTCAAATTTCGTGAAATACTTATGTTCGATTTTCGCATTTTTTTATGTTGGTACACATGTCTGTTATATATGTTGACAATATTAGCCATTTTGGATTTTCAGTTTGTTTTTGACATATAAAAAGGTTAGTCGTGTTTTGGTGTGCTCTTCGATTTTTTACTATTCGAAAATTGCATCAAAGAAACTGTATTAAGTTTTGTATAAAAAATGAAAAGAAATGTGCAAGACCATTTGAAATGTTGACTGTGGTGTTGGACAAGTCTACTATGAGCAGATCACAAGTTCAATTGTAGTATAACTGGTTTAAGGAAGGCCGAGAAGATGTCAATGACGATGCTCGTCCTGGACGCCCGAGCACGTCAACAACCGATGAAAACATTGAAGCAGTGAAGAAAATGATTTTGGATAATCGTCGAATCACTATTAGAGAGGTTGCTGATGATGGCATATCGTTCGGCTCATGCCAAACAATTTTAACGGATGTTTTAGGCATGAAACGTGCGGCAGCGAAGATTGTTCCAAAATTGCTAAATTTGAGCAAAAACAACGTCGTATGGACATCGCTCAGGAGCTGTTGAACGTCGTCAACGACGATCCAGAAAGTCATAACTGGTGACGAATCATGGGTGTATTGCTATGATATTGAAACCAAAGCCCAATCATTCCAATGGAAGTGTCCAGAAGAGCCAAAACCGAAAAAAGCACGTCAAGTTCAGTCAAATCTGAAGGTTTTGCTCACTGTGTTCTTCGATTGCAGTGACGTGGTGCATAAGGAGTATTACCTTGCAGTTATGCGCCGCTTGCGCGAATCAATTTGTCAGAAACGCACAGAATTGTGGAAAAACCAATCATTAATTTTGCACCATGATAACGCACTATCTTACACATCGATGCTTGTGCGTGAGTTTTTGGCCAGAAACAAAACCGCAATCATGCCTCAACCACCATATTCACCGGACTTGGCCCACGCTGACATTTTCCTCTTCCCAAAACTGAACACACCGATGAAAGGAAAGCGTTTTGCTACGATTGAGGAGATAAAAGAAAAATCAAAACAAACCAAAAAGCGCGTTTCAGAAGTGTTTCGAGGATTGGAAAAAACGCTGGCATAAGTGTATTATATCTGAGGGGGATTACTTTGAAGGGCACAAGATAGTTATTGATGAATAAATAATACTTAAAAAAAAAAATAAAAATAGCGGTTTTTTTATCACACCTCGTATATTTGTTTTCACTAGTCGGACCATTTTAAAAAGAGTTCTAAGAACAGGGGCTTCCTTGAGCAATTTAATCTATATTCTCCATGTGTTGCAACGAATGGCCTAAATATACGAAAGTACTTTTGCTATACATGAAAATAAATTAGAAATTGATTTTTCACTAGAAGTGTTAATATTTTTGCACATATTTTTAAATTTTTTTTTTATTTTTTTCATTTCAATGAAACTTGAAATATTTTACACACTGTGCACAATTTTCACAACTTTTAATTTTATATGCGTATCTGCTCTTATTATTTTTAAAAATTTCATAAATTACTAAAGTAAGATGAACAAAAAAAGAAGTAACTTGAGGTGTGAAGTCTTTTCAACAAAGTTATTTTCCCAAATACTTTTTTAGAAATAAAAAAAGGATATTATCCGAAAATAAATGAATTTTCAAGACATTTTATACATATTTTGAATAACAGTTTTGAATAGCAGATTTTTGTAAAACTACAAATGTTAGTTTCTAATTATAACCGTTTCTTCAATTACTCCAACCCATTGCTTATTTCTCTCTTAATTTACAAAAGTGACAAAAGTGGCACCTGTCAGTAGACACTATACCATCAATTGATGAATTTGTCCAACATTGTCCAACAAAACATGATTGTTTACAAAATGAAAAAATTTAATAAATTAAATTTTTTGTTTCTCATTTGAAAAATAGAGATCATAAATGTTGAGCAGCTGTAATTTAGTGAAATTGATGAGTTTCTGTAAACTGAATTGTAATTTTTTTATTAGATAAAAAAAGTTGGAAATTATTAAAAAAATTTAAAATTGTTAAGTGTAAAAGGTTATATCTTTTACTTGCCAATATTTAAAAGACGAAATGTCCACTCCACAAACGGAATAACATGGTTGCTTCGCTAAAAAAATTAAAAAAGATTCTGGCATTTCAATCAGGCAGTAATTTCAACGCGTCACCGGTATGAAGGAAAAAATTGTTACACGTGTGAACTCCTTGACATCCTTGACAATAACTGCCCATAACAAGTTTTCCGACAACAACATTCAAGAGGTAAGAAGCTCATGTTGTTTACATTTTCGTCTGACTCAAGAAAATGAAATTAAATTAAATTGAAAGGAAAAATGTCATTCTAAAAATGTTTACTTCTTCTCCTTTTTATTTCATTTACAAAAATATTTTTTTTTTCTATTATCCGATCTACAGGGTTATTCAATTTGGTAGTTTTAATAATGCCGGTCTGGCAAGTGTATTAGCTGTTAAATACTTGTTTTCTCTTAACACGTTTTCTGATAACAACATTCAAGAGATGAGAAGCTCATGTTGTTCACATTTTCGTATGACTCAAGAAAATTAAATGAAATTAAATTGTAAGAGAAAATGCTATTAAAAAAATATTTACCTTCTTGTCCTTTTTATTTCAATTACAAAAATAATATTTTTTCTATTATTCGATCTACAGGGGTATGCCTTTAATAGTTTCAAAATCATCGGTCTGGCAAATCTGTTAGTCGTTAAATAATTGTTATCTAAAGTGTTATTTGTTTAATAAAAGGTTTGCCGTTTACGAATATGGATCGTTTAACAATCGAACAACCGTAAACGCGTAATAATAGTTAAAACTTACTACAAAATTGGTTATTTAAACATTGACACTTTGCATACATTATGGGCTGATTATGGTCGTCACAATCGACCTACTGTGCAAGGATTTGGAAAAATATAAAGAAATGTAAAGATACTAGAAGCGTTACAGATGTGGTCAAGCCTGTGCATCATCGCAATGTACGCACTGCTGAAAAATATCTTCTATTAGTGAAAATGTGGCGGATACTCCGAACTTCAGTTCAGAGCCGGATGATAAACGACTTTTTTGGTCTGCAATTGAAGATTGTGAACTATGTGGTTTCAACAAGACTGTGCAATAAGCCAAATTACGCGACCAATTTGGGTTCATTGGTTGAGAATTTTGTAGAAACCATAAGTTCATGTTTTGGCAACGACTATTGGCCACCAAGACCATACGGCTTGACGTCGTTAAACTCTTTTTTTTTTTGAGCGGCTGTGTCAAAGACCATGTTCACATGAATCATTCTCAAACGTTGGATTATTTGAAAAAAAAAACATACGCCAATTTATCGTCGAGATACCGCCCCAAATGTGTGAAAAAGTGGTCAAAAACTACCTCAAAAGGATCCACTGCTTGAACTAATCCAGTGGCGGAGTTTTAAATGACATTGTATTTCGTACATATTGGCAAGATCCAAACATTGTAATGAAATAAAAGATTCATCGAAATCATAGTTTTATGTGTGTTTTATTTAACTTTACCCTTGGAACCGAATAACTAATAACTGATGGTATGGGAAAAAGAAAAGCCAAACCTCCCAACGATATAAAATATTCGATTTAAATAAATTCCAAAACATTTGGTCCTAAGATAACCTAATTTAACTTCTCGCTAGTCTTATTTGTGATACGTTTTCTTGTCAACCAGTATTAAATAAAACGTTTCGTATGAAAAAGTTTAAGGAAAATTTTCCTTATACTGAATTTATAAATTTAAATTAATTAAAATAAAAAAATAGTAATAATAATTACCTTGTTGATACTGAAGTTTCACAAATTTCGAAGGGGCCATGAAATCCTGTAAGAAAAAACACCATTCATTAAAATATCGAAAATATCAGGCATTCGTCTATAGCGTAATTTTCAATTTAAATTTAATAATAATTTGAGTATATTTTAAAAAGAACTAAGTTCTAGAATACTAGAATATTTTATTAATATTTGTGATTATTAAAACATCGAGATCTTAACTTTCAATAAGTTAGGGATAACTTATAAAATATTAAACTGGTGCATTTGGCCCTTAACAGTTTGAATATGTGCAGGCATATCATTTGAAATAAATATTTCATTTTGTCCGGGCTTGACTGATTTGGAAGAAATTCTTTTCTCTCTCAACGAGCGATTTGAGAAGTCAGGTTTAGTATAAATAAAAGGATAATTCAAAGATTATAATTTTTTGTGGAAAGCCGATATAAAATGCAAAAATTTAATCAAACACCCAGTAATGCTGGCATACAACTGCAACCAATTCTGCGTTCCCTGGCTACTGTCGCAGAAGGATACCAGTACTTATCTATGCAGTGATTAAGCCTTGAAAATAATGAGAAATAATGCACAACATCTAAGGAAATACGCACAGTACGAGTATATAGAAAATGAGCAAAAGCAAATCCTCTCTTTAAATGAAAGAATCTGAAGTTGAGATAAGCAGAGATTGCGGATATTGAAATATAAAAGAATAGAGGTAAAGTCCAAGCATTCTAACAAAAACAAAAGCTATAGTGTGGTCTTGTAAAAATTAAATTGGAAAAAGGGCCACAAGACACAAGAAATGTTGGCGAGACCAACTCCAATGAGAGGTGAAGATACGAGATCCGTCAGGGGTGGTGGCACAAATTATGATTTTGAACATTCTGATGCATAGATATTCACCTTACGCCATATCATGGAAAGGACCGCTAAGAATGGCGCTAACAAGCAGAGTCCGGCTGAAAAATTATTTAAGAAGATTAACTGGTATTAACTGCATTAATACTCACTGGCTTCTAAGTAGCTCTTAGGAAATAGGTATGGTAGAATACAAGCTTAAGGGGCCCGGTAGTCTAGAGCTCAAAAATTTAGGGTATTTTCAGGAATTTTCTTTACAATAAAAAAAAAAAAAAATGAGAAACGATATTTAAATTGTTTAGGTTTTTTATTTATTTATTTTATTTATTTTTTCTTTTACATATAAAAATGAAAAAAAAAATTTCTTAATTTTAATAATTTTAAAAATGGTGCTGAAGTTGACCCTCTCGAAAAATTGGATCTGGACGGTGTTGTCCATTTTGGCTCTTCTATTTATCTGAAACACAAAAACCAAAAAAATTATTAATCAGTATGACTGTAGCTATGTTCCATACTAGAATAAAAAATTTTGACAAAATGGCGCGGTTTTGAATTTAACACTCTAAAAAACCGGAGTTTTTTCAGTTTTTGAATCAAAAACATAAGAAATAGTTGAAATAATAATATGATTCTAGTACCGGCGGTAATCACTGATGTTGTGAACAACATTTTGACATTTCAGACGATTCGGTAGAATTGTTTATTTTTTTTTTTTTTTTTTTTTTTTTTTTTGACAACACCTGTCCGAAAAAAGTAATTCTGAGATAATTGAGTTTAAAGTTTTGAGAGCGGATATTTTCAAAATTTTCAGAAATTTTTTAATACTTACAGTTAATCAGCGATTCCAGCACCATGCAGAACTCTTTCAGTTTCTGTTTGAGCTTCTTTTGAGTCATCAGGACCGGAACAGCTGCCGCGCGACGAACAATGCGACCAATGATGCCGCCGCGTGGCGAATCTGACTCTACCTGCATAAACGGCTGTAGGATCGAAAATACTGGGAATATACTTCCAAAAATTTGACAGTATATTCTTAAAAGCCTATACTTTCGATATATCAAAAAAAATCGATTTTTTGAAAATTCTAGACCACCGGGACCTCTTAATCTGGAATGTCATTCATTACAATTACGCATACTTTTTATATTCACCAGAGAATTAGGTATCAGATTAATAACGTGACATATATCTCTTCTTTATATTCCATATGTTATGAATTGTTAATGTTACGCGAAAATTTTAGAAGCAACAACCTATGCCGATGCAAGAATTCAAGGACTATACAAAAGCAGACCTTACTGTTTAACCATGGTAGTTTATCACATTTGCTAGAATCAAAACGTAACAATGAAAGTGTTGAACAACTAATGTTTTATACCCAAGTTATTATTGGAATATCGCAAATAGATTTGCATTTCACTCTTGAGAGTTATGGCTACAGCCATTCGAAGCAAAAAACGTAAAAAATTCGTAATCAAAAGTCTGCCATCATCAAAGCAATTCCAATCACTTTGAATTATATTTCTTAACAACTCAATCCAATTCCTTGACAAAAACCAAAAAAAAAAAAAAAAAGAAACGGACACAAGAAACATGCGTGGGCGATGGACGTAAAGGCGTAAATAAAACTCCTACGTTATTGAAGAACAAGTAGGGAGGTTAGACGATTGTAGAATTAAGACCAAATTATGACTCAACTGCCGTCGGTCAATGCGCAACATTTGCCACAATGTGTAAAGCATACTAAACAGTCGAGTTGACAATAACGCATCGCACAGAGTTTATTACGGATGCAATGCTATTAGTTTTTGTTTTTTCAAAAAGGCAGTAATGTCATAAACACACATTTATAAATGTTTGTGCACGGATGTTTGTGAGTACGACTGTGTAATGTTGAACAATTTATGAAGTTCTAAACCACCTGTCTGTGTCACTATCGTTTTATTAATTCTACAGTGACTTCGATAAATGAGTGCTTACTTCATAGGCATATCATTTAGTGTATCGACTATCATAGGTAAACAAAGTTTAAGGAACTAACTAAGAACAATTAGAATAGCAAAATCTTAAGAACTGGATTTTCATCGAATGAGTCTGATATCGACGATACCAACAGACGATACTGTAGTGAGTTATTGAATGGTCTAAAGCATCATCTATGGGGAATAATGCACAGTTTAATTGAATTACAAAAATACAAATTTAGTGTGGGAAATCCATCTCCAAATACCTACTTTTTGAGATCACTGTGTGACGTGCTTTCACATTCATGTTTGGTCACCAAAGAACATTAAACAAATTTGCACGTTATCAACACTTTTATGTTTAAATGCTTAAATGAAGGAGCACAAAGCAGCAACTCCAACAAAAAATCACCAATATACGTGTACAAAGTACACTGGTACTACTTGTATGTTGCATGCATCGCTGTTTAGTGGACCTGACATGTTTTGTCTGCACAAATGCGTGTCAATGCAATAAACTCCGGCTGTTTTATGACAAACAGGAATATTTCTATATGTTGGCATGTGAAAAGAGAAAAAAAAATGGAGAAATAAACGGGGTAGAAAAGATTCCTGAACACATTTTGCTATAATAGTATAATGGGTGGGCAAAAGTATATAAAGGGCATTCACTTCACATAGGAAGTACTAAAATATTAAAAAAAAAATGACTTAACACTATGTAAGGGAAATTAAAAACGTCCAATTAAGACAGTGTAAAATTCAATTTTAAAGTATTTAATGAAACAACATAACCAAAATTGTTTAAAAAAATATGCCATAGCTGATCCCTAATTTGTTGCATGATTATGAAGGAATGCACAAAGTGCTGAGGCATGAATCGCTTTTTCTCAATAATGTCTCATGTAATGTAATGTAAATCCTAAATAATTTCATCAGGGAACGAAAAGTGAGTCAGCGCTACAACAGACTACGTTCTTCTACATGTATAAAAATGCAGGAGTACAAGATTTTTACCATTTATTTTTGTTATTAAAAACTTTTCCGAGTTTTATTAATTTCTAAAGTATGGCCATTTTTGAAAAAATATACTTATTAAAATATTTCAGCCAATAACTCAACACAACACATTTTGTGCTAACATCAAATAATAAGTCATATATAAAAAAAGGCATGATATTCATTTATGTGTACTTTTTCAAAAACAATAAATCAAAAATTTTTTTACATTTATATTTTAACGATTATTTCTTTCTAATGTTGGCCGTAACTGGGTCTATAATTCTCTACTCTGAAGTTTCAATATAACACGATGCACTCGGACATTACACATGAGGCGCTTATTACTGACATCTTCTTTAATTGCAACCGCCTTATCCATGTACATTTTGAACTTTGTAAATCTCCAAAGGAAAAACTATAGAGGAATGATATGTGGTGATCTAGGTGACCAATTCACCGATCAGAAGTTTCAAATTATTTGGTCATTGAATTTCTGTGAATCAAGTAGCTCCGTTTTGTTGGAACCAAATGTTATTGAAATTACGAGCTTCCGTCGGATCATGTGTTACCACAATGAAATATCACAAATAATTGTACAAAAATGCCATGATATTGTAACATTATGATGGTATGACCATCAAAAGGATTTCAAAACAAATCAGCTCTTACAACCCAGCAAAAAAAGTGGAAGTCATTCGAAAGAATAGAATTTTTATAGTTTCCAAAAATGCTTACAACAAAGTAAAGGCGCTTAAGTAAAGGCATTATAACCCACATTCGTTTGTAGGAATATTAAACATTTTTAATACTTTTTTACTTTTTATTTATTTATTTATTTATTTTTTTTTTTTTTTCAATGCAAAACTTAAAATTTTTTAACATGTGTTTAAAATTGTTGCTCATTAATACCATAAATACATTTCCTATGTAAATTCTGATTTAAAGTAGAAGATTGCTATAAAGATAGTCTAAAGCGTTTTAATTGTTACAGAGAATCTAGTGAAAAGGCAGTGAAGAGATGTAAAACGAACAACAGCATTCCTTGTATGACAAGCCCATGTTAAATTTATCAATGGTTATCCATTTTTTACCACTTTTAGACCACGATCAGCGAATCTTTTTAACTTCCCTGGATGCTCTACTTTTTATTGTGAATATTCGGCCAATATTTTGTGCAAAAGTCCAGCGATGTTTCAGTACAACTCAAACAGCTAATCATATCGTTTTGCAAAAAATTTCAGGATGATGTGAGACTTGGTCAGCCGGTATTCGTTCGCCATTTTAATCATATTTGCCATTTTAATCATATATAGTGCTCTTAAAGATAGTTCCAATGACGATCAAGAAAATATCAGGGACCGTCACGGAAACGAAATTAAATTCGAAAATATTTCTGATTTCTTTCAATACCTAAAATATAAATTAAAAACAAACAAAAATTTTGGTTTTGATTCCGACAACCGAATCAAAAATATATTGAGTTTTGTTTCCCTTTCATGGACTCAAAACGAAATTATAAAATGATTTTGATTCCGATTCCTACATTTGATATAAAATTAGAATCAATTTTGATTCTGATTCAGTTTATGAAATGTTTTTTTTGCATTTCATTCGAAGTTTATTTGATATGAAATTAGAAACAATTTTGATTCTGATTTAGTTTATGAAGTATTTTGTTTGCATTTTAGTTGAAATTTTTAAATTCAAATTAAAAAAAAGCAGGCACAATTTCTGAGTAGCTGTGAACATTTCTGAGAGCCTGGTACTATAAATTCGGGAAATAAATTATTTGAAGTATTTTTATCTTTCGCGGTTTGGCGCCATATCGTTTTTTTTGCCAGGCAATGAAACTACCTGCATTTGGATGCAATTCTGATTCAGGCTAAGAAACGAGACTGCACAATATTTTCGTTTTTTGCATATATTTTCGTTTTAGGTTCTCGAGTCAAAATTTCTGTTTCTTTATGTTGGGGCTGAGAAACAGAATCGATCTAACTTTCTGATTTCGTTTCAGGTAAAAAACGAATCATTGTACGAAGTGAGTGGTTGTTCCTAATATGAATCAGAAACTAAATTCTGAGATAAATAAGGTTACAATATCAAACCAGAAGCGAAAGTTAACCTTCCCGAAAGTCCCTTAGATATCGGTTTCAAAAGTAAACTTAAATGAAATGCTCATAAAGAGATTATCTGCGTAAACAGGGTCTTTGACGTCATCCCACAAAAAAAGTCTAACGGCATCAAATCGCATGATCTTGATGGCCAATTAACGTCGCCAAAACATAAAATTAGGTTTTTTGCAAACTTCTCATGCAAAATCGGTCGTGTTAAATCACATTTTAATCACCACGTTTGTAGTAAGTTTTAACTATTTTTACGCTTTCTTCGGTTGTTAATAAATAACACTTCAGATGACAGATATTTAACACGTGACATCCTTGCCAGATCGATGGGTTTAAAACTAAAAACTAAATGGATAACCCCGTAAATATGTACACACATGGTCAAAATAATAAATACCCCCTATATTTTTTTAAAGCTCATAGACGAAAATTTATTTAAATTAAAAGACAAAACAAATACTGATTTATTTTGTTATAACATTAGAAATAAAATAAATACTAAAACAATAAAAAAAAGAACAAAAATTAAATTCAGTACTTTTTAAAAAGTAAGAAATTAATCAAAAAAACATTGGACAAAATAATAAGTACATTTAGTTAAAATAAGCAAAAAAGTAAAAAAATCAAGTTTTTTCTGCTAAATTGGCTAAGTTTCGTTAAAAGCAGGTATATCCGTCTTTATTTTCAATTCTTTTGCTGCCTTTTTTTTTATCATGCTGGCAATAAGTTTTGAACAAAATTCCATAACTGATCCTTATTTTTAAAAATTTCCTTTCTAATTCTTTGTTTTTACCCTTCACAAAGATTTTTGTTTGGGTTTAAGTCCGGAGATGAACTTGGCCCGTCAAGAAGGCCAACATAAAGGAACCAATCCTTTACCAACTTAGAAGTGTGTTTTGGATTGTTATTCTGCTGGAATGTCCATCTAAGAGGCATACTTTTCACAGCATAGTTCAACATCGTATTTTCCAAGATATCTTTGTAGTGGAATCTGATCATAGTGTCAGTAATTCGATGTATCGGACCGACTCTATATCACGAGAAACAATCCCAGAGCATAATGTTGCCACCCCCGTGCTTAACCATCTTCTTTGTTAAGCGAACATGGAATTCTTTACCCTTAGGGCGTCGAACATTCCGGGCACAGTCGTTTCCAAATACATTAATTTTTGTTTCATCGCTCCACAAAAGGTTTCGCCATTTTTTTCACCGTCTCATTCGGACCAATTGGAATGACTTCTTGCAAACGCCAATGTAGTCTTTAAATTTTTTTGTCTAAGCAAAGGAACTCATCTGGCTATCCGTCTAGGTTAATGTGCTTCTTGTAGTCTACGACGAACCGTTCGCGATGAAATTACATTTTCAATTTCTACTAAAATCGCTCTTGAAGACACAAACGGGTCCTTCTCCTCAAGTGTTACAATACGGGTATCTGTTGTTTTTAGGTTTTTAAGCATTTTGTACAAAAAATATATTTATAAAATTTGTAAATATAGAACGAAGACTTTGGCTACTTTCTCTTAGTCTTGAAACAATTTTTCTCTCCTCCGGAGAACAATGACTTTTTCGACCCATGGCTGATTTTTTTTTACAAAATATTTTGTTGTGAATAAAGATAAACAACAGTAAAATAACTAGCCTTTCACAAAAAGACTACAGCAGACTGCGAAAGTATTAAAGAATTGAGCAATACATTTATTGTTTTGACCAACTATTGAAATCACTCCTAAACAAAACTAACTCACAATGAAAACAACGGGGAAGCCCCAGTTTTGTTTTTACTTTTAGAGGCATTACCATTAAAGTTATTTAAATAAAAAAGAATTGCCATGTTTACTTTCCGTTAAAGTAACTAAAATTGAACATAAAGCAAAAATGAGCAGTTGTACTTCTTTTTTCGACCATATATGATATAAATATGGTAAAATGATGTGTAGGAGTTTCAACTAACAGGCTATGAAATCGGTAGCAGCCGTCTATTCACTTATAACCAAATTGTGAACGATTTGGAAATTGCAAACGTCAGAAGTTTTCTCTCAAACGGGAATACCCCTAATAAAACATGCAAACTATTGCAATCAGTATAATAATGTCTAAACGGTTTGCGGCGTTTCCCTAATAATTCTTTGTGCTGATGGAAATTAGAAAACAAACGACAGTAAACCTACGTTTATTTAAGCTTTATGACAAATACTAGGCGAAATTTACGCCTGTGGTTATTTTAAGCCATGCTCTGCATTTATCAGCCAATACAATGTTGCATATTTAATAGGCGCTTATTGGCTCTGATGTAGCAAGAAGTTTTTGATTTACGCTGATAGACATAACGCATAAATGATTATTAGTGCTAATTTTTCCAGCGGCAATGCAACTGTTTTACTAACCGTTAATAACAACGTATAGCATTTAAACTGATTCTTTGACACAACACCAATGAAAGAGCTTTGTGAGACTCTGCTGGAGTTTGTTGGGAAAGCAGCGAGGTTTGTGAATTGTAAAAGTAAGTTAATTCAGTTTTACCTTTTGGTTTTGTAGTGTTAGTGCTTTACGGCAACCGCTAGAAAAATGGTTAGGAAATGGTTTAGAAAATTTTAAAATTATTTTTAAACATTTCTGGGAAATTGTGTTGCTTAAGTCTAGTGTTGTTGCAAATTAAATTTCTCTGAATTTGCTCTTAGCTTCCTTTGTTTTTAAAGAAGAATTGAGTTCTTTGGTATCTGGTCTTCCTCAAATCTGAAATATGTACGTGATTGTTTACTTTTTTTTTTTTTTTTGTCTTGGATCGTACGATTTTGATTGTCTTTCTGTGTCATTTTGTGCCAACTTTAACATATGTGGTGACTTTGTTGTCTGTTTGGTTTCGCTACAGTTTCTTGTGATTCCATTCCAACTTAGTTGCTATTACGAAAACGAAAACCCCAAAAATGTTTTATTGCATGTTTTGCCAACAATTTGAAGTAAAAGAAAGCATTAACCTTTTTTGCTCTTCCGCCTTAACAAAGTCGCCATTTGCCGCCGCTTTGAAGACACAATACAAGTTTATGTTACAAATGACAAACGAAAAAAAAAAAACTCGAGACAAATTGTAGCAATGTTTTCCTAGATTTCTAAATAAAAACACTTGGTGGTATCATAAAACATTTTACAAGAGACTCATATGCAAAACATACCCAAAAAGAGGAGAAAAAAACTAGAGCGTTTCTAATCGAAATTGTTAAAATGCTGCTTCTTATTGTGTTTTCCGTTAAAGCGTTAAAGAAAATCTCAAAATATTTTTGCTTTCATACAAATATAATTTCATAATTTCTGTCGGACTACCGTGAAAACTGTTCAAGTGAATTCACAGTTTTATGGTTTTATGACCAGACTCAAAATAAACAATTTTCCACACATATCCCTCTATCTCTAATCCAACTAAATCCGCGCGCGCACAGGCTGTGGTCGTATGCAAATTTGTAATGTTACGCAATGCAATGGCGGTGATACTGTCGAAAAGGAATTTAACATGGGTAGCCACCGCACAGTGGTCTAGATGATAATTTTAACGAAAAGAATAACATGAATTTTTTTTTTTTTTTTTTTTAAATTTGATATCCTCCATAGAATTAAATTTATGGATAATCTATGAAATAGAAATATTCACAGAATCGTGATCGTTGTAAAAATATAGATTGTAAAAATTGTAAGAGTCTAGATGATAAATTTCACGAAAAGAACAATATGAATTATTTTTTAAAACGGCGCTGCATTGGAAATTTAACCATGGAGAAAAAAAGTTTAACTTTATCGTAGTGCTATCATAATGAAATGAATGACGCTCGATCCTTATGAAACTGCAGTATTAAATAATAAAAAAAAATTCTTTGGGAAATTAAAGAGAATGACATTAAGTTTGCGTTTATTTCGCCATATTGTTGCCAATGCAAGAATGTTTTGATCAATAACGCGTTATTTTCTTTTTTTTTTTTTTTTTTTTTGATATCCTTCTTAGAGTAAAATTGATGGATAATCTATAAAATAGAAATATTCACATATTTATTCAATTTAATTCATAGTCGAAAAGTTTTCGCGCTGGAGTGTTTTATTCTATCCGCACAACATGACCCAACTAATGAATTTACTATACTATAAATCGATGCATCGCATCGACGTCATTGCACAACGCACAAAGCTTCTAATGTGAAATTCGACAATTTCATAGGTGATGATATTTTAGCATGCTCCGATACATTATTTTTTGTGTTTTTTTTTTTTTGAGAATTTTCCGCAGTATTATATTCATACTGCGGTTGGGTGCGGATTTACCAAGTCCAAGGCCATGCGGAAAAAGGCCGGAAAAAATTTATTCAACATAATACGCTCACGGGATATTCGGAATTCTAAATCATCAAATAGCAAATATTATGTCTGCGGTAAGCATTCGTATGGAATTTTGCATTAGAATTTTTTGCAACGTGCAAATTTTTCTACAAAGACAAAGTTAAATTTGTTATCTTAATTTTGTATTTTAACCATCACTATAGCCGTTTTAACCACCGTACATATTCAAACGCTGTGGTAATATTTTTCCACTTTCTTATTTTCACCGCCCACTGTTCGTGTTTTCTTGTTTTAATTACATCTTATTTCTAGATTATTTTTAGAAAATCTTCTTCATATTTTTGTTAAAAAGAAGAAAACAAAACAACAAAATAATAATTTTGGTCGTTGTCTCTTTTTTTCCTGCATGATGTACTGAAGATTTATTGTCATCTTCTATGAATTATTGACTGTGTCTTGTAAATAAATCACATAAAAGTTGAGCGCTTAAGATGAAGAGAGAGTGCGGGATGCTGGATTGGTGTACATAAAAAATATTTGTGATTTTCTATTTTAGATTTTTGATATTTTTTTTTTCTGTTTGTTTTCGATTCATCCACCATTGTGATTTGATGTTTTGTGAAAATATTAGAAATTGTTATTGATTTATGGGTTTATTTGGTTTTTGTGAATGAATGAACAATGCAATCCATACAATAACAAAAAGTATTAAAAATGGTTATTGTCAGTAAGTATTGCAATGTTGCATAGAAATCGCAGTTGTCATAGTGGAATTTCCTATAATAGTTGACAAGCCGTAAAGATTTGACATTTCACAAACCAACAGAGAATATTAGATGAATTAAGGGAGATATGAAATCAGTGTATACAATTTGACCAAAATACGTTTGTTCGCATCATAAGATTGGAGTGGCGAATTTCGTAGTTCTGCCAATAAACGACCTTTGCAAACTAAGAGTTTAAGTCGAAGTCATTGATTCAAATAAAAGATGTGCCAGCACGCCTGCCTGTTACTTGCTCGAGTCAAACTCTGAAGTGATAAATTGATGCTATATAAAGAGGCCAAGTTCGTCGTTATAAAATCATTATAGCTATCACTAGCATAATACAAGTAGTAGTTGCCGTTGAAGAAGACCTTGAAATGGACGATGTGCGGTGGAGCCCTGTAACATTACGTTTGCTTCACAGTGCTATTTCTGCTTACAAAAAGTGGCCCACTAGGCACATTATATCACAAAATATGTGGGACGCTTCACGATTTTGCGTTTTGAATGTAAATTTAAGCAATCGATTTAGTTATATCGCGTAACACATTTACCGATAAATTAAAAAAATGAAATAAAGTAACAAGAAAAGGAAATTTTATAAAATAAAATTTATTATCGTACAAACAAAATCATTTTTTACATTTATTTCTTAGGTATAATTTCGTTTCAAATGTCGATCGTAATTGCATTGAACGTAGCCCTTTCTGAGGTTCCAATTTTATTATTTTTTTAAATTTATTATATCATACAAATTCATACAATTTACGACTCAGCACAGGATGACATTGTAGAGGCTAGTTGGCAAAATAATTACATCAAAATTGTTTTTATAATAACAATAGTTTTAATACCAAATACAAACACATTTATGAACAATCTAATTTCTTGACATGTACTTAAGTATTAACTCAAAATTCATACCAAAAGCTCTTCGTCATTTTGCAATAAATACCATTTCATTGACGATTTAAATAAAGAAAGTGTTTCTAGTGATTTTAACTGTTGTGGTAAAATATTGTACTGACTACAACCAGAATGTTCCATAGGCTGTTTTGTTGTTTCAGATCGACACATAGTTACTTTCAAATTGTCATTATTTCTCGTATTGAAAGTATACTAATTTCGGGAAAAATTTATAATATGATGGTCAATACAATGCAAAAACTTGAAAACGTGTATTAGAAATTTCGATTTATAACAACCATATACTGGCAAAACTGTTGGAAAAACATCTCTATACAGAGAAAGCGTACAGTATGAAATTGGCAAGCTTTAGTATGTCGACACGTATCTGTCGAATAACGCGGCTGATGATTGCTTTCAATTCCTCAATCGCAGTCGCCTTATCCATGTACAATTTGGACTTTCAGTAGCCTCAAATTAAATCATATAGGAGTGTGATATCACATGACATATGTAGGTAGTAAATAGGTAATGATTGCAACAATATTACGGCTTCATGAAATGTGTTAGAAATAACGTTGGCTTGTTGAAACTAAATATCGCCGAGATTACGAGTATTAATTTCAGGCATCAATTAGCCCATTCATCAGCAAGACGAAGGGCGTCATTTGCAGCTACATTTCGGCCTGCCCGATTTTAGGTGACTACGGCACGAAAATTCTACAAGACCATAAACCAAACCAAACTTTTGTCCTGCTTAGATATGGTGACAGTTCTTGAACCTCTTTCGGTTGCTCTTCAGGCCAAATACGGCAATTTCACTTACTGGCAAATCTGTAAAATTAGAATGGGATTCATCACTAAACAAAATCACACTTCGCATTTTTTAAGAGCTTAAACACTGAAGCGTTGATGGCTCAGAAGGTCGTCCAAGTTAAAATCTTGCGCAAATGGAAATTTTTATGCTTTTAATAAAAAAAAATCCTAAATGCCAAATGAGGCAGGCCAATCAGTTGAGTATGGCCCCGAACCGATACATTGTGGCCAACTCTCATGCTATTGCCATATATAATTTCATCATTGCATGCAAAATGTGATCTTTGATCGAATATTATTGAGTAACAAAAATTTACTTTCAAATTGTTCAATGGCATAGCAAAGTGTGCTTTTGATAGGCCGATTATGCAGGCGATAAGTTGCCCTAAGCGTACGAAACTTATTCTTCGTCGAACGCTGACTTTCGCAAGAAAACAGGATTATTTCAGGTTCAACGCCGGGCTAGGCCTTTCTACAGTGAAATATCAAACAATAAGGAATAAACATACTGAAAGGGTTTGATAGCTTGAAAGTTGCTTCTGCCATAACATCCCTAGAGGATGTACCTCTAACAAAAATTCACCCACTTCTTTCGGGCTGTCTCTACCCAACGTACTGTTGGCAGAAGAATTTCTGAATCTCTGAAATACCGGCTACTTTTCCGAGAGACTCAACGGAGTGTCATCGTTACATTTGGGATACAAACTTCAATCAAAAAGCCAATAGCTTTTATGTAAGATTATTTCATTGAATTCCTAGAATAGATGAGACGGTAGGAGGAGAGTTAGGAACTTTAAGTCCCTTCGAAATTCTCAGTCAGCGCAAATCCCGACAAAGGAGTTTCCAAATAGGCGGGACGATGTTGAAATTAAACGAAACCGCCTTTGTGTGAGATGTTAACAAAAGCCTTCTTTTGTTTGAGAAATCCATGAGTTCCATTATATATGGATCGATCGATCATCAATCAAATGTCTGCTGCGATTTTGCACGATGGCACAGGTTTAAAGGATCCACATTTCGTTACCTCAGCCGCATAGATCCCACTGAATTTATGTGTTGGCCCTAATTATGTTAACTTTGAGGATATAGGACGAATGAAGGTTATTGACATAGACCTTGCAACTTAAGAAAACTAACGTGAATAGTCTAGCAGGGTTTAATCGCACGATTTTGGCGAACTCCCATCACCTCCATAAGAGATATCTACTCGTATACTTTCAAATTGTTTATGCAGAATATCCACTGTTACGTTCACTATGTGACACACAGCACCACATCCATGTACTTCAATTTGGGCCAAAAGAAATTGGTTATTATTGATCTGCAATGCTCACCATTGACCATGGCTTCACCAATGTAGTTTTCGAAAGATTGCAATGATGTTGCCGCCCAAAGTTCGCCCCAAACAGTAGCTTTTGTAGATTTGCTGTCACCTAGTGAATCTCGTATGGGTTGCGTTCCTCCATATAGGTACAGTATTTTCGGACATTCAACCAAAAATTATTGAATCAAATCAAAGAGCTACTTCCCAAGGTAAGCCCCTCAAATTTTCTTGTGTGAGGTAGTTTTGAACTACCTCAGTTCCTTTCCTTTTTCATTTATTTGAAGCGATTTATTGCCTGTTATGTGGTTAAAAAGATTATAATGATGTTGCCGCCCCAAACAGATGCTTTTAGTGAACCCACTGCAACCTGGTGAACCTCGTAAGGGTTGCCGTCGCCCCCACATATAGTACTTTGGCGTGTTAAAGTAGCAATTCATTCAAAAATTATTGAATCAAATCAAAGAGCTATTTCCCAAGGAAAACCCTATACATTATCTTGTGTTGATATAGTTTTGAACTACCCCAGTTCCTTTCCTATTTAATTTTTTGAAGCGATTTATTGCTTGTTATATGGTTAAAAACTCTTTCCTTTGTTTTTACAACTTTGAAAGTAATTTTTTTTCTGGAATATAATAAAGTAAGTTAATTGAGGATTTTCGGTTAAATTTTTTTGGAATTTTCAAATGTTTGTAAGAAAAATGTTTCACAACAATTTTTTCTGTGTGTACGAGTATGTTATATAACTCTAATTGATATGAATTGACGCGTCTCAAGTCCACGTTCATATTTCAATGTCAGAACAATTCCCTTTCATAGCATAGCATGTTCATTTTTATTTAACATTTTGGTCTAACCATCTCCAATGAATGTAGGTTTTTTTTGCGCATATTTTCTTCATCGCCTTCAATCAGCGCAAGAAAGATAAAATACCACCGACGGAAGACAAAGTCGAACTGTAAGTTATTCAATTCCCTTGTTTTCACCTAATATTAAGTTCGTTAAAGCGCAATGCCAGGCAATTTGTTCCGGCGATTAACTTAAACGTTTCATTATGCCGAAGATTACTTTTAAGGTCTTATGAAAAAACAAATAAAAATTGAGCTTCCTTTCGTGCCATTTGGAGTAGGGGATGAATGAGAACGGGGGTAACTGGGAATTGCGGGGGAAAAATTGAAATGGTATGTAAGAAAAATGACAATATGGTGACTTTAATCTCTTTTAAATTATTAATTATATATATATATAAAAGAACAGAGCGAGGAAAAAAAAGAGAATGAATTTTTGGTTTCAAAGGATATTGCTAATATTTACTTTTAGGTAACTATTTAGGCCAAAAAGCCCTTGTTAAGTAAAAAAACTAAAGGCTAAATAATGTTTTGTGGTATTAGCTAGCTCTATAACATGACCGTGGTTATTAGTAATGGCTGCCTTTTGAATAGATGATGGCAGTGATGATGGTGGCAATGGCAGTCGGTTTGTAGGGCTTTTA